>SJOL01002186.1:122516-135640 GCA_004794785.1 Opisthorchis felineus | reverse complement strand
TAACTACGGAAATCAAGCTAATCCACCGGAAGGTGGCCAGTTTTTTCATATGAACCCTTAAAAACCCTCATTTAGTTGACAATTCAAGCGTCTGAAGCTGGTAGCTGATTTAAACGCTCAAAATTCCCCCTGATGGAGTTCCATCGCATCGGCTCAGATGGATATTTTGCACTGACGCTGACCAAAGTTGTTCAACATAGCGCTTGGGCTCAACATGCCGTCACACCCACCAGATTTCGCGCCAGCCAAATACCATTCTTGCTGGATTTGGTTATCACCAACAAAATACATTCCGTTGATCAAGCTCTACTGGAAACCTCAAACATGGATTCGAAAGTTCTGCCGTATGGAATTCCCAGAAATGCGTATCTTCCTTGATCAACTTAAACTGTGGCCAACCTCCTTAGGGGAGACTTACATGAGCATTATCCAGAAAATTCACGAGGCCGAGGCGGTGTTCATCCCAAAGAAAAGAACGCGCCGTCGAACGGACCAAAACGGATCCGATGACCTCCTGAAAAGGTAATCACACGACACACGTGAAATGCGGAACCACTGTAAATCAGAAATTCGCCAATGTAACACATGAAAACAGGCCACGACAGTGAACCTCACCCAGAAAGACAAAAATGTTCCATTTAAGTACATAAGACGCTACCGAAGATCTAAGCGAAACGTCTTCCCCTTGGGGAAGACCTAATGGTGGTATCTGAAGCTTACGGAGAAGACTACGCAGGCCTGTATTCTAACCCAGCGACTTCGTAACATCCGCTCTTGTCAGGCCAAGGACGAAGGACTCGTGTTGAATGCCATAGTTTTCGATTACTCAAAGCATTTGATCGAGTCACACACGTCCCGCTGTTCCACAGGACAGAGTCTTATGGGATTCAAGGAGAAATTCTGGTCTGGATTAAGGCGGTCCTATCAGACGGAACATCCTGGGTGAAAGCAGGCTCGACCCACACTTCTTCGGCATGGGTCTACCTTGGAGTCCTTCAAGACTCCTCTTAGGGACTTCTTTTGTTTCTAGTCTGCGCCAATGACCTTTCAGATGCTCTTTAAAGTCCCTGTCTACTTTTTGCGGACGAATTTAAATCCTGAAGTTTCAGAGCTAGTGCCCTTAAAATGAATGCCGACGCCAGAAAACATTAGTAGCTGGGCTGGTGCCTTCGTCTGAATGGCTAAAAGTGCACCCATGTCGTTCGGCGGAGACTCAGCGAACGCCTTTTTCGTGCATGTGTGGAATGGACCAGAAGATATTAAGAGGATAGATACCAGAAAGGATTTAAGTATCTGGCTCACTTCAGACATATCGTTTCCACAGCACCATGAAAAAGAGCTCAGAAGACATTCGTCTTTCCACGGATGTTTCGGCGCACCTTCCCCTGTTTCTCTCACATGGAATTCCAGATACTCTATGGGCCTATGTCGGAACGCTCCTTGAATATGCCAACCAAATTGTCCACTCAGGGCGCAGGAAAGACGTATCCCTCATTGAGCGTGTCTGACGAGCTGCTACTAAAATGGTTGCCGGCCGTAAATCCGTGCACCATGAAACGCATCTCGTGGTGCTCGTCCTCGTTCTCCTGGAGTATCATCGCCTCGGAGGAGATCTGATAATTATGCCCATTTTAAACAAGGTAGGGCCAACAGGTTATTCGCCGTCGACCCAACTAAAACACGACGGGAACATGGCGCGAAAAGTTTCATTCTAGGAGCTCACACAGTTACTGGAAACAATGTTTATAATTTGGACTAATTGGTGCGTGGAATAACCTTCCTTTGACGGCCGCTTACGCTGTACCTAGTGCCCAGTTCAGCGCACTTTTAGACGCTTTTTCATGTGAGTCCCTCCGCTGGCAAGCTCGCTGCCCAACGCTGAAAACATAAAAATCAGTGCTACACACTTTTTCCCCCTGTGTCTTTCAGGTGAAAAGAAGCCGCTGAACGACAGGAACAAACCCGAACCTGGAAGCTTGGGTTAAAGCCTCGATCCTGTGTATCAATACGTGAATCCATGAGTCCCACCTGTTTGATGCCTTTATTCGTCGTCGTTGAATAGTCAGCGAGTAAGAAGCCTAAGAATTTCAACCACTCTTGGATGATACCGTCTGGAGCCGTATCCTTACTATCCAAGAGCTCGAAAATGGTATTCTCTCCCTGTGACATGTTCGTAGCATCTGAGTGGCGCTCACGCTTCTAGGAATGGTCGCACTCCTCTCAGTTCAAAGCTAGCAGTGCTCTCATCATTTATGCTGATTCATCTAGTCTGGCGCTGTAGCATGCGTGGCGTGTGTGTCTCCTTTAAGATGGCGTTAGTTTGCATTTGTCCTAGTTCAACCCTCTTTTCTACTTCCACAGGTATAGCTTTATTCTAAAGACCCATAGGCCCGGCTATCCTATCACAGTTTCTCACTTTGCTTCCTCCTTCCCACGTATCCGTGTATTATAGGTCCTCTTCAGCCTCCTCATTTGTTCTTGACCCACTACGTAGTTTGAGAATGCTCTGGTTATCTGGTTGCCTGTACCTGAACAGAGGACTTGACCCAGTGCACACTTGCCCATGCACATATGCACAACTACGCATGCACTTCCGGCTCACTGATTGCCCCAATGACGTGCTGCTTGGAGATCCTTCGGATTATTGTGCGCAAGCAGCAAGATAAGAAGTTGGCATTACTTTGTCCGCCACGGATTGATCAATCCGTGAATCAATCCGTGAATCCGTGAGGAGACTGAGCTGAGCTGAAACCAATGACCTTGAATTCGTTGTGCCATTAGTCGGTCGGCGCGTGCCGATTGGGCGCGTAAGAATGAAGTGAGTTTTTCGGAGTGATGATGGCGCTCGGCATTCACCATTTTGGTTTGCTTACTGGGACCATTCGTTGTTCACTGCCTTTTGGTCGGCACACTGTGCCACTTTTTAGCCTGGCCATTTTACCTTTTACCAGCCCCATGTCTCTAACCTGGTAAAAGATTTCACTCTTCTTTGATAAGTGACAAAATACGTAGTTCAGTCGAATGGGGGAACCACGGAAAGAACAATGAGAACGTCTGGATCAGTTAACGAGGAATTTGAAGTCGTAAGACGCAATGGCACGGCTGGGGATGAGAACATAAGGTTTTGACTTGAAATACGGAAGTGTCTCTTGTCTCAAAGAAAATTACCTGGGGGTAGCCTTTTCGGAGAAGGTCTCTAATTTTCCGGAAGCAGAAGCGTTTAGGCAGGGAGTGAGTTGTAAGATCGTTCGTTCCAGACAGTTTGCCCTGATCACAAACATATCAAGGTTTGCGGTATGGGTCATGCGTGGGTCATGCTTATAACGAACGAAACATGATACAACGGTGCACCAAAACAAAGCGTGTAGTACGCAGTCAGCTACATATACCTCTCTCAGAAGGCTGACAAGAAGCGGAGTTCGATAAAACGGGCAGACAACAATACCGAGGCCTCGAGGCGAAAACGAAAAAGGATGTAGTGATAAGCGAGTAGCCGTTCGGACGGAAGTACGCCCCACCCCTGGAATGGAAAAGGAAGCAGTACAGTTTTAGTGAACCTCGTTCTTGGGTTTTTTGGCAGCGTGGCAGCACAGTTGCGGTCATCGCTACTGCAGCAGTTTCTCGAGTCTCGGGATGTTTGAGTAACGTTTTTTAACTACTGAGATGTATATTTTGTCGAGCCGGCAATGTTCGGAATGTACCTTAGACGACAATGTCAGATGCGGATGTCCTGCACATGAACCGACCGCATGTTGGGACCGGATGGATCGCTGCTTTGAATATAAGAATATTTGTGAGCAAGCTAATCCCACTTCCTAAGGTCTTCGTAATTTCCATAATAACGTCTCGCCGTACCGACATGAAGATCGGTCTTTCCTATCTTGCCCGTTAAGCAGAATAAAAAAGATAAGCAGAATAGAACCAAAATATTAAAACGCGGTGGCACGTTCACTTTCATGATTCTTGTGAAGGGTTATCCGTCGAGCAGTTTCTTGCGTGATGGATTATTTTACTTTGCTGAGCACAGATCCGATGATAGCTGACTCACTCAAGAACAACTTGCTGAGTAAGACAATGTTTTCGACATATTCCAGTTCTGCAGTCCAAATGCCTGGTCTCAGTTGGTCACCAAAGTATTCCTCCAGTGTCTCTTGCACCGCCCAGTCAATGCCGAAGTTGAATAACATGGATGATAACACAGGAGACAAAATCCAACCCATAGATTTCCTTGCTGTAAACCCAGACAAGTGAGATGCTTTGCTGAGAGCAATGTGTTTGGCTGGCGCACCATCAGCAATAGGGATGGTCCACAATGACACGCGGTAGATTGAGTCGACCACGGTGCGAACTTCAATAAAGCAGACAATGTCTTTCTACCGGAAGTTGCTCTGGTGTTCCAGCAGTCGAAGTGGGGTGAATATCTGGTACAGACAGCTTCCCCTGGGACGAAAACAACCTTGATTGGGTTGTGTTCGAGCGTCGTACTTTTGAAAGCCGTTGGAGGATTACAGAAGCAAAAATCTTGGCAGTGTCTACGAGACTGATCCCCTGGTGGTTTTGCACTTTTGTTGCATCTCATGGGGATTCGAAAATCGAGATATCCCAGTCAGAAAGGACGGACTCCGTCTCCGAAATGAAACAGAAATGTGTGTAGATGTGCAAGGTTTACGGGGAGGCAATACCCACAAACCTCAGGAGAAATGTCATCCTTCTCGGGGGGCTATTTGTTTTTGAGGCGGTTGATGGCTGGGCTGATCTGTTCTTGACTAGGTTGTTTGCAGCCAATGCTGTAAGACCCCCATATCGATGTCTATAAAATATGGATGGCTTAGTAGTTGGCTGAATTACTCCATCCAACGTTTCTTCTCCAAGAGACCGTCAGTTGTCCGCTCTTGTCTCTGAAAAATGTGTTTGTATGGGCTCGTTTTTACCGGAGGCATCACGAAATAGACAGAAAAGCCCACAAGATCACTGACGTTCAAGGCGTTCGCCATATTTGCCGCTTCATTTCACCATTGTTGAATAGTCTTTTCACCAGAATCTACCGGCCTTACGTTAGCATATTTCAGAAGTCAGGAATCTTGTGGAGGCGACCCAGTAATATCAGCTTGGAGGAGAGTGTCCTCTTGTCTGCGATGCAGTCTTTTTCTTGCCGCGTGGTGTAACTCTTAGGGTCGTTGGATAGGCGTTTGGTCATCCACCGAGACGAACACATTTCCAGGGTGCTTTAAGCTTTGGAGGTACCTCAATGGTTACGACGCGAGCTTAATTTCGCGCCCTAACCACTGAACCATATCGAGCTGGCACCATGGTATGTTCCGTTCATCCTGTGTTCCAAGCTTCAGCTCCTCGATTCAACTGGCAATCCTCTTCCACAATTGCCCACCGGGATTGTATCAGGACATAGTCGATTTGGGAGGCTGTGTGACCATTATTCGAATACCACATCAGTAAATGTCGTTTAGGGTGCTTGAAGCGCGATTGATGGCGAGGCCGTTCGCCGCAGTGAAGTTGAGGTGTCTTACCATTTTTGCATCTTTGTCCTAATCCGAGTTTGTTTAAGATGGATCTGCCGACACAGGCACTCCAGTCACCTGAGACCAACAGTATGTCGGGCCTAGATATCCCAGCGACCAGCTTTGCAACTCATTTTATAGGAAGTCCTTGACGGTGGAATCCCCTAAGAAGACGGGTAGGTACACAGCCCCCAAATCGATCTCCCACGATTCTGGGTGAGACGGGGTTCCAAGATGTGAGTGCATCGAGAGCGTGGTCATTGGAGGCAAAGGCGTCCCCGTAGATATCAGGGCTGTCCACTGAACCCCCATAGTAGAGCCAGTAGAGGATGTCCATTCCTGTTACAGGGATTTGTATGATACCTGAATTGGGTAGTCTGAAACTAGCATGTGCCATCCAGCCGGTTATCGTGGAGACTACGCATAGTTAACCTGCGACTGCAATCCTTGAGCAAGGTACAGATATTCCAACACCCGATATGCACAGGTTTTCTTGTGTTGAGAGCTCCAGATGGCCTACTGGTCTCCTCTGCCCCTGGGTTAGCACAGAGTGCGTCGCCTCCCGGGAATGACGTAGTATCATGAGTCAATTGATTTTGACACCACGAATTAACGAGGGGACATGGTACGGGTAATGGCCCCAGTGCCACTCTGGTTTTTCTGATTAGGTCACCTCTAGCCTTTGCAAAACCAAGTGCGACCTGCAAGGCAGAAGAGTGGTCGAGGTTGATGAACCAGAACCGCAATCGTGGTCTTTGGGCTGTGAAAGTGATTTCATCTACCCACTGTGCCGGATTTGATTCATCTTCCCAGCGTTGTTGGTTTGGAATCAGGGTTTGACCCACTTCTCCAGACGGACAACCAATGGACTATCAGCCAGGCTATAGCGCCAGATGCCCGCTTTCACTCTCGGGAAAACACCGCCACGGGAAGGCAGTGAATAGGACTGCCCCAACAGAGGCTAAATGGTAGCAGGTCTCTTAGGAGCATTTCTTGGAGCCTAAGAGACGACTGCTCAATTCCCACGACACCTACCCCCGACCATACTGACGCGTTTGGAGTAGTCACGCTTCAGACCTTGCAATTCAAGGTGAGGCGCTGGAGGTTAGGCAGAACTTTAGAGACCTCGGTAGCTTTATTGACTCTGTCTGATAGAGTCAGTGCACGAATTTTAAGGGCGCGAATTACAGCACTTGTGGCTTAAAAAAGGAATATCATGTCTCAAGGGTCGTGTGTACCGTCTAAGGTAAGGACTGTTTTGTTGGTAGGCAGGCAAGCACACATGCACCCAGTGTCTTTTGGATTTCAGGAAGAACAAGGACCGCACCTAAGGATAGGTTTTATTCGACGTATAGATCCAGCGGTAGTAGCTGAAACGGGAGAGAAAATATATGCGGCGGAACGACAAGTGATATCGCAGTTCCGAAGTATATAAGGATGTTTACGCTCTTGCTAGTGTTCTCATCATGCTCTGAGGGTGGTTTCCTTAATATTAGATGCATAGGATCTGGTCAAGTGTGAGTTGGATTATCGCTGTTGTGCTTGAGGGCATGGACGGTAGTTTCAATCAGGTAGGTTTTTCCTGGTTTTACTTCCTATGGGCACCAGTTGACCAATATGAACTCTGCTGTTCCTTTGAAGCAGACAGGCGTGCACTCAGAATTGCACTCTTGGCTTTGCTCGCTCCACAATGGGATCTTACTGAATAAACAGAGGAACGCCTTAACCAGGAGGGGACCAGGGGTAGTTGACCACAAGTGGATCGCCGTTCGTGAGTAAACATCCACTCATGAGGAGTAAAATTTATGGCCAATAATAGCAAGGACTAAATAGAATGTAAGGCTTTTAATAACATACGTTCCCAATGACTGACATGGAGTGCTTGAGACTTTCGACCTAGCGTGATTGCCTTCCACAGGGTACCTTCGAGATGCTGAACTTGGCCATTATCTTGAGTGTGGTAAGAAACAATTTCGCTGGTCCCTGTGTCTGCTGTGTAGAAATTCCTTCAATTTTGAGGACAGGAAAGATGCAAGCACACCAGACGGCCAATGACTGTAGAGGGCAGGCGAATGCAAAGGGAGAGCGAAATTTCGTCGACATTGGTCAATATGTATGCAGTACTGGTAACAGAGGACAGCAGTAATTTGAAGTCGACATTAATCCCCTCAAATGGTCTATTCGCTTTGGTGAGTTTTTTTGTGTGTCGGTCTTTAGGACCCAGGCCTGATCTGTGCACGTGTCGGACACTGGTCTGTCATACGTCTGACTTCCACTGAGTACAGGAGATTCTTTGGACGAACAAAATACAGCATTCTTCAAACACCTGGATGGCATAGAGAGACATGCGAATTTTTAATCCTAAGGTTCGACAGCCTCCCGCAAAAACAGCGATAGAGCGCCAATGACATTTTTTCTTTATCGTAATTGAAGGGGTGACAGCTGGATTCTCCAGTGCGGAACATCGTCCTTTGTTTTCCTTTTTTGACTATCATGCGTGAGCGATATTGACCGCTGATCGGTGACTAGCTCGAAATGGTTTCCAAGAAAGTAGTATCTCCATTTTCTAGTGGGTTTGACGACCTGCGTATGCTTCTCTCTCGACGACTGTATGATATTCCTGCATCAGAGACAACATCCTGGAGGAAGAATAGCAGTCTTTCCATGCTGCTTCTGCGATGCGGCTATTACCGACGCATCAGTTTCAACGACAAAAAGGTCGAGAGTAATCGGTTCATATAATTACTGTATTTTCGAGCTCCGACTTGGAAAGTTTAACTAAACACTCCACAGCGTCGGGAAGGTGGAAAAGTTTGGATTAACCGTCCAGCCGTAACACCCTTTCGATGCTTAGCTGCCATGCCACCTAAAGAAAGCACGAGGGAATGTTTGGATTAATTGTAGATTGACATCCCCATTTGATTGTAATGAGCTTACATGCTGGTGGAAGGCTGCCAAAGGGCTTTGGTGAGGTTGCAGAGAGAAACAGTGAGTCTATTACCCTCGAAGTATACCCCTTAACGCGGCTGTAGATTGAGAAAGTCGTCCAGAAAGTGCGTGAACACGCAGCTATGGAAGAATGTAAAGTCTAACTTTGTTATGAACAGAGTTTAAAGCTTTATGTGCACAGAACAGTGTCCAAAAGTGTTGTATGGGTAATAAGTTTTGACCGTCGATGTTGAGCTTTTGGACTTATGTCTGTCAACGGTGCTTCCGGACGGTGGGGGCAGAAACTTTCAGAGCTCCCAATGTCAATTGCATGCAATCGAACAAAATTTAGAATGTCACTGTTTTCGTTTTTAAGGCACGCCGGGGCTGCAGCAATAGTAAGAGGAAGAAACGGGTTTCATCATCATCATCATCATTGTCAGCTGTAAGAACCGCGTACTTGTCGTACAGTGGTTGTAGCTGCCACAGTTTCGTTCACCGATGATTTGGGGAGGTGGGGTAGGTAGTTGCGCATTGGAGGCGGGAGCTGATAAATTGGTGCGTAAGTACAGCACTGTCAGTGGACTCTCAAGTGGGGGATTTGGAAGGGAGCTATGCATTGAAGGCAATAGTTTGGATGCACGAGCGCCATTGAGGGCGCGACTGGGCCATGTCTGACAATGTCTCTAGCCGTTGATGTGGCCCGTCTCGGGATCCCCATCCAGGAAGACTGCAATAACCAGCGCAGCTGCTGGTCTACGACGCACTTGAGAGAGAATACCTTCCGGAAGTACCCCTTTTCCCACAACGACTGCACAAGATGTGATTAGAGAGAATCACATCGAGTGAATTCACCATGATTTCATCTCGGTTTACATCAATGCAAGTCGTCTCATTAGTGCAGTTAGCAGCAAGGGTGCGCAGCCTTTGGAGGTACTGATTAAGATATTGCCCGTGCTCTTGCTTACAAGTAACCAACGAATGTTCAAAGACTTTACTCTTCATGGGTACATGTAGAGTTTTCGATGTTTGGATGGATTGTTGATGCCTGGTGCACTCTGCAATAGGCTTATATGCACTTGTAGATAAGTAGTTTTCCAAGGGTTTCTAGTTTATCCGGATTATATTATTGAACATAGGTCTGGAAATGGTTAAATATGAGAAACCAGTGGGTCCATTGATGGGCTGTTTTGGATGCACGCGGATCTGAATCGAACCGAACGGGCCGGACGAATCGATCTACTGGATCGAAATCGTGCATTGAATAAATTATTAAGAACACAAATAGGGAGAGCAAAGACCGCACCTAAGGATAGGCTTCATTCAACTTGTGAAATCAATAGTAGTAACTGGAAGGGCACAGAAAGTCTATGCATAAGGAAATGATGAAATCTGAAGCGATTTTGGGGAAAAATATCATCCGTAATGCGGCCGTGAGATATGGTTTTTGTGGACAGATGGTCTTAGGCCTCTTCAGGCTCTTGACTAGGGGTGTCTCAGAAGCGTCACTGATGTCGGATGGTGTCGGATAATTCATAACGAGGTAATTAGAAAACGGGCCTTTGGTTGTGCAACGGGTACGTCGGTTGCGGAAATACAACTAGGACCGTTAACTTCAGTGGCATGACCATGTGTTACTCAAACCGAATCATTGTCCGCCGAGGCGAGTATTGCCGTCCGTACCTCCTTCAAATGGCGCAAACTGTGAGGTAGAGTGTGTGACTTGGCAGTAGGGTGTTGGAGAGATTACGTAGAGTTTGGGTGTTGTTGGTGTGGTCCACCTTTCAGGATGGTGTCCCCGTCACTATTCCTGTGCTTGACTGGGAATGTCACGAGAAATGGCGCCTAGCTATTGTCAGTGGCATTCATGCTGTCGGTTTCCAGACGTTTCCGACGGACATCTTTGGAATAGAGGCTGGTTGTACCAAATATATCTCAGGCGGAATACGCCATCGACACGTATAAAACCGTTCTGCTCGACTGATGCATTGGTTGTCACGGTGACGTGATATGACTTCACCTCCATGTCAAAAACGATCCATCGTGAAACAGGTAAACTCACCGGGCTTCTCGTTTGCAGATACAGAATACCAACTGGTGACTATTGTGGTTTATCGTAGACTATCGTTCCGCGACCTCTTCTGTCAAATTTACATCATAATGGGTGACTTCAGTCTTCTTGCAATTGACTGATCATCGTATAGTTGTCGCCTGGGCAAGCAACAGAAATGCATGCACCGTAGTGGCCACTATACGCAGCAGCATGGTTTCATGGAAGGGAGATCATGTCTTATCCTCACTCAAGAATCGTGGACTGGGGCCCAATAACATCGAAATTCAGCCGACGTAGTTGTGTTTAAATTCGCGAAAGCATTCGACCGCATTAACTGTTGGCTTCTGTGTTACTGTTTGCTGTTATTCAACCTTGGCATAGTCTCCCACCCTGGATCGGTTACTTCACGCATGGACAAAGATGGGCGGTGCGGGTCAGTGGACTGCACTCTACGCGGAGGGATGCGAGCAGCGGTGTTCCATACTCGGACCTATTCCACTCATCATGTACATAAATTACTTGCCAGCCGTCATCCCCCCAACCGGACTTTTTCTGCAGACCTGAAAAAATGGAGAAATATTTGGACACTAGAGGACAAGGTCTTGCTACGGCGACGTATAGATTCAATCTCCTGGCCAGCAAAAACACATTGACTACCGTGTAATACTACTAAAACAGTGCACATGAATACAGGACTGGACGTTGCAACCGACGCCGGTCGTAGATAGGAGCTCTTCAGATCTAGATTTGGAGGAGATAAGTCCAACCTAAAGACAAAAAGACTACGTCACAAATACGAGCGTGCGCACTACAAATACCTCGGACCTTGCGATGCGGCTCTCAGATGTGGTTCATAATAGCCGTGAGGGCTTTGTTCTCGAAGTATCTCAGTTCACTTCTTGAATATGCAACCCCAGCTGTATTTCCTTGCACAACAGGCGAGTCAGGAGCCCTGGAGCAAGTTCAGCGATTGACTGCATTGATGACATCTGGCCTGCCGACAACGATTTAACCGAATTTGGCTCCCCTCTCTGGCTTATCGTCATGTCCGTGCGAACCAAATACAAACATGTAAAACTACCTGCCATGCAAGCTAAGTACAGTGCAGACTGGAGGTCGAACACACCATTGTTCTTGTGCACATCTGCCGATCCCCGCGGTGCGCCGTAAGAACATGGGATGCATTGTCGGGTCAAGCCTTTCAAAGTCAATTCACCGTCTTACCTTAAGACTCAAGTCGACATCATTCTCTGATGCCAACAGGAGGAATACCTGGGAGAGTGCATTCACCTACGAGGAAGATAGGCTAATAAAACTTTTATCATGAAAGCATGACCCCTGCATCTCTGCATCATCCCTGAACTTCAACAAAGAATGCTTTGTACTTGTGTGGACCGTGGCAAGGAAGTCACCAGCCGATCAAGGGCTACTGAATGAGTTCTCCGCGAGTGGATATATATTTTGTGTACATGCATTAATGAAGATTATGAATTCGCAACTTAGTACTCCTCGTTCTGTGACTCATGCCGCCCTTATCGGCTGTTCCAAGAAGGACATGGGCTTTTGTATACACTTCATATGGAGCAACGTGGATGTTGAGCTTATTACTTAAAAAGAACCCTCAAGGTGGTGCGTTTCAGGTTGGATGACATGGGACAATAAGGATGAAAATTACAGCGAAAGAGTCAGCTCGATGAGATATCCATCCACTCAATATTCAGCACTTGTCGACTGAAGGCAGGATATGTTGTATCTGTGGTTTAGCTGGGTGATTTAGGAGATTGATGGAACCTATTCTATCGCGATTTGATAGACTTAGTACTTGAGTGGGAAAACCTCAAGGAGGAAGACAAAGGATATCGGTTGAAGATCGGCTATATTACTGTTATATCCTCTTTGGTGATGCATCAGTCAGACTCGTTTGTTCACCGGAATGGAGAAGACAAACAACTTCGAGGAAGTTATACCGCAAACAAGTGGATCGTTCCGTGATATGGAATTCAACTGAACCAGAATACAAAAAGAGCTAACAGTCCAATAGGATGTCAGTGAGAGGCTGAAATGTAGAAACAAGGTTTCAGTATACAAAATAAATCGTTAGCAAAGTGGATTTGTTCGTTTGGAGGTGGTCCTCCTAACACCTCCCCTTTGAAGTGCTCGGTCGTAGGACTGCTGCTGAGGGTTGAGTTGTATTGGTATGACGGGCCTTCGTATTCTATCAGTCCATCTTCTAGGTGCGCAACTTTTGGAAAATACTGGTTCATTCATCGGCTCTGGAGACTTTGGCTTTTGAGCTAATTCAAATGTGTCGAGAAGAATCTCCAGTGGAAGAACAGGATCGGGTGTAGCTGTCGCTGGAAGATAGGAAGAGCGTAGCTGATTGGCATGACGGACCCAGATAGTGGAGCCTACGTTTACCTCATAGAAAACTTTTCCAGCACGGCGCACAATTATGCTTTGTGTCCACTTTTCCGCAACACCACGATAATCTTTCGCTAGCACAGATTGGCCGGCTATAAATATGCTACTTACAGCACCGTGATATCGGTTGAACTGAACTTCCATATTTGTGTTTCTACCGGTTGGCGAATGTGGTGTTGGACGGATGACGTCAACGGGTAAACGGA
>SJOL01002186.1:0-106869 GCA_004794785.1 Opisthorchis felineus | reverse complement strand
GCGAATATTAAACAAGAATGAATGCTGAAAATTGATGAAAGTTTCTGCACGGCTTCGTCAGAGCTGAGATCTCGTGTATTCTTTGGCAGAATGAAGTTCGAATAACGTGTGCGTTCCGATGTAATTTTTCTGAGCAATAAGCGCACTGGCTAGGCATCATGTTTATGCTTCAGGTATCTTCGTAACGTCTGAACCACGAATCGAAGGGTAGACCAACATCAGGGTCATAATGGAACACTGGGATGCTGTTGGCGATCGGGTCGATTGAATTTGTGTCTGGAGCGTAATTTAGTGGTTGACTTTTAAGTTGCTGCATCAAGGTTTCCACCGAACGCAATTGCGCCGCTTCAAAATGATTTTGTTGTTGCACCAGAATTTCTTTCAACGCCTCAGCAGTCATTGTCATGGTTCCGTTGGTCCGGGCGTCGCCAATCTGTCATACCTGACTGCTGTCCTCGATCCAGAGCCTTAGTGCCGGAAAAAGACTTGCGGACAAGAAACACAACAGCTGTATTGCTAACATGCGAGTGCGAGTCCGAAAAGTACAACGGCCTCGCGCTATATATTCAGGGGGAACTGTTCGACCTTGATCCAAGGCTGTCTCGCGCTATATTTTGAAGGCCACTGTTTGACCTTGATGCAGGCTGTCTGATCGGTGTTTAGTGGAGTTGAGGGTCTCAGTAAGTTTCGGGTACTCTGGGATAATCTTCAGGAATCTAACCTTCCTGACAGTGTGTCACAAACAGAATCCACATTTGGAAGCAAATATGCCTTTTCCTAAGTTGTAAGTCACAAACCACAATATGTTATCCCAGTTCATCCCTTCTCTCGATTTACTGATTGTCTTCCTCAAGCCTTCTTTCCTTTTATGAACAGGGACTGTTTTTGCGGAAAATATTACCATTTGAGCGCATTTTCTTCATCCGTCTTATTCCTCGCGTCTTCATTTCTCCATCCTCCCTCAGAAATATTGTTTGCACCGTATACTTGGGCTGCAAACTAAACCTGAAACAGATCGCTCTTAGTGCACGGAACGCTGAGTACAATCCCAAGCGATTTGCTGCCGTGATCATGCGTATTCGTGAACCACGAACGACAGCGCTGATATTTTCCTCCGGGAAGATGGTCTGCACCGGCGCAAAGAGCGAGGAGCGCGCCAGGCTTGCCGCACGAAAGTACGCCCGAATAATCCAGAAACTGGGTTTCGAAGTAAGTGTGGTTTCTTAGCTACCGGTATTATTTTATTGGACTCCATGTCTGTCTTCACGGCAGTGAAACACTGAGGTTGAACAATGGTGTTGCTATCGTTGAGGATGATGTAAATGTCAGCGCTGTGTCCTCAAAAACACGAACCCTACTTTTACTCTGGAATGTTGAACGCATATGCCACACGTCAAGCTAAGAGTACCTGCCTTTAGAGGTCAGATATGGTGTAGCTGCCAAACAACGTGGACTATTGCACCCAGAGACTGGTGAAATGGAAGCACGCAATTTTCGCCTCTTCTTTTTTCAGATCCGATAAACACACTCTATCATACCACATTTACGTGCCGCTGACATGTGAAACTGTGTGGTACGCCCAAAAATCCCAGAGTAACTTTGGTTGGAATGGATGTTCATTTTGTTGTACCTGAAGGGCCATATTCTATAAGTATGTTTTTCCTGCTTTGATCAGCCCTTCAGTGAGGTGCTTGAGTGAAGCGGCTGACCAGATGTTTCCAGTTGCTTTACGAACATGCTTCCCTTTAGGATAGGCGTTGTCCCTTTTGAGTGGGCTTTCCGAAGATGCTTATTGACATTGACTTGTTGTTTATTCGACGAAACACGTAGGAAACCTCTCTTCCGGTTTCCTCTGGTTTATGCGTAAGATCCAGAGTGAATATAAATCCTTGTGACTAGTTGGTCAATCTCATGCATCTGTTGCAAAAATCTCCAAGTAATACATGTGGTCCATGAATCCTTGTTGTGGGTTTATGCCCTTTGGGGCCCATGATTATGCTACCTAGAAAGGGCTACTGGCAAGTCTTTTATTTCCATACCACTCACCTATTCAAGAAGTGTTCCAGGTGGCAAAGATATTGTGCAGGTGGTTGCAAGTTTTTGTTACTCACGACCGTGCTGTTCAGGTAAGGAGGGTTCACATTCACCCGTTTTGCGAAACACAGTTGACAGCTGACCAGTGAGCACACGGAGACGTTGAGGACAGTTAGCGTTAGCGAACATCCTGAGAGTAGGAATTCAGTGAGCTTTAGCTAATACTAGCCAAGTGGGAGTTGCTCATTCTGCCGACAGACCACTGGTTGCCGTGTTTATCTAATAATCGCTAATAACAGCTAATGATCCTTAGCAAGGATGAAGCAGTTGTGTAGTGCTGCTCAGCTTATTCGGTATAGATCGTCTTCTCGATTGGAACCCAACTTTGGGACTGTGCTTGTGGAATCGTCATCACGAACTACTGATGTGGACCATTGTTCTTCCGTTCAAGACGTTATAATAATATAACGTATCCTAAAGAATGGCCCAATTAATATAGCCTATCAAACCCATCACGACATTTCATATCCTCGCCCTCTTTGTTTTTCAATGGTCCGCCCGTCTAGTTTTAGTCTGATTACCGAGCTTGGCAGCTTGATTGCCAGTGTCCCTCGCCAATCCGGGGACTATTTTCAGTGCGTTTTCGCTTATGGCCGACAAAGAATAGCCAATGGTGCCTGGACAGTATCATTTCGGTTGGCGAAGAAACGTCTGCAGTCTAACTCCCAAGCTCAGCGATCAAACCAATAACTAAGCAGCGCACTTGATTACCCTTCTTTCCTCTCTTTCACGATGACGTGCAGTGCAGGAGAAGCGTTCCGTTTGGCAGCGAGCATTGTTGCTTGGCCGATATCCCTGGATACCACAGATTGCATTTTTGAACGATGTGGAAAATGAGTACAGGGAAGTACTGATCATTGTACGAGTGTTAGAACGAAGCGAGAGGAGGAAGTTATGTCACGTTACTGGGAGTCCTTATCGATTGTGACAGTTTGGATAAGTATTTCAACGGAAGTTCTAAGGATTCACAGTTCTTGTCACACGTTCGTACTGGAAATAATCCCCGCTGATCGACACATCGATGGTGATTCAACATCACTACTTCTAAGGTTGATCGAAACTCCTTGGTAGACATCTACCGTTTTTTATTACTTGTACGAAGTTGTTACCCAGCCAGTCTGGGGAAGAAGGTCAGTTGATGCTGGCTCAGTCCTGGATGCACTGAACACGTGATACAATGTACCAGCCAATATAGTAAGGGAACCAATCACGGGGACGGAATACATGCGTAGTAGGAACAGTCAATAAAATGTTGAACAACAAAGTAAACTGATTGACCAGGCGGGCACCATACACCAAATTAAATATTTGTGCAGAGAAACTCTCGTTTACAATTAAGGTAGTGTTACTGGGAAACTCAACTGGATCCTTCGCTCATAATATTCTTCAACTGAATGTGCTGCACAAACGCCGCCTCATGTTGTGCTTGGAACGATATTCAAGATATCGAAGTATTTCCATTTATGTGACATTGGTTTGATTAATGAGATCTAGTTAACTCTTCTCTTAACACCCTCTTAGTTAGCAACTAAGGTCACTACCTCGCTTAGTGTGCTGAAATTCGCTACTTTCGCGAAGTCACTCAGGGCGAGACGTAGTCTGTTAGTAACAAGTGTCGGATGTAGGGCTTCTGGTGTACATCCTCTGAATAATGGTAATGACCTACAGTACCGATTATTGTCCGCTTTTGTGGTGTCCATGAGTATCCCGATAATATTTCGTCTGTAACCTTCGCAGTTCCAGTCCACACCTTTCGACCGCAGCAAAATCATGCAATAAGGCATCGTTGAAGGGATTCTATCTTGAGGAAAATAGTTTGGGGGGAACTGTTATCAATCATCACACTTTGGACCGATTCCTGCATGTGATCGGGCTGATATTGCCTATTCTACTCTTTCGGAACGTGCGGTAATGTTATTTTTGTCATACATCATGTAATATACTTCGGCACTTGCTGTTCCGAACCGTAACATTCGTTTCTACATTTGCCTACGGGCGGTGGGCTAAGCGTGAGCGTAAGATAGCATTAAACTGGCGTTAGAGCATGTTGCGAACCGTGTCTGATTCACTTGCCCGATGTGAACTGAACCCATTCTGCTGATCAGCATCGACCTGAGCGATTTCTTTCTGGGAACCCTTTCTTATACTTTTAGGCCCACTTCAAGGAATTTAAAATTCAAAACATGGTCGGCTCCTGTGACGTCCGCTTCCATATCCGCCTAGAAGGTCTGGTACTCGCCCAAGGTCAATTCGCCACGTGAGTCTCTTCATCGCATTAGTATCTGAAGTGGACCCTTATCGATTTGTTTTTGCTTGTTTTTGGTTTCCATCCCTGCTCTTTCTATCTACTGTTCCCTCCCACAGTCGCTTCATATCGCCTTGGGTACACGAATGAAGGTCCTCAGTAGTGAGATACAGTGATGTCCCCAAAAAATAGTTTTCGCTCAAGCGAAATGATTTGTTTGTCTCAGCCTTGTGGGATAACTCATCGTCGTTTTTCGCTCGTTGGTGATGAGAGCTAAAGGTCTTTGAAAATATGAAAGCTAGGGACGTTTGTCATGTCGTGGATAGATTCGAACCACCAACCTGCATATCAGGCAGGTGCTGTCAAGTGGGCTACTGAGTATACTTGCTTCATGCGCTTGAATTCACAGGTGACTCGCCGGGCCCATTGAGCGAACGGGTGATCTGTTGGCGTCATAAGTGAGCGTTGTGCGTGACTTCCATGGTGGGACAGACATTGGTCTAATCTAGATACCCAAGGGCCGTTTGTGTCGACGATGTAAATAAGAGGTGGACGTGGTAAATACTGAGAACGAACTTTTGTGCAGTTCTACCAGGTTGCTTGTACTGAGATTCTGTTGCACTCAACAATGGTCCACCTCCGAAGGCATAAGGAGATAAATATTTTTTGAAGATTTTTTTCACGTCTTTGTTTCTGTGACAACAGGTGTACAGCTTATCTGGACGGAACCCTGCAGCCAGTTTGAAGTTGCTTTGGACTGTATGTGTTAGCCGAGTACTTAGCGGAAGAAGGTATTCGATGAACTCACCACTCTTGTGAAAGTAGTCACATTTTGGTGATATCTTTCCCTCCTTGCTTGTAACCATGTCTAGGTTTCACTGTACACCAATAAGGTCATCCCGGGAAGCTACTCTTCATTGATGATGCTTGTTAACCTTTCGAAATACCCACCCATCCCATCTAGCTATGAACCGGAGCTGTTTCCAGGTCTCATCTACCGGATGACCAAACCGAAAATCGTACTCCTCATTTTCGTTTCCGGAAAAATTGTCCTAACTGGTGAGTGTGGCGCCTGTGGTTATGTCTTGTCTCTCGCGGACTCGATCCTTTGCACCGTTGTAAGCCGCTACTCACCGAGCAGTGTATAATGTTGTGTACGCGAGGATGATGAGTATTGTGCTTGAGCACCTTCGGAACTGTTCCAATTTTTTCACCTGTTAACCATAGGTGGTGTGAGGCTGTGTTTAGCATTTGAGGCTAATAGTTATCTTGTTGTGTTTTATTTATATGTTTATGTTATGTATATTACATATGTATGCGCTACACATAACACAACACATGGTGTACCGTACACGGATATAACACAACATACTACAAGAAGAAGCATTCCCTTCAAATGTTGGACACGCACGCCACTTATGGCATATATATATATATATATATATATTGGTAGACACCTCTGGCTGAGCACCACCACCAAAGCCCATAGGAGATATAGTGATTCACCGCTTACTTCTCTTGGTTTGGTTTACCGGTTCGTCTGTTTTCTTTCACTGCTATCTCGGATCCATTTGGCATGCATTGTAGTTTGTTGTATTGTGTGGTATTTTTGTTCTCTTTGGTTGGAGTTATTCTTTGTTTCATTTGTACATATAAAAACAACCCAGATGAATACTGGGTTCTCCAATGTGTTAAGCCGACAGTGGTGCCAGATGTGACTCTGCGACCATTGTCGTACCGACCAAGATAAGTAATGGCCAACGTCAGCCAGCCACATGTGTCTGCTTAGGGTACACCGCACGAGTATTGTGGGTCCCTAACCCCCCGTTCGCATGCATTTTGTGTCTCAGCCACCCAGTTGTACTTACCTTAAACTTATGCGCAACCAGATGGACATACTGTAGCTTTCGAACTGCCCCCTCCTTTTCGCCCTTCGGTCTTATTCCCTCGGACCTACAACGGGTTAAGGGCGTTCAGCTGGATGCACAATCGGCTCGTCGCAAGCTGTACGTGACCTTATCCATTATTTAAGTGGGTTCACCGACGTTGTCCGATGTGGCATAGTGATCAAATAAATGAGGTGAAGCGATCAACCACATTTTGACTGGCTTATTAATCGGTTGTGTGGACTCGCTGATCTCGTTAGTCGCCCTATCGGACCCTAGGTTTACGACCAGCAGCGATGTAGTTAATTTCCCGGCCTGGCAAGTGCGAAACATGCTAAGCACCTGTATCATCAATTCCAGCTATTCCTGTGAACATTTCTGTTGATCCAGAATGACCCCAAACAGCTGTAGTCTTGTGCAAGTACGAAAGAGGGGTTCACAAAAACCAGCGACACCACGTACACCTGCTGTTCATGAGGGTACCTGTTTAGATTATGCTATTGGTTGTTCCAAAGATTTCAGCTCCCGAGACAGGACAATAGTCTTATGTTGCGCAATGAATGGCTGTACACATCTAAAGCCTGAAATTTTTCAGGTCATTCACAGTGGGACGTAATTCTATTAGTCTAAGTGGCAATTAATTCTCGATTCTCGCAGACAAGAGCTACAGCACAGACGAAAATATGTTTCAAATGGGTATTTGAACAAATGAACACGTATGCTTGTAAGCAGCATGATAAAACTGGTTAAAATTCGCCGACAATCCGCTACTGGTATCGCCTTGTTTGTAGGTAATCACATAGTTGTGGTTACCGGATTTAGTCAGCCTCTTTTTACTGGTACCTTTCGAGTTGATTTGAATTGGAGCTTCGAGTGAACTTCTCGTTTTTTCTTCTTTAACCAGATACATAGCGCAAAGCTGCATCAAGGTCCATTTGGATCGTGTTGCTTCTTTTCCCCCAACGAACACCTCCTTAGAGCGATGTTAGATTTTCTGAAAGTGTTTCCTATTGGAAGGAGGGACAATAGTGTCGAAAAATATGTTTCTTTTGCGAATTCGTTTGATCATACCGCAGTAGCTTCTCCGTCAATACCCTTGTAAGCTCAGTTACCTAGTACTTACTCTGATTTCGCTGTGCATGTTTGTCTGCTTATGGTAGTATTCGTTCTACCACGGATCCTTACTTAACTAACAACCGAACTACTCAGTCATATGCAATTAGTGCGGCTGAATTCTAAACTTATGAGAAAACCATTTTTGAACGGATTAGTTGAACCTTCATCATCGTCATCCGTCACGAACAGACTAGACCTTACCGTGGTGTAGCGGTTTGTGTACCTCCGCAACCCATTGAGCTATACTAGGGGGTGTCCGTGCGACACTCACAGAATCTTTCATACCAGGTTCGTCAATGGTTAGAGGTCTGACGAACATATCGTTGAGCCCTATTTATGAGTAATTCACAGTTGATTTTACCTGGGCACTTATTATGTTTTCCTGGGTGTTTAATTTCCCGCCTCCAAGGAACAACAAGATGCTTTTGCAAACCATAATGATGTATGCTGCAGTCGGTATTCCATGTACTTGCTCTCCATCTTCCCTTTTCGCCTCCTTTCGGCACGTATTTCCATGAACTTCTTTGTTCCTTACAGGCGCGAAAGTACGCGACGAAATCTACGAAGCCTTTCGGAACATCTATCCTATTCTAAAAAACTTCAGGAAGCCCGACAAAGATCCCAAATCTATCCCTGGCACGTACTATGTTCCTTCTACCTGACCGATTCTCATTTCACCCAAATCCCTTCACAGTACTGTTATTCCGTATATCTGTGTCGCCCTGTTCAATCTACCCGGTTTGACCCCCCTTGATACATTACGGCTAAGTTAGTTTTCGTTTATGATAGTGATCTGTGTTCTTAACATCACCTGCACTCTCAATGACCCCGTATTTTTTCTACCGAGTCACTTGAGCATCATTTGGCATACCGCATTTTTATTGTAAATATTCAAATGTTCCCTCATGCCTCTTTCCTCTTAGCAGCGCTAGCTGTCTGGGTTGTTGATGTATGCTTTCGACAGGTTTTTTCTTTTTCATGCCGGATTTATCTACTTGTGTACGCATATTTACGATATTACATTGCTGATTTATTGTTTGGACAGGATCCATCCTCCATTCAGAGAGACTGATGGCTCGGTTGTTGTTTTTGTATACAGCACAATACTCTCCTTATGTATATCACGAATTGGGCCATCACACGGTTGTATTTTAGGTGAAATCTCGTTAGCCACAAAGCGTATATCAGGATGAGATCAGGATGGCTAACCGGCCAGAATGCAGAATGCAGCAGAATTCTGCTCTTGTTAGCTAACAACCTAAATCCCATTTCCTCAGGATGTCGCATTTCTTTATGTGTTGGTGTCATCAACCGACGTTTCAGTACACGAATCTGTCCCATTATTTGTATGTGTTGTGACCCACTCGCTATGCACTTCACTGACTGAAACGGGATTGACTCGTTCGTGCTATCAACGCTGCGTCACGATGCATTCCAAGGATAGGGTCCGCACAACCCATTCCGGAGACGCTGTGAGATATGGCTGAGAACTGATGTTAGCGAAACTGTTGCTATCAGAATCCATGTAATATCTGATTGGATATTGGAGATGCAGGTTCCTTCGTATGCTTGTAACAAGCGAGAACTAGGTCTCCTTGGTTTTGTTTTTTGTCGAAGATGTTCTTTGAGCAGTCTAACGGTTTCTTGATATGAGTGTCAATGTCGAAAGTTGGTGTTTTTGTTATCGAAAAGGACAGCGCCTCGTTGTGAGCATTATATATATATATATAACCCTGGTTTCCGTCGTTCTTTCAATGTTTTGCTCGTTTAATCCAGAAGTGGAGTAGATCTTGGCAAAGTACACATATGCAGGTTACATTGGTGTTAACGAGAGACTTAGCTGAATTTTTCGTTTGTGGTATTCTTAAATTGTATAGCTACGCTAATGCTGTCCCATTTTTCACTTTGAACGAGATTCGGGATATCGGAGTATGTTTTCTTCGGTGCAACACACTGTTCATCAGATTACTGATTACTCCGCCACATCCCTCTCGTTAACACGAAAGACTCAACTGAATCTCTCGCTTATGAGTCTCTCGTTAACGCTAGAGTAATTTGCAAATCAGTATTTCGTCAACTGCGTACAATTTGGTGTTCGAATAGAAAATAAGGTTGACGGAAGCTCGGGGACTACCTGTCTGATGAGCTCCAAGAGGGGCTTTCAGCAACTTTATGAGTATTGTTCTGTGAAGAAAGAATGCACTATTTTTAGTCCTCTAGTGTCATTTTGATTACCAAATGCGTACTTCGGGATAAGGATGGAATGATTCCTAATGTTCCTCTGTTGTGAACTGAACCGTAAACTGAAGCACGACCACTATGGAGATGTACAGTAAAGACTACATGTGGACAGAGTAGGGCAAGCTTACACCAAAAATAACTAGAATGGTCTTGATACTGGGGACTAGGTTCATCCGGTAGCCAAGTTACTGGTGAAGTTAACAAGGAACAGACCTGACACAATCGGTTTGATGAACAAACTGACAGCGTGACATGATTAACTTCTGTCTTACAAGCAACTTGTCGACTTGTACACCCTCAAATCATTTTAGGCTTAGCTTGAATATGTAGTATTGCGGGTTTTTTCCGCCAACTTCGCTGCTCATTCTTCCAGCCTCACTGTGGATTGTGCTGTTGGTGGATCCGCTCTGTGCGAACGGGCGAACATAGGGCCCGTTTTATCCACTTGAATAATACAGTAAGAAGACAAAGGTTATGGGATGTCGACTGTTCGCCTTCAGCCGCATTACTAGAAACCACCAATTTTACATCACTAAGGATAAATAGCAGTAAAGTAGTGGAACGGAGCCAGTCGTATCGTGGGCTAATCAGGTTCGGTTCTCAAGTCCACGGCAAGATGGCCTGTGTCAAGGTCTTTTGTGTGCACAAGCCAGGTCAGTACTAATCAATCAACATGGCCTCACTGAAAACGAACAGTTTCGAGTTGAAATTACTGAGTAAAATTCTGAACGCTTTATTGGGGTCAACTCTATATCCAGCGCATAGAATGTGTTTACCGATCGATGAAGCAGGTTCTTGGGTCTCAGACTGCAAGCCATTAATCGATCGATCAGCCACCTGACTCAGACAATGAGGCAAGTGTTCAGAACGCGTTTGTACAAGCCCCTATCTGTTCTGCCAATATATGTGCTAGGCTAGTGAATCGGCCGACGGGGTCCATGTGAACTGATCAGAGGAAACGACACAGAGGAAAGGGACATTTTCTGGCCTTATTTCGCGAGAGGGAATGAGGGTGTTCCATTAGGTAGTGGATGAAATGGAACCCTACTTTTCCACTAGGTATCATCCCTCTTTGAGAGGTCATCTTTTCGGCGGTATCATTTTGGTGGTTAAGATTCGCGCAGCTAAAAGGCACATGTGAAGACCCCTGTGACGGAAACATTCTTTTGTTCTGCGAGTAGCTATTTACCTAAATGGCGCAGAATGCAATAGCACTCAAGTCACGAATCCCTGTCTAGGCTTGGGCAACCTGGCAGTATCCCAGCCCTTGTGCTTCCTTCGGGTGGCATGGCAGTTAGGCACCGGAAGGGTGCTACAAGTCACGAATTTCATACCGTTGTCTTAGTTGGGAGAGAAAAACTCTCCTGGCACTCATAGTGGTGCTTCTTTGGAGTTTAAAGATCAGTTTCAAGCACAAACTTACAGGGGCAGAATGAGCTCGTCAGCCTCGGGGATAATTTCCCTTAGGGAAGCCTATTGGAGGGCCACTGTGCTTCACGTGTCAGATATTCTCTCGTGAAGTGCTTTGTTAGTCTAGTCATGTAGATGTTGGGACCGATGCTGATATGTTCATATGATGACATAGCAGTCCTGTCCGGTAAACTCACTCTAATTGAGAACTTCAGGGTGAGTAATATTAACCATTCGAGATGCTGACAGATTTAGCCTGGTCAATATTAGTTCTGCACCCTGCCCGCAGTGGCCAAGTCTCAGAGCTGTACAATATTACAGCCTGCACTTTAGTCTGGCCTGCCCGTCCTTTGGGACCTGATTATATGCGTTTGTGATGCCACAAGTGGCGCAAAGTAGAATAACTCTGGCCTTTGACATGTGTGCGTTCACGTCGTCTGTCACACCACCGTCAGAGTTGATACAACTTTTGAGATAATTACGATGCCACAACTTTCAGTCTCACTCCTTCAATTCTTAAAGGTATTTTCAAAGACTATGTCCCGCAGCATGACTTGGTATTTTGTGGGCATGAAGTACGGCCGAAAGATTAGATGACTTAGTAATGCTTGCGCTTCCCGCTCCTTTTCAAAGATGAGAACAATGTCGTCTGCATACTCCAGCTTGACAGGGTTCTCTCTCGGACAGATCTGAACACCGGGGTTTTGGAGTCCTTCCTGTGTTCGCCTCATCACTTACGAAATTAAGCAAAAATGGAGAGTGGACATCCTTGTCGGACACCGTTGCTTGTGGGAATGCCTTTGAAGAGCACCCCATACATTCACGCGCCAAAATATCTGTGAATACAAACAGCGCATGATATTCACGAACATCTGGAGCATGTTCATGTTGTGCAAGTGTGTTGAGGGGCACGAACATGACAGAATCGAACTTATTCTTTAATTCATGAAATACCAAGGTTGTGGGTCGTTGCGCTAACACTTGACGGAGTGTGAAGATGTGATTCACAAAGTCCCTTAACGGCCGGAATTTTGCTTGGTGTCCTCGGGTCTTGTTTTCACGTGCCTTCGTGAGACGACCTAGGATAAGCTAAGCAAAGAGTCCGGTTACAGTGGGGATCAAGTTAATTTCTCTGGTTGCTCCACTGCCAACACCCTTTTTGATAATTGACATCACTATCGGATCACCCCAGTTTGTTAAAACCGTCTCTTTCGCCCTTTCAGGGGTAAGTAAGTCAGACAAGCACCGACTAAGGACTTCAGCCCCATCTTTTAACAGAGCCGGTTGGGATTCGTCAGGACTAGCACCGCGATGACGCCTGATTTAGGAAAGGCATTCGCTCCTTTCCGAAGCCATCGTGGGTTCCAGGTACACTGCTCTTTGCTGTGTTGTGGGTCAGGAATTCGGCTGAGCAACTGAAGGTGGCCATTTGAATTGCTATTGAAAATGGTCAACACAAGGATTCAGGTGCTCCTCTTTTTTAATTTCAGATGAGCAGTTGTTATCAGTGATTGGTTCCCTCATCGCAGGCCCCTTTGAACCCGTTGCGCGCATCAGCTGGAACAGTTTACGCACATTCCAAGTTTCTCACACCCTCCATCTCTTCAGCTTTCTGAATCCGCCAAGCTTCTTGGTCTGCGAGGAGGCCCTTCACCTGAAGTCTGACAGTTCCTCAAATGGTATGATGCTCTTGACCGGAAGGAGTATGTGTCCGAGCTTCGAGCAGTTTTTGAGTGTTGCCCGAGTCTTGAGCCCAACCATCCAGATTCAGGCATTGAATCAGTCTCTTCCCGACTAGCCAGTATGCAGGTGTAATTTTCTGGACACTGAAGACCTAATGTCCTACGGTAAAATAGAAATTAGATAACTTTATCGGAAGTGATTATTTTTGGCAAAATACCCCTCGTAAGTAGGACTATCTTCTTCGTGAGCTATATTTTAATATCGGGTCATGAAATTACAGGCGATGGCGCACCCCACTATTGGGCTACGAATCCAGAAAGCTGGGCAGAACCAGTTTAGCATTCTAAAGTAGACATACGCGTTACAGTCCTCACTCAACCGATCTCCATTAACTCAAGCATTAGTTGAAGAAAGACCCGCAAGAACCCACTGGTAGACAGTGACCATTAACGCAAGTGGTATGTAAGTAAACGGATCAATACATCAGTAGGTGTTCAGTCTTATGTCACAAGGTATCATGCCGAAACCTTACTCGACTACAAAGAATGAATCAGTAAGACGAATAAGTTGTGGTAGGTGACCTTCGTCTTCGTCTGTCACGTGCTTGTCCACAAAATCGATCCAAGGTTTTGAACGTCACAAATGCTTGTGTGCCACAAATGTTTGTCAACTAATGCACTGCGACTGTGAAATATAATCATGTGGATATGTTCAGCGCACGGCAGAATGTTTCTCAACAAACAAGCAAGGCTGGTACACAGCGGACTGAGATCCATCCAAAAGAACGAAGTGAAAAGTGGAAAGACACTGTCATAAGTTCCTGGGCAAGAAAACCATCTTTTTCCCTATCTTTGAGGAAACCTGAGAAATCCAAATACCGACAGCCAGGATCCAGTCATCCACTTTTCCACCGTTTCGTGAAGCACAATAAATGGCAGGATCCCGACTGGGTAGGCAGCAATTATTCCTCAAATTCTGGTCAGAATCAGGTATCCAATGGCCGTTTGCCCAGTGATTATAACCGCCCTCACGGGGGCTCTGGGAATGGTTCAAAAGTGTATCGCAGCAACCCTGTACCTACTGTTTTCAATCGATTGTATCAACTAAGCCTACCCCAACTGCTTGGCGGTAACACGAAAAGACTGCTAAATCACCTCGGGAATGGAAATCCCCCTTCGTTAATCCAAACGGACAGACGTAGTGGCGAATATCCAAGACGAATTGAGGTCACTCCCTACAAATGGCGCCATGACGTCATAAGGGGCTCCAAACGACTTAGAGCTGTAACTACTGAAAGTGCGACGAAGCGGTCTAAGTTGCTAGAAGAAGCGGCAAAAGGTGTAGCCCCCTTACGTACTCGGAGCGACTTGAACAGCTTATCGTATGGGATCAATCGTATTCGTCCGGAAGTTAGCTACTGGTTCGCAAGGCATAAAGAAGGAAGACCTCCCTGGTTCCCTGCTGGAAGGGGCGGTAATTCGACAAGTCACCACCGTCATTTACAATCAACTTCCTCGCAGCTTCGAATTTCGAAGCTGTTAGGCAAGACAGTTGGATGTCAGTCACTAGATCCCCCTCAAAGTCCGCAAGTTTCATCTCGATGTGCACTTAATCCCGGTAGACTGCGAAGCCTTCTGGCGATGGCTAGTACGAGTGTTCGAGGGATTCCAGTTTCCAGCTTATCCATTATACCTACTACCAGTCGCGGTAGCAACTTGAATCACAAAAGAGTAGAAAACTACATTGTCTCAGCGTCAGCAAGGAATGCTCAGAATTTGGAGTTTTGGAACCCGTCTACAATCTTACCGAAGCAGGTTTATGGTAGCCACAATGAAGCAAGAAAAGGAAAGTTTGTTTCGTCTGTATCACGGCTATCCATACCACCCGGGAATGAGGCTCCATATACAAAGAAAACTGAGGTACATGATGATGAGACCGGAAAAAGGGATCCCTGTAAACTGGAAAACCAAGCCGGCGTACGGAATAGGATGTCACAAGCTTGCCCCGTAAAAAGAAGCAATTCGGATGTAGCTGGTTTACGAACAAACGGTAAAAGCTCAGTATCCGATTGTTACGCGAACTCGAAGTGCATTCTACAGCAACAGAAGGTAGTGAACAAACTCAGACCACCGGAACAGCCTAGTACAGCTCATCATCATATCAGGTCTAAACAATCGTCTTCTTCTTTTGAGCCTGAGAAAGCAGCCTTAACCGCTGAGCAAAGTAAAAAAGAACTTTCTTATTCACAGGTGGAACTGTTCAATCCATACCAGGAGCGTTTTATTGACCATAACAACTCCGTATTATCTACAAGTCATGCCTTTTCCAATGACGCTGTTACCTATGCATCGCTTTGGGATAAAGTGGCCAACGGGCACACAAGATCTGACGATGCCAGCATAAACTGCCTGGGTTCTTTGGGTTGTGGAGTCCAATCAGTCCGAGAGCTAGCCAATTACGATGCTGTGAATCCAAAAGAAGATGCACTCCGGAAACCGCAACAAGGAGGTAACAATGCTTCACAGGAAACGCTTATCTATGTGACCGATCTATCTGAGTTGTCTGAGACACAACATTCTGGTTTGGCCAGCAAACTGAATTCACTTGTTGGCGCCGAGGAGGTGAACCTAAGCTGGAGAACCCATACAGAACTTGAAGCCTGCGAGGTTAGCAAGGCTAGCACGTGGAGCCTCGTTATGGAGAAGGACATTAGTCACATCGACAGTCCTCAACGCGTGGCCACCCTTAAAGGTGAGAGTCCATTTTTTCTACTTAGCGATGGGGACTGCGATTTGTCCACACGACTGAACGGGGACAGTCCAGCCCGTCATTTAATTCCGGATTTAGCCAGTCGTTCACGTCGTACGCCGAGCACGAAACCTGTACAGACTTACGTAGTGCGTGATACGGCGGGACGGAAGGCGGTTGATTTCGATAAGAGACAGATAAACGAACATTCTGTTGACGTGTGTTCAGTGCACAAGGATAAGAGCCAACCGCACAGTAGAGGAAAAGCAAATTTCTTTCAGAAGTTGGGTTGGTCTGTGCGGAGTTTTTCCAACATCCGGAAAAGGGCTTCAATGTCCAGTTGAAACAGACTTTTTGACATTCGATCGGAAAGATCGAAAGTGATGCACATTGTACTTACGCATCTTTTTATCTCCTGTGCAGACTGTTGCACAGAACGTACACTGTAAACCAACCTACTGAGTGCGAAGTTTTATGGTGAATCTTTTGGCTACCTGGGGAAATACGTCCGCTTTAAGCAGAGTCCTTAAACTTGAATATTAGAGGTTATTCTTGAAAGATGCTCTTAGGAAAGGATAGTAATTTTTCGAAGTGTGGCTGAAATCTCCCGTACTGCAGGAACAACTTGGACTGGATCACTCTGTTCATCCGTGAAAGGCTTTATTCTAAAAAAGGGTTCACTTGACACAAGGCTAATCACAAGGTCCATTGGGTTGAGGGGTTTGGAACCCAAAGTTATTTGAGATGCATTTCCTATTTCCATAGGATTTCGTGCTAATAAATCCTTGTGAGGTTAATAGGTAAGTTCGCGTAAGTGAAACATTCAAGTGATTCACTGATTCATCACGGACGCCTGGCTTATTGAATGACCGAATGACGACTGGATATTAACAAGCTTTCGTGTGCATGAATAGCGTACGCACTGCGTTGGCTGAAGTTTGGTATGTTGAATTTAGGTGTTCAGTTTACATTCATATGAAGAACTCCAGTGGTGACTGACTCGAAAAATACTTGCAACCATTTTCCTACAGAAATTGATGCCGAGCCGGGGGACAATAAGGCTGGAAAGAAGCGGTGAATATCCCTGACTGAAATCGGCTCATTACTTTTAACAGACGGTTTCCTTTCCACTCTTAAACTCTAGTATTCTAGTAGCATTATATCGCGCAGTTGTGTGGGGCATCATTGATCCAGACTGCTTGTCTTCGGAATTCCGAACTTTAACCACAACGCATGCAAGTATGTGTTTGCCATCCAGGCTGGGTTCGCATGCATCGTAGATTGTATGTGTATTCTCAATATTTGTTTGGTGAGCAAGCCATCAATATATTGGTAACGGTCACGTTACCGTTTCACAGATGTGGGACACTAAAAACCTAAAGGAATTCGAATGTATCGGAACGGACGGTCTCAACTCTCTATGGGTCCAAAACTTTGTACCAGTTGAGGTGATTTCTACTAAGCACAGTGTACATATCTATTGACCTCAGCAACAAAATGATACAGACGAAATACTCCCGTGCATCGAACATACCTGGTCCGTCTTTAGTTTACGCAGATTTGTGCACATTTTGGTTGGCTCTTCACTTGACGCTCAGCTGAAACTGATTTCTATGAGATTGTATCATTGTTGGGTAGTTGGTAACCTTTTGATCAGTTGGTATCTTATGGACAGGTTCCAAAGATCGGGACACACAACTACGGGATCATTAAACTGGGGGTAACGTCTATCAACAATGCTGACCCGATGTCGTGCATGGAGTCCGGGCACCGTGTATGAGCTGCAAGGAATAACTGTTTCATTGTCATTCGATCAATGCAAACCAGAGAGTCCTCCGTTATCACATACTCGTGGTCGTATTTTAGTTATGCATGAATGGCACGATGCCTTGAACGATCTTCCCTGCAAAACTAATGCGTTCGTTGGGAAATTTATAACCTTCGGAAGCCACCTGGATCAGTAGCCTTTCACCTGCTACTCCTATGCAAAAGGAAGCTGGTCTTTTTCTACGTGAGACCACCATTCAGACTGAGGGCCTATCACTCATACCTAACGTGCTTTAACTGGGACACAATCAGTGCTGTTTCTCTATTGCTACTAATCAGATAACTAAAAAACAATGGCACGTCCGTAATAAACTCCTGGTTGCGACATCCGAGTCTGGCTAGGTTAACTACGAACCGGATGTATATTAGTTGTCCAGAAAGCTATAGTGGAGGAGTTAGTGTACATCATCGGCCAAAAAGTATGTATAAGTAGTCAACCTGTGCTGTGCAGATGGAGGTGGATTGAACTAGGGTTTAAGGTACTATAGCTATGTATCGTATGTGACTGTTTCACTGAAGACCTGCTGTTTTCTAGTAGTCACAGACAACGTTAGCTTTTATATTACAGTCGCTTGTGTACTCCAGGACAAATCAAACAGTCGAGTCAGTCGTCGCATCTCATTTTACTGTTTGCTCTGTTTGTCGAGCTGGATGGCAAAAGGATACCGCTTAAACCGAAGTTGCGCCATCTACATTCAACGTGGTATTCATATTTCATTAGGCTAAATATATAGATATCCTAACTATCAGCCTTGTTGAATTGAGCCAAAGGATTTTGAATCATCATAGTCAGCGGCTCTGTGCAGCCAAACTACATAAACATTCGCTCCTACTGAATAACCGTTAGTTTGTTACGCTTCGCATCGCTAGTGGGATCATCAGGAAATGCCGATACTACGATCGATTATGCTTGTGGCTAAATTTGGCTCCATTACCTGTTGGTATGATGTCCTGCAATCGCGGTGCTTCAAATCACAAAAGAAAACTAGGCGATGCGAGGCAGGACATATGGCGCCTTGTATTGGAACGATCGATCGGAGTGTATGTCGGATCCGCCCTGGCAGTGCCTATAGCCTAGACATACACGCTGTCCGGTGTGAAGATATGACATTCTAGACCTTCAGTGTAACCGTTACTTATGTTGCACAGCTAGGTGGCGTCTCAACTCTTCACGCGAGCGTTCAACTCGCCGGTATTTGCGTAACCGTGGTTGATTGCCGATAGGTATTCTTCAGCTCTTATTGTCAACCATGTGCCATGATCTTGCTTGCTAATAAGCGGAAGCAGAATCCGTTTCCATTTGAAGCAATTCATATGAGCCTAGTTGACAAAGCAGGGGGATGAGAAACACGATTAACTAGGCGTCAGACACATAACCATATCATTCTCTTAAAAAGCTACAACAGAAGACCTTTTCGGTTAAAAAAGTGGCGTAAACACGAAGCTAAGTGGGAAATTTTCCTTTTGTGGAAGCAAAAACAAGGAGTAATCACCGAAGAACTCAAAATAATTTTTACAGAACTGCACGAACCCCTGTCCCTGGTTTACTAAGTAAGGGGGGTTGCAATGAGACTGTCTTAAAAAAATCATTCAGCTGTAATACCCTTTCGGGTGTTACATGCCATGCCACCCGAAGGAATCACGAGGGCGGAGAAACTGCTAGAGTGCCCAAGTCTAAACAGGAGCAGTAGAAATGCCCGCGTGAGGTTTGAACCACGGACCATCGGGTAAGTAATTTCATGGCACGTTCCAGGGCTGATAATGGAATCAGTTTTGGCACAACAATTTAAGTGTCGCTGATGGGCTACCGCGGTGGATTTGGGATCAGCTAAATTGCACGAATAATGGCCATTTCGCTGACTTCTCCGGAAACGTTTTCAGTGAGGAGCAGCTGCCACAGCATTGCGCCGAATGTCGTTATGCACCAGGAGTGCCATTTACGTTTCTGAAAAATTCTCTCTGTGATCACTTGAATATCTCTGGTGTAAAACCTCCGGGGGAGTCAGATGTTCTGTCAGATATCCTGGTGCTCTTTGGGGTGGTCAGGAATTAATCATTTACACTTGGAGCGTCAGGTTGGTCCGGGGGCCTCAAAGGTCGTCCATACGAGAAATTATTGTCATTTATATGTTTATTTCTGGGACGACAAGGGTGTAATTTAAAAAGTGTCTGCAGCCATTTTGTAGGTAGACAGAAGAGTATGAAGCCGGGTTATCTACTTAATCATTCTTGGTCTTACCTACTTGATGGCTTGAGCTTTCTGCTTCAGTCTGATTGCGTCTCGCCCATTCATTAACGTTTTGGGTTTTTGTTGGGGTAACTTAATTTCGAACTGCACTTGTGTGTGGTGGCTTCTTCCTGAGGAATGATGCGTCGGCTTCAAAATATGTAGAAGCCACTTTCATCACTATCAGGAAGCGTCCAGACGCGAAGAGTACATGTACAGAGAACTGCGCGTCCCTAAGGTCACCATCGGTACCACACGTTCCGGATAGCAGACAGCGTTGGCAGAGCTTACCAAACACGGCTTAGCAGCGTGCGACCAGCGGAGTGGGTGTGAAATTGCTCACGGCAGGGACGTCTCCATTGGCTGGAGAGAACGAAGAAGTGAATGACCATAGTTGGCCATTTGGCTTTTCTGTATATTTACGCAGAAACCCTGTATGTTTGTCCTGGCAGTACAGTCGTGCTCCGTGTTCTCTGTCTTCTCCTTATCGCGTAGTCTGACAGGCTCAGTTCCGGCGTAACCAATAGACGGCCACCTATGATACAACACTAGCAGACGGGTGTTCACAATAGCGATTTCATTTGAACAGATGCAGTCTCTCCTCAAACAGCAGCAACAACCGCTTGAGCTGGCGCAGTTGAAGCTCATCGAGTTGCTAGCTGAAAATTTGTCACCGCAGAAGCCTTTTAGCCAAACTATTGTACCGTCCGTTTCAGTGATCGACACAATGCTCAACGCGATTCCTGAGTTCCAGGTCGATCCGATATCATCTATTACTTTTGATTCATGGTTCAGCAGACATGAAGACTTGTTCAGAGTGGATCCGGGAAACAGAGAAGATTCCTGGAAAGCAACTGGTCAGGAAAATCGGAGTTGTCGAACATGGACGTCTTACGAACTACATTTTGCCTAGAAAACCAAGTGAGCTGACTTTCAATGAAACCGTTTCCGTTTTATCTTCAATGTTTGGTGAACAGGCTTTCTTGTTCAGCCTTCGATATCGTTGTATGAATTTGAGCAAAAATGCTGCTGAAGACAGGGTCACTTATGTAGGCAAAGTCAACAAGGAGTGTGAACGATTCAAACTCCGAAGCGTGACAGAAGATGAATTCAAGTGTCTTACATTTGTATGCGGGTTGCAGTCTCCTGATGACGCAGACATAAGAACAAGAATTCTCAGCAAGATTGAGCAGAATCCATATGTCACGTTACAGAATATTACATCTGGTGAATTTGAAGCATGGTACTGTCATGATACAAGAAAATGATCCCGGTAGTACTGTTCATGCGATTCAGAAGCGTACTGCCCGTCATGATGACAAGAAGCCACCTTGAGGATGCTGGAAATGTGGTGAATGACATTTTGTCAACTTCTGTCCCTTCAGAAGACACCGTTGCAACACATTTTCCCGTATTGGCCACAGGGAGGATCGGTATCACGGCAAGCAAAGGCAAGCACCCAAGATGCATTTTCGAACCAGGTTTTCCAATTCTAAGTTTCTTAAGGCTAGCGTTGTTCTAGCCGCTCATCAAAGCCCACACCATAACCGGAGAAAATATGTATGAACGCATATTAGCGGCACGCCTGTTCGTCTCCAGCTGGACACGGTATCAGACATCATCTCAAAAAGAACTTGGAAATTTCTTGGCAGCCCAGCACTGACAAAAACCGAACAAGTAGCACACAGTGCATTCGGCAGTTTACTGAAACTCTCTGGTGAGTTCGCCTGTTCAATGACTCTTGACGATATCACTGTAAGTGGCATTTGTCATGTGTCCGATCGTCCTGGTTTGGATATGTTAGGATTGGATTGGATTGATAAGCTAAGCCTTTTGGACAGGCCACTCAATAATATTTGTTACAAAACACAGGCGACGAAATCGAATATAATCAAAAAACTGCCTGACTCGTTTTGGAAGAAGCACTCGAACGCGTTTGCTGACGGACAAACGGACAATGCATTGATGCTTTCCTAACCAACTACCGGACGACACCAAACTCACATACGCCAACTGGGAAGTCTCCAGCCGAGGTTATGTTTGGGAGGAAAGTGAAGACTGTTTGATGCACTGCGGCCCGGGAAAACCAGAGAGACCGGCGGGGAAAACCAATTAGAAAAATTTAACGGAAAATGTCGTACTGGACGTATTTTTAGCCGTGGAGACTCTGTTCTTGTCAGAGACTACTCTGTGAATTGTTTGAGTTCGGGAGTGATATTGCAACGAAGAGGAAACGTCATCTATGAAGTAGGTGCTGGCGGAACGGTGTGGATTCGGCATGCCAATCAAATTCGGCACTGCGTTTGACCCAATATAATCCAAGAAAGAAAAACGAATTTACTGTTAGATATTCTCCTTGAAACGTTCCAGACGCAACCGAAGAATGAGTCAACGGAACCAAACATTGACGTCAACCCATTTCCGTTGCAAAGAAGAACTGGACGTCGAAGAATTCCAGTAAAACGGTTGCCGATAAATCCCAGATTGAGAACCTACGATATATCTGCGAAAGGAGTAAGTGTCAGGAAGCGTCCAGACATGAAAAGTACATTTGCAGAGAACTACGCGTCCCCATTGGTACCACACGTTCCGGATAGCAGGTGCGTTGGCGGAGCTTACCAAACACGGCTTAGCAGCATGAGACCAGCGGAGTGGGTGTGAAGTTGTTCACGGCAGGAACGTCGCCATTGGCTGGAGAGAACGAACCAGCGAATGACCATAATTGGCCACTTAGCCATCCCATATATATTTACGCAGAAGCTCTGTATGTTTGTCCTGGTAATACAGCCGTGTCGTGTGTTCTCCTTCTTCTCCTTATCGCGTAGTCTGACAGGCTCAGTTCCGGCGTAACCAATCGACAGCCATCCACGATACAAAAATCCTTGAGGAACGACATGCTTGAGGATCTGAATATAAGATGGTTAGCCTTCATTTGCTGAACTCCACAGAGGACATGTAGATACAAATCTTCAGCGTACTGACAGATAGCTTTTCAGGTGTGAGACGACGTCCGCCTCAATAACATGGAGGTGCTAGGGGTGTCAGTTTATGGTGAGCTTGCTGTGCGAATGACCGCAAAACTATGGCAGTCTATAAAATGACCCCTACAGCGTTCGATTCTGTCTCATGAGGTTCACATTAATTGCAATCTTGATTAATTAATTAATTGATTAACCACTTACTTGCAATCTTAACCGAGCCAGCCTTACAACCGAATAGATGTAAAATAGCATAGGATCTCCTGTGAGCAAACAAACGCCAAAATTAGAACAAATACTGACTCATTTGTGCCGAATCACTGGGAAGACTTTAAAAATCGAAACAATGTACCTCTCATCTAAAGTAATTGGAGCATAACAAGATGGGTATTTCGATAGCGTTCTCGAAATTTCTCTATTCCCTGCGTACGGCATCCGTAATCTGCGTTCATTAGCCCACCAGCCAGCAGGGAGTTTGCTTCAAGTCAAACGTAATCAACATGATAGTAACCAAACTATGTGGCCTTAACTTTCGGAAAACGCCAACTTCATCCTATCGTGTATGTAGGAGATGCAGAAAATTCATTTCTTGCTTCTAAAAAATGCAGCTGGTATCCGTAAACTTTATAGAAATGCAATCGTGTAGCCTGTTCTGTTATCCTGGTGCCAAAGAGACTTGCACGACTTAAGCAGGGTACAAAAAGAATATTAAACACTTCAGGCGTCTCAGAACATGACCTACAAACAGGTCCGGGTCCAATCAGGTTTCAAAGATGTGAACCCGAATGTACAATCCACAACCTTTTGTACATCGGTGCTCCAGGAGCTGTGTGAAAATTTCAGCGGGTTTTGTAGCTTGCTCGTAATGCTATGTAAGCGATTTCAGCTCATCTGTCCGACGGTACCTGTCTACAGGTAAATTAGGGCTCCTCGGGTCCCCGGTAAGAATGAAGGAAAGGCTAACGATCGTAATGGTTTTGTTAACAATCAAGAGAATGGTAGCAATAACGATGCCACTGTTTCGGGTTAATGATGCTGGTACATTAGATGATGATGATGGATGATGTTACATTGGATCAATATCGTACCCAAATATGCTTCCATCCTCTTTGTTAAAGGTGGTACTATGTTGCTCCTAGCTGCCTTCCCAATCTCCCCACTTAAAAGTCCACTGACAACCCTGTATTTACGCATCAATTATGTCAGCTCTCGCCTCCAATGCACAGCTACCTACCTCACCTCCCCAAATCATCGGTGAACGAAACTGTGGCAGCTATAACCACTGTACGACAAGTACGCGGTTCATGCAGCTGATAATGATGATGATGATGACTATGTTGCTCCGCTTCACATCTTAGACATGTCAAATTTTACACCCCATTTGAGTTTGACATTAGAAATTGGACCAAACGAGTACGTCCTGTGGGACGCAGCAATGAGGAGAGCGTTTAAAATATTTATATATAGGACTGCATGCGATCTCCATTGAGCTCAAGGTATCTCAGCGGTTAACGTGCGAAATTACTAACCGGAATGTCTGTGGTTCGGATCCAACCCTGGTATTTCGACTGCTCCTGTTGACGCTACGGAAACCTACTAGTATTCTAGCCCTCGTGTGGTATGACAGCTATGCACCGAAATGGTTTTACAGCTGAACAACTATTTTTTCTCGTATTGTTAAGTTTATTGTATGAGCTATGCGTTTTATGGGCTCACGGTTGCGTGACTCAACGAAGAGTCCGGCAACAGTGGAAAAAGGGAAAACTAAAAATAGCCAAGAGCAAGACGTGGCAACGGACGCAAAACGGTATCATTATGTTCTTTGTGAAAATCGAAATCTTATGGGTAACCTTGCTCAGGAAATTAATGGCACACGATGTGCCTTGACAACGCTCATAATAAAAGGCGAGACCATTGAAAAGGCTGCCCGAGAAAGAGTCCACACCTGATTTTTTATCAGGGAATTAAGATAGAAGGGTCTGACTACAAGAGTTGATTCAAAAGAGAACAGCTGCCACGTGTGTATGATATGACAACACTTTTCATTCCGGTACTATTTTTCCGTTCTTACGTTCAACCCCTGCGTTTATCATTACTAGCTATTCATTGTCTTAACTTCTCCAAGCTCTGAAGCACGCGTGGGCGGACTTTCTCCAGGTCTTAACAGTAACTGATTTGGTGACGGTTAGCGCGGAGTCAGGATGTATTACACTTGAATCATACTACAAAATAAATGGTTTCACCATTGTGGTGACTTTGTAAATCCCCTTTACGCAGTAAAGACAACTGGATTGGCATCAAATCTTTCAGATAAGTAGCTCTGGCGGTTCTCAAATGAGTAGCCTCATTGCCTGGGTTTTAAAGGGCACCGATATTATTGATGCTACTAGTTCAAACCGAGATTTCATCAAGAAGCGAAGAATGCTATTTCAGGTCCTGGAACTTCACTGTAAGGGTTTGTGTAAATATTCATAAGTTAAATGCTGAATGAACGTTACTTACATCGAGGACATGCACCAGAGTATAATGAAGCAATGACACTTATTTTTATGGTGTTTGCACCTATTTAGACGACCTACCTGAGAGCGAGGTTAAGATGAGTTACTGAATAAGTGGAAGTCACAGAATCTCGTAGGAATCTGAATTTTAAGCTGGCGAGGTTTTAGTCTGATTTACACTGATTTACGCTGATTTACACTCTCCAACCTTCTAATCGTAAGCGTCATTTAGACAGTCTGTCACTAGTCACGTGGTAGGGTGGAGTCACCTGTCATTTCGCAATCGATGGTTTTGAAACCAGATTAGACATTAGTGTCCTTTATCGTTGGTCGTGTTCTCCACAATAAGGAAGCACTGATTATGAGTAACACGCCCCCGGAAAAGTGGAATCAGAAAACAGCAAAACTATTCTCCGCTGCCAGAAATGGGTACAGCTGTTGCGGTTTTGATTGACTCCAATTTTCAGACAGACAAACATATTACGCAAATTTCAGAATGAAGAGCCCGCCCTTCTGAAAACAGTTGACCCCTTTGGGAATTCAGTTGCACACTGGGCAGTAAAGGGTGGACAGGTAAAAATTCTACGCTTCTTGTGGGCTAACTATCCGGAGGTACTGTGGACGGTGAATGTGAACGGTCAGCAGCCAGTACATACTGGCTGTATTACTGGAAAGTTCCTTTGTGTTGCCCTTCTGATAGACATTTCATCTGCACTTGAAGAACCGGATGCCAACGGTTGTACTCCGCTGTTACTCGGTGAGCGGTCTTTCTGCGGTCACGCATTTTTGGTATGGTTTTCAGGTTAAGTACACGAAATATCGAGGGACCGTCGAACAAGCAAACAAGTAAACACAGATAACATTTTATGGTACCATAGAGTCACGGTTTTCTGGCCAAACTATATACTTGAATACCACTCAGACACACAACATGGTCCTCATCTTTCGGAAATGGACCAAATTATTCTCTAAATTTGTTGCTACGTAAGTATGTAAACTATCGCTAGCTCTTATGGTGAGAGTTGGATTGCAAGTATGAAACACCAGCAAAATCCTAATGTCTTTAAGTAAACAGGAAACTGGATACCGTGAGGTCCAGACTTTTTCCAAAATTTGTCACAGAACAAAGCATTTAGGGTTACTGATATTATTGATCAATCGGAATGAGTTATTTAGCACCTGACACTTCACTGAAGGTATAAAACATTTACGGACGGAAAGTGAACATCATCACCAGAGCAAATAAAGAAACTTCTGAATGCAGCTTAAGTCGGAGTCATGTGACTCCATGAAACACCAGGATCACAACCTTGGGCAATGCACATCATGTCAGGAACAACGTTAGCTTGCCTGTTCTCAAGCACAATTGTGTTTCTATTAAATCGGAAAAGGCTTGTTACCAACTGAGAAGTTTATAATAAAACAGCAGATTTGTCGCTGCGTAACGTTTCGCTTGTGGGTAGCTTACTAGGCTGCCCGAGTTGCAAGGCAATAACAGAGCCAAGTCAAACTATCCTCGGTACGGCGCACTGCATTAGTCGTTCAAAGGTTCCTTTTGGTAGTGTAAACGGCTAGGTCTCACGATCGACGTACAAGAAACACTTACATGAGTATGGATTTAGTTATTTGTACTTCAGGTTCATTTGACGATTCCTCTTTGGTATCAAATAAAATTCTTTCTGGTCTGTATGGTTTATTAAGCGCCATAGCAAGTTGGTTGGGGGGCAGATGAGACTAAACTATTTTGGGTCTGTTTGGGATTTAGTTAGTGACTCTCACTGTTTGTAAACAACAGTTATTCTGAATAACTGAATTCCCTTATAATCAATTCATGTAAAGTTAGTTTGAAGTTTTTGCTTCGATGAAAGGTATCTATGCCCGTCACCTACCATATTATTTATAGCTTAGCGATTTCCACTCGCCTTGAGCAGGGTCTTTAGGTTACAAGTTAACTTCAAGTATGTCTCAAACCAACAATGTGACAGTTGTTTCTATCTGAAAAACGTAAATTGTCTCCCACGAAGCAGAACGTGTCACGGTGCGCAACTTTCCACAGTGAACCGAATAAGTGACTGACAAAATAACCCACTAGTAGATGAGCTAACCGCCTGAAACACTTATCACATAGTTGAGCGTTTCCGGTTTGCTCACGTGACATTTAGCCGATTGCGCATTCCAGTTAGCCAAACATGAGCAACCTATCATATAAGTGTAACATGCAAGAGTTTCATTTTTCCTGCACTGTTGGCGACTGGATTTGATGTTCCACGGTCCCCCAAAAAACCTAAGGACCTCTCTTTTCGTTTCCAAAATTTTATTCATTAAACTTAAGTATATTGGATAACGGTAGTCCTTCCCTCCAAGGGAAGCGTTTCGGATCCTACAAAGGTGTTCCATTTTCTGACTACTTGTAAGCAAGTAGTATCATGGTAGGGTTCAATACACCTTTCGCACTATTTGCGTCGGGGCATCCAACACCCTCATACAAGGTAATTAGAGAACAAGCGTGAAGATAACTTGTACATTACTAAGTTAGCAGGTAGAGTGGAAGTTAGTGGATGTTTGGTTTTTAACCTTAAGCTGTGAGAACTTTGTGAGATATTGCAACCGATTCGCGCTCTCAATAGAAGCGCCGTATCCAACGTTTGTAGTGAACGGTCAAACCCGATCCGAAAGGCAAACATCTTGGCATACTTTAACCCATCCAGAGAAATTCCTGAAATAGCTGCCAACCCTTTCTTCTTCCTGTTTTACATGAGGTGCAACTTTCAAAACTTTACCATCTAAGTACCTACCTCTCAATCACTTCATGTCTTTCGTATCGGTTCTAAAACGGAAGAAATACGCTCTAATAGTTGTAAGTTTGAAATCATCCCGTGTTTTAGTAGCTGATCACCGAGTTTGGCTTGCTGTGTGGGAATGCAAACTAGCGTGACCTTTCAAAAGCAGCATTAGACCTTGATTCCCACTGACGCTGTTGCTACTTTGCTACAAGTATACTTGGAAATTGGCGACAGTTGATGTGGTTTTCTGGAAAATCATGCCAAAGTTTCGACTCTTCTCTCTAGGTTTTATCACTCAAATTTCGACTTCAAAATTTAGGATTTTTACTGTCAAGGCCGTCGTCTGGCGTGTACGTTAATGGGCGACTGAAGTAGGCAAGCACGCGATTGACTTAACGAATTATTTCTTACTCAGTGGCAAGAGCGATACGATAAAATCTTCATGGAAGTAATTATGCTACCTTGACCACTGTACTTGTCGTACACTGGTTATAGCCACAGTTTCGTTCACCCGTGATTTGGGGACATAAGATAGGTAGCAGCGCATTGGAGGCGGGAGCTGATAAATTGGTGCGTGAGTACAGCACTGCCAGTGGACTGCTAAGAGGGGGAATTGTGAAGGAAGCTATGCCTTGAAGGCAATAGCTTGGATACACGAGCGTCACTGAATGCATGACTGGGCCATGTCTGACAATGTCTCTAACCATTAATGTGGCTCGTCTTGGGGTCCCCATCCGGGAAGACGGTAATGACCAGCGCGGCTAAGTTTGCTGACTTTTATACTTCGCTGCCAAGTCATTGTTTGACCTCCTCTGGCTCGTTTACACCTTTCAAGTGGTTGTGCGAAAAGAACCCTTCTAGGAAGTCGGTCGACTGGCACACGCAGCACGTGGCCAAGCCAGCGCAACCTATGCAGTGTGATCAGTTCATCTATCGTGGGTGAGTTATTTCTTCCTAATACCATTGGAAGTACTCCAGCATAGCTGATCCGGTGTTCCCACCAGACTCGAGCAATGCTCCAAAGACATCGATGGTCAAACACTGAAAGTTTTTTGACTTCCTCGGAGCGCAGTGGCCAGGTTTCTGACCCATATAATAATATGGAGTGCACCGCAGCATTGTAAACTCGATCCTTGACGGATGAGCTGATATCACATCTACGTCACAGGTTCAAGAAAGCTACTCTGGTCTTACCTATCTGGATGGAAATATCGTCCTTGGCTATACAACCGAGGCTGGTACAGCTGCACAGGTAGGCAAATTTGTCTACTAACTCAATCGGCTCGTCCGCAAGCATGAGGCTAGGGTTCGAGCCCACCCAGTCTTGCAGATGTACTTCACACTTCACACTTTAACATGTTTGCGAGAGGTGGCGTACAGCGCCTTAAAGAGGGTCAAGAATTTATGGGAGATACCTTTGCTCCATAGACACAGCCATAGTGTCTGGCGGTCCACAGGTTCAGGGGCAGCCTAACGTCAAGGGAGATAACCATTGTTGGTCGCCGTAAACGGTGTCGCTGTTCCAAAATCTGTCGGAGGGTGAAACTGTGATTGACGCATCCTCTTACAGGGCGGAACCCTGCTTGGTTTTCACGGATTTGCCTCTCCCCTTGTTCAGTCAACATCCGATGCCACAGCTACTAAGCTGATGCGACGGTGGTTTTCACACAGCATCCGTGTACCCTTTTTGAAGACAGGAATAACTGTCGACATGCCCCATTCTGGAGACATTCTCCCCTCTCCATATCGCACCAGTGAGTTTTGTCAGATGGGTCACCAGGAATTCTCCGATTTCTTTGTAGAGGGCTGGATACAGACCGTCCGGTCCTGGTGCCTTCTCACGTTTAAGTACGGATATTTCGTACTTTATTTGCTCTTCCGGCGGGCAATTAAGGTTTCTATTCCATTCCCCCGTAGGCACTATCCCCAGAGGCTGTGTTGCAGGAGACCAGCTAAACTGTTCTTCGAATTGTCGGCCCATCTTTCCAGTCGACGTTTTTGTGGGTGAATTAATGAGCCGCCTTTTTCACTTGTCGTTTCACTGACCGCTGCTCTCCTAGGTCCAGTCGATCGTATCAGTTGGTATAGGGCACGGCTGTTTCCGGTAGCAAAAACCTTCTCCATCTCCAGAGCTTTTGATGTCCACCAGAGCTCTCGGTTTTTTCTTAGGCTCCTCACTACTTAGCATTTGAGGGTTTTGCTCGCGCCGTCGTACTCGTTTCCTGTAGGTATCGATTTCCCGGCATCAATCATGGATAGCGATCTCGACGACATTTAGTGGTCTTGTGGTCGAATCGGAGAAGCCGGACCAAAGGCACTGAATGCCGCTAGCATAACTCTTTTCACATTTTGCCATGCTCCATCCACGTGCTCGCTACCAGTGCAGTATTGGTTTCCTGAAGAGAGTTGTTGAGGTAGTTCAGATCGATACTGTTGAGCCATGGTCGTTTTTCGAAGATGGTGGATTAGCATGCTTCTTGCTGCCTTGCGAGGGCCTGAAGGGGAAGGAACTGTCAAGCGTGCACGCACCAAGTCTTGGTCGTCACATTTACGGATCTAGTCCCAACTAAAATGGAAGGCACTGAAGGTAGGTATGTCAGATGTTTGGTTTAGGCTATCCAAAGGCTTTTATCGGCTATGGAGCACTGACAGTGGTGTTGCCTCCAGTGAGACTAGCGCTGACATGCTACGATGACAGTAAGTTGCTAGGAGATACAGCACAAAGACCATGGTCGTTACTGTCACCAACAACACCAGCAGTATTCACTGCAAAGATAACTGTCCTTGGTTAGTTTCGCTAGAACCATAGGATTCATGATACAACAAGCTCAGTTGAGTGGATCAGATTAACGAAACAGTCCATTTTGGCTCATTCAACCTCACCCGGACATAATTCGTACATATGATGGACCATGAGCTTGGCAATAACATATTATAAGTTTTCTAGTCAGGGAATCACTTCCGTTTTTTCGTTGATGATCAAACAGGCTTTTCTTATAAAAGAGTGCTTCTGTACTGAACCATTTTAGCAGGTGAAATTGCTCCCTGTTGCGAATTAGTTTCTGTTTTCTTCAATGTCACGGGTTTGCAGCTTTTGTCCTTTCATTATTGCAGGTGTCACTGCAGACTGAGCATGTCGGGCTGCTCGTTGTAGGATTTCCTTCCCTCTATTCTTCTTCCACAACAGGGCTTTCAAGTAAACTACGTATGCAGTGGAGTATCAATTCTGAGCACTGGCGCTCTGCCGTAGGCGACAGTAATTGTGGGGCTCACTATTTTACTATTATTCTGTAACCACTTACTGTCCTTAAAACACATTTTACTCTGTGATATGATTTTTACTGGAAAGAAGCTGTCGTGTGGTATTGAAGTGAACTTAAATCTACCCTACTGCATCCTCCGGATTAGTTACCATCAGAACAGAAAGGGTTGTGGATACCATTTTCAGGACTGACCACATTTCAGCTGGTTATCACGTCTTATCCCCAAGTTCACGGATCTTGGTAAAAAGCTAGAAACAGTTGTGTCACTATCCACGAGTAAGCAGATTTCCAAAGTATTGGAGAAATGAAGTGTTTTAGAATCAGTATACGGTTACTTACTGTGTAAACGATACTATCCCTAGTTTAAATCACTGCACGTTCTAGAACGTTCGTGCATATCGCTGGTATTCTGACAGCGGTCCTTGATTTGAAGCATTGGCAAGATTGTTCCTTTGGGTTCTATTTCTTTGCCACTACTTGAAGAACCGCCCTCAGAGCTGTCACACTCAGATTCGACCACTGTTGCGGACGGTGTTGTAACTAGAATTGCCGATATATCAGTGGTGAAATAGTGTTATACAAAGCCAAACTTGTTGATTAGACGAGTGGATTCGCCCTCCCATAAAAACTACTGTGATCACGTCTGATTGTTTGCTTCGTTGTTTCACGTTTCATTCCAGACTCGTTGCTTTACTTTCGGATGCCTATCTCCCGAGACAGGATTAGTCGGCTCCAAAATTGTCTCGGCTACACGCTACCCAGATCTTCATAAATCGCATCCCAGTGTTAGATTTAGTGACAGACTCCGCAGGCTGTTCTATATCACTCTCAGCCAGCTTTCCAGTCGTCCTCCGAGGTTACAATTTGGCTATTGGGTTTTGTTGAAACCGCGTTACTTCAGAAAATATACCTAAGAAACCGCAGCCATTTGCAGGGGAATCCGAGAAACCTGTATGACTTTAGTTTTTTGACTGAGACGTAATCGGGATTTGATGTTACTCATCCGCGTGTTTAGAAAATAATACACATATTTTGCGGTCTAAGCCGGTTGGATACTTCCGTTGCTTCACTATTCGCGACCGTACTTTGACCTTTCCATAAGTTATCATTTTTAACTGTAGTTCCTAAAAGTCCCTCACATATCCACTTGTGGTCCCAACGAATTCAGTAATGTTCTGTCAAGACTTTGTTAAGCCTTGAACCTGAATTTTGAAGGTTAAGGATGTCATTTCCCCCATGATGTGATCGTTTGCTACCCTGAACAAATGTAACTAAGTTAATGAGCAGTCCGTTGGTCATTTTTTGGAATTTTGAACTGGCTGGAACAAAAGAACTACCATCAAACTCATAAGTGGCCTAAACAGTTATGATATGCTATAATACACAAAGGCATTGTGACTGCACCTATCTGCTAGGTCAACAATGAAGCTGATCAAGCAGTCCCAGTAATGTGTACTAGTGTTAAACAAGTGAGACAGCATTTCGCCATTGGGTGCATCATAATCCTGGTTGAAATGACAAAACGTTTTCTCTCCGCTTTGTATTCGGCTCATTAACCCCTGCGAAACCGACAGGAGCGATTAAAAATACCCCACCCCTGGTGGCGATGGTGAGGACAGGCTGTATGGTTGATTGTAATCGAACGTTGATTTACACGTATACACGGCCAACTGTTTGATGATCAAGTGCGTTTCGGTTCATTCAGCATCCAAACACGGACGAGCGGAGATCGCTGCTTACTTGTTGCTCCTATCTGCCAATATCAACGCCACTGATGATGAGGGTAACACTGCTCTCCACTTGGCCGCAAGGGCTGGTAAGTATATTGTTCCTAGTTTATGTGGAGTGTACGCATGTTCCGCTGTGTGTAATGTGAGCCATTCAACCAAGTGAATCGAACATTTCAGCGCATATCTCTTTGAGAATGAGCCATGAGTCGTTGAGAATCCGGGTTAAAACAAATGTCCAAGTAAAGGTGTATTTTGTCGAAAGTACTCTGCCAATGAACAGACAGCTCAAGGTGTAAAATATTCCCACGATCTCCAGGTCTACCTTAACATGGAAGCTGCAAAAATAGTTGACGGAATCGTTGCAGTTTCAGAGAAGCCATTGCAAATGACCGGATTTCAATCGGAAGATCTGAAAACCACGTACCTCCTCAGACAGTCGAACTGATATACAGCGGCCAAAAATAGCAGTCCAAATAGTTTCTTTCACGTTCCCTCTAGGATAAAATACGCGGGTCTTAGAATTCACTTCTGTTTATGGATGATCGTACAGGTTAGTCCGGTGATCACACTGAACAGCCCATAACAGATAGGATGTGGGGGGGGGGCGCGAACTGTTTGGGTACGGCTGTTGCGGTCCAGCCACAAAAATGGGTTCCCTCTGATCATTCTGCCTCTGGATTAAGGAGGTGTAAGGCTGCCATCAACGGCGTTGAACTGGTAGGTTTGTGTCCGGACCGTTTGGGGGTGTAGACACCTCATAGTGTTGCTGTGGTATGCCTTCGCCGAGTCCATTCTTTTTTTCCAGCCTAAAAACCTTCTACAATAAACTTTGTGGTTCTATGCCAGTGAGGCATTAGTGTCAGTACAGATGTTGGCTCTGACTATGATGATAATGTTGTGGTTACCCATTTAGGGTTTATTTCAACGAGGAACAGAACAATCTAGGTTGTGCACTTAAAATTTATTGGAGGCAGTCAATATTGTTCTGACACGTTCTGAAACACATTTTTTGGGTTTGCGGTGGACGTGCTTCTCGTTTGCACTTATTATTGGTGCTTCGAGCGACCATACCTTTGTTGGTTCATTTGGTAGCTGCAATTGTCCCAAGGCTGTACTTTTCATCGCCCTCCTGAAGAAGTAACCTCAGTAGTGATCGCATGCAAAAACTTATCTCTTCCACAATCCATCATCACTCTCTTTAATGGATTTTATATTCAAAACCTTTATGGCTTACTGGAGACCCCTCGTTATAATCAAATGCGCATTCGTGTGGGTGTTTGTACGTTTTGGGAGTCCCCCAGTACCTCCTCTCCTTATGGCAGCTGTCAGCCTCTAAACGGACAGCCTACATTTATTGACCGGAAGCTGTTTCTTCTGGAACTTTGTCTTTTCTGTGTGCTTCAGTGCAGTAAGAAGAAAAGTTAAGAGACCAAGTAAAATTTGATTTTCCTGAAGATAGTCTCTCTGGAGAAGGGAGAATCATGTTTACCAAATGCAAGAGGCTGTTTCTTGCTAACTCGGTCGTTGTTACGAATAAGTTGGTGGCGCAATGTTGGCTTCGAGGTGGCCTGCTCGATAAGGCGTACACGTGGTAACGCAACTCCTGAGAAGAATGTCCGTGGCACCCTAATTTCTTCTGTGTGGGACCGATGAAGGTGACAATAGTTACGTACATGTCCTAAGATTCATACGCCCCCTGTATCCCGAGAGCATCACCATTGATCTAAACAAATAAGGTCATACAAAGGTCAACAAAAGGTCATACAAAAATACTGGAGGACTTATACTCATTTAAACAACGTAAAAATTCTCGATATTATTCATCCAATTGTTAAAACCTCCGTAGTGCTATTGGCCTCAAAATGATGATTCGCTTGTTCTTTGTGGGTGAGTTTTACCACAAAGACATACGGTGAACCTGGATACTTTCATGAATTCTACATGTGACTATCCTTGCTTCGTATTCGGTTCTTTTTATGAGTTTTGTAAACTTCAGGCTGTATATTATAGAAGCGATAAAAACCTGTATGCCTTGCCAAGTAATCGATATTTTCTTTAACTAGGACACACGAATCTTTGTAGTTTATTGTTATTTTTCGGAGCAAATCCGTTCAATACCTGCAACAACAGGCAGCAAACACCACTTCATCTCGCCTGCGACGCCGGACGCTTCACAGTTGTCCGTCAGTTTTCTCGTGCGTTGCCAGACAGAAATGCCATCATAGACAACAGCGTGGCATCGAAAGCCATTGAAGAAGAGTTCGCACATGCCCTACAGCAATATGACCATGAAGGACAATCACCAGTTCAGGCGGCCAGGAAAAATGGATGGTCTGAAATCTCAGAGTTTCTTGGGACGAAAATGGCTCTGTACTACTCAAGAGGACGATCATCGTGGGACGCAAGACATATACGTCTGACCCTCAAGTAAAACTTTTCATGAATCTACTTGAATTCTAATTGAAAAAATTCAAAAGTGAAATTGATATCTTGTGCATAAATTACGGTAAAGTTTTGTAGTAAATCAGACAGGCAAAAAACAATTAACTACGTCATATGCTCAATGGTTTGCATTAGTATTTTTCATACCTTGATATCCGTCCTCGCACTTTCCACATAACTTGAATTAGGCACAAGCGGTGACATTTGCTGCGGTGACCTGACTGTCATCTTCACTGTTCTTGAGAATTATCCAATGCATCTAGTACTGCTATTTATGAAGATGATAGCTGTGACGGCAATGGCGATCGACTTCTGTGGTAAGCTTCTTGTTTGTCTCGAGGATGTATGGCGATCATTAGTTGCAATGAAATGACTACTCACAGTTCCCACGAAACAGTCGGACATAAATATTTTGGACCTAAATTCAACTGACATAAAATTGCTTCGTAGCCACTAGTAGGTTCAGGTACCGTACTGTGTCACGTGGAATATACAACCATAACTGTTATACTGGTTCACTGGAAGTGATATACTCACTTGCCTCAGTGGTTAGAGCGCGAATTTACTGACCGGAATTTCCTTGGTTCGAACCCGACCTCTGCATCTCGACGTCTCCTTTCTAGGCTTGGGCAACCTGGCAGTATCCCAGCCCTCGTGTTCCATTCGGGTGGTATGACAGCTAGGCACCTATGAGGAGTTACAGCTAAATGATTTACGTTTGCTAAAATTTACTTTAGCTGTCTTCTGAGATAGAACAGATGAAGCTCAGAAGCTTCTCGTATTGCTGGTGTCTAGCAGATGCTACTGACGGTCAGATAAACACTGCGACATAGTACTTGTTTCATTGGAGAGTTCCGTAGATGGATTGTAAGCCAAGATTTCCCATGACATGTTTGTCGATACTTATCCCAGTATTCAAGTGTCCTTTCTGGACGACCTCAGACTCGCCAAAATCAAACAGCTGCTTTTACGCAGTCGCGTTCGTTGGTAAAACTGCGACAAGTATTGCCGACTGTTGGGAAGCTTCACCCTTTAACTGTTACTGTATTTCGCCTTTTTATTTCACTACCTGCACATGTGTACCCGTAGGTATGGGATTGATCATGGAAATATCCTAAATGAACGTCTTTGATCTGACAATTGTGCGTTTTGTATCTGATTGTTCTTACGATTGAAGACTTATAAAAAAGTGTCAGTAACCGCATGTCTCACAATCTGGGTTCTGTTTCAGAACTTTCATCCTTGGGGAACCTGGACGTCGACGCCTCGGTGTAATCTGCATCGTTGTTGCAATACTGTGCTTTATATATCCATTTTATTGGATCCAAGTAAGAATCATTGGCGTTATTGTTGATTGCTCTATACAAAACCTCGAAAACTGATACAAATCACCACATAGTTTGGTCAAGGATAATCCATGATAACTGAACTCAAATCACTTCTGTTTAGGGCCTACTCACTGTGCCACCCAATGAAGTGCCACCGGTGAGTGAAAGCGAGAGGAAGACAATGCCTGGTACTCACTCATTGTACGTGCAAGGCGAATCGTACTTAGTGAAAGCCATGGTAGGCGTCATCACAATAAGTGGGAAGAATAATAATACTAATAATAGTACTAATCGTCATCATCTGCATGCCCTGTGGAGAACGCAAACCAGTTTAGTTTTCAAATTTTTGTTCGCCACCTGCAGCAAGTTTTTGCTTCTCAAACAAGCTTCTTTCTTGGAAGAATTTAAATTCAATGAAATCTGAGGCTCCCAATGAAAGCCATCAGATGACTGGGAAATAGTTATAGCAAAACACTACATAGGAGTAAAACGGGGATCTTCGTGAGGCTTCATAGCACTTGGTTCTTAACGCTGAGTAGATTTCATTTCACTGCATTCCATTTCTAGGCGTACATCTAAGTATTTTGATGGTGTACGGATTCACATGAACAGGAGATATCCACAATGTGTGCACGTTTGCACTCGTTCTCTACCGATCGCAAACGGCCTGTAGAGATTTCCTTGCTGGTCATGCAGAAAACAGGAATTTTTCTTTCAGTGAGACGTATTTGCCAATATTATGAGATCATGAAGAAATGAGGTAATTCAACTTGGAACTTTTTGGCCGCTACTTACGCCCAGAAAACAGTAATACATTGACAATTCCTTCATTTTACATGGTCCGAAAAATGAAACCTAGGGTTAAAAAGTAACCTGAGTGACAGAATGGTTATCTAGTCAGAAGAATATCAAAGGCGAATAGAGAAATTCAAAAAATGTTCACTGTACGCGCGTAATCCATCAAACACTTGGTATTAGTTGACGGAAGACGGAACTTTGCAATATAAAAAGAGATTCACAATTTCTAACGTGCTGAAGGATTTCAAAATATTCCATCGTCAGAAATGCGAAGTTCAAGTCTGGTCAGGATCCACTTCATGAAGAAAAAGTCTAAATGTGTTTATTCTGTTTGATACATGCCACGCTAGTATGATTTTATTATGAATCAAATTTATACTGTCGGTACCTTTTTCACTGATGAACCGCGGATTTTTCATTGGCCTATTTCTTGAGCACAAGAATTATATAGAATCCCTGCTGGAAATTAAAAAGTTAGGCTCATGCACATGTAACTCTAAATATGATTCTGGGTTAGGAATCCACTCAGGGAACCAGAAATCTTTGGGCCACTTTGTCCAATGTAGTTTGCCGTAACAAACCAAGTTTGTGTGTAGGCTAACCGGCTAGGCGGAGTACAGTAGTGTCTGGGCTTCTATCATCTGTTCCACTACTTAGTGAAATGGGGATGTATATTGTCCGTCGAACGCCTCGCGATACCGTAACCTCACAATACCCGTATGGATGAACCCAGAAGTCACAGGCATAATTTGGCAGCTTGTCTTCCCGCCAGAACCTCATTGCAGAAGCTTAGATTGATAGTTTTCCAGGCCAGACCAGACGACACGAACAAAATCATTCGTTACTTTGGGCGGTACATTAGTGAATAATGAAACTACGCCAAGGGCGAACATGTGTTGGTCATCCAGTTTTATCTGTTGGACGATCCTGAGTGCAATACTTGGATTGTATTCTCATCTGACCATTTGGCCACAAAATGGTACTGACCGTCGAATAAGTAAACTCAGTTTATACATCTTTGGTCAGTCATATGACCAAGGTGTCGTGATTTCAGTGAGAAGATGTGCCAGAAGGTGTTAGCGAAAATGCTCCAGATGGCTTACAGACAAACTCTGGTCACAGCTATTGAGGGTTAACAGAGAAAGAAAATATCTTATAGCCTTATGTTTACCAAACGCACGCACACTTGAAGTATATTGTCAGCCTATGATTGTTCACGAAAAGCTGAAAATATTATGTGCCATGGTTTTTCGTAATCTGCCCATATCTCTGCTTTTGTAAATAGGAGTCTGCTATATGGGCAACCTTGCCTACCAGTGTTTGCGATCTTCCAAAAAATATTTTTAGTGAAATCCGGCTTTCCCTTTCCATCCAGCAACAGGCACATAAAGCAACACCTCAGCATCCATCCGGCTTATTTTGTTACAACTGAGGGGATTCTTGGGGTGTTAACAGCTCATCGTCTGTGTCTTCTCGCTTCGCCGGGAAGAGAAAACGTAAAAGCATAGTGAACGGTTTGATGTTACTACTCAAACGAGACAAATATTTTATCACTATTCCAACGGATACTTACAGTGATGACCTTCCTTACAGCGTGGTACGGATTATTGACGGTGTTTGAACCATCTAAACAAATACCTTCGAAGAAGCTGTGGTTGTTCTGATGGTAGAGACATAGCGAAAGTTCGATAAGACTACTGTTGTAGCCAGCAATTTTGATGCTGAAATCGGGTCTGCATGTTGCAAATTACCAGGATTGGTGTAAAATAGAATCGCTTTCCGTTTCCTTACCATCCAGTTGTCAATTCTGTTGTGGCTTTGACATCATCATGTTTAAATGAGCCAAGGCAATGTGTCTGTCTTTACGGGAGACGGTATTCCGGGTTGAACAAGCTGGCCGCTGACAGACCCTACAAACTCTGCATCCCGTTATCCCTGAGAATTCCGAAAGATGAGAGAAATGTGATCTGTATTTCGTCGCTTTCTTTGGTGGCTCAAAGAAAAACAGGAAACGAAACTTTGTCACCATCGAGAAGCCTATGTTTCAGAGGTTCATTCGAGAGCCGGTTAGCTAACAATCTCCCTGTCCTCAGAACACCAGCCATATACATAAGAAAAATCATGTTTAGGCACTTTTTATATCCTATTTCAAAAGACGAACAAAATATGCTAACAAACAGTCGTAACCTCATGGGTCATCTGCTCATGGTCCTGAAGACGAAGGAACGATAAAAGCCAAAGGTGCACGTCACAGCGACAACGCGGATAGGACTGACAAGTGTGCCTTGGTTACTATTGAGCTCGAGGTCTTGAGGAACCTAATCTAGAAATATACTGTATGGACCGAGCAAATGAAAAAGCCCGGTTAAAAAAAATGGTTGATTAAGTTTTTTTTAACGAGGCAAGAAGTACAAATGGATGAATTCTCTTTTTATGTGACACACTCATAAGTCATAAACTGTAATTCTAGTATCGTCATGAAAAAGTCAGTTGATTTAGCTGATATGCATAGTCCATTGGTGGGTTTTCCTTTTGCTTAAACTCTCCTGGGATATTGTTGGCCCAAATACTACAGTCATACTTTGGTGCCAACACAGTTACTCCGGTCACAGGGCGCTGATACTGGAATAGACACCAAACGACTCAGGGCAGACATCCTGAATTAACTTTTCCGCTGCTGAGTTGGCAGGCTCAAGATCTGAAGTTCCGACCCGACAATACCTGAGGGGTTCGTTGATACTGTTATGACGGTTGCAGCGGGGTGCATTATTAGCCGAAAGGGACACTGAACACTGTTATACACATTTAGGCTGGTAACACTTACGGTGCTCGAAACAAAATTCAGTCAGATGCTCTACTAAACTCCTTGGCCAAGCAACTACTGCAAGCCTACGGAGCCTACAAACTTGTGTTTAGATTAGGGTTTCTTATGCACCCGAAACTGTATCCTTTCTGTGCTCTAAGCGATTTTTTCAAGCAGGGTCAATGTAAGCTTTCTTGCTATTCTACCTAAATGCGTCACCGGTTGAGTGAATTTGACTGGGTAGCGTGATCGGATGAAACGATCAGAATGGGGGGAGTACATGGGTGACAGCCATATATTACTGTGCCATACGGTCCTTGAGTTGAATGGTCCATGTTGCGTGGCATTTCAAACTGCGTATGACCTTAAGGCGAGTAAATCGGGCTTGGTGGATGATTACTCCGTGCATCCTCCCGACATAAATTTCGACAGTACAGAGTCGACTATTTGCATTTGTTTACAAATATTGCAGTCTCCAAAGAGTGTAAACCTTGTTACAAGACTATGTTCAGTTCTTGAAAATAAGTCGAGGCAAGTCTTCCCAACTAAGTAGTATAGTAGTAGTCTATTAGGTTAGGCGATGTTTTCCAGCAAGAACTGGCCTTTATTATATAGATTTGTTAGTGAAACATGCGTATTTCGTTTTTCCTGTTCATGGGTTCTCGAACTCATTATATCGAGGTTGTTGATTCCCGGCATTTTCGGTAACTAGTGGTGTAGCCTTAACGAGAATGACTGGCAACACCGTCCACTGTCATAACCAGAAAAAATTAGTACTGCGATCAAATCCGACTTAACGGATTCTCTGTAACGGAAATGCTAATCATCGTAGGTCGTTCAATTCCGTAAGTCAAGCTCGCTATCGTGAAGATAACTGAAACCCGTTGAGGTGATCAGAAAAATGGTCGATTTTTGTAAACCTATTTTATACGTATACAACGAAATTCAGGCGAGATCGTTACTGAGTGATCAGAAGCAGCGCATTCAGTACGAAAAGTAATTCAGTCCTCACAAAGTTATCATTTCTTCTGAATTGCACAAAAGCTTGCTCTTGTTTCATTTTGTCACAGGTAAATGTCGTACGCATTGACAAGAATTTATGGTAAATTACTCTGTGTAACCTTCGCAAAGAAATCAGCCTATAACTTTTGGTGTGAAATAAGGAGACTGTGAACCCTAAATTGTTGTTGAGGATTTTTACAACTTGTGGCAGCTCTATTGGGTTTGCCGCACCTGCCATTTGGACAAGTTCAGCACCCCATCCGGACCCGATAATTTTAATTCGACTAAGTCATCCTGATGATTCCATAACCTCGTCAGTCAAATAAATTGGACTAAGTTACACAGCAGTCCTTTGTAAGCGTCAGAGCATGGGCGAACTACTGTCAACCATCCATACTTCCATTGCCTTAAGGATGATGCAACGCACGCCTGGATAAATGTCGAAAACGAACCTGAACAGTAGAATCAGAATGAATCATCAAAAAATTATCATCATTCAGCCGTAAGAACCGCGTACTTGTCGTACTGTGGTTGTAGCTGCCCTAGTTTCGTTCACCGATGATTTGGGGGGTGGGGTGGGGTAGTAGCTGCGCATTGGAGGCGGGAGCTGATCTAATTGATGCGTAAATGCAGGGTTGTTAGTGGACTTTTAATTGGATAGATTGGGAGGGGAGCTATGTACTGAAGGCAATAGCTTGGATGCACGAGCGCCATTGAGGTCGCAACTAGGCCATTTCTCACAATGTCTTCGACCATTGATGTATCCCGTCTCGGGGTCCCCATTCATGGAGACGGCAATGACCAGCGCAGCTGAGTTTGCTGGTATAATGGTTTTAACACTTCGCGTGGTTGTGCGAAAACAAAGTAGATGATAGCTTTATGCACGCTTTCGCACACCATTTTGGTTTTAACGGGAGACTCAACTGGAACCCAGCCGAATCTCCCGTTTAGGACGTTCGATCCCCTGGGCTCATTTGTGTTGTTGAATGAGGACACTGTGAAATGATGCGACGCCCACGGCTTGGCTAGTACTGCGCTGTCGTGCCGCAGGGTCTAGGACCTGTGAAGATGGTACTCAAACTAAGGGCATTCTGGATATCATCGGTTTGCGGCACCAAGGTGGATCACTTTATCTTGGAAAACGAACGATAGCGTCAGCTGACCTTATGACGCATGCTGTTTAAGGTGAAAGCCTGCTAGTGATTTGGGTCGATGGGACAGTTTAATCTCATAGTGATGTTTTCTCACTAACACCATGCAAACTGTCAAATCAACTGGAAAGCATATCCTCTCTGTTTCTCGGGATTTAAATCCTGGGGGGAAGATCGCAGTAAGAAAAATTCCGCCTTTCGAAAACGGTCTCCTCCACGCGTTTGCTCTTGGAGGGTTCCCACGGAGAATGACTACTGAGAAAATGAACCTCAAATTCTAAAGAAATAGCTCTGTCAATAAACGCATCTCTAGAAAAACAACACGAAGTAACAGGAACTTTCATGGCTTCCCGACTTGTTTAGTTCTAGCTTTGCCAGAATCCTGTGAGAATATGCCAGTCGTTAGGCTTTGGTGGTAGTTTTCCGAAATACACCCTACTACGACCGATTGTGGTCAGCTGGGCCGACGCGTCGACAAAATAACACTCTGCAAATGTTCATTGCCGTTATTCGCAAACGTCATTTAACATTAGAACATCAGAGAGCAAAATAACTTTCCACTGTTTGATTCCGTTTCCCCTGAATTGTAACATAACCTCCCAATGAGAAGGAATAGCAAACTAGAATGAATTGCACTCGGATCCTACCGAAAAATAACACTGTAGGTGCAACCTCTTGCTTCCTAATCAACAGCATATCTCTAATTAGTCAGCTCCAGAGAGTATGGCATAACCCCAAGACCGCAAACCTCACCTTGTTCACCGCCCAAACAGTTTACTTTTGCCACTTCAGTGTAGAGAAGTTGTGAAAAAGCCGAACACCTTTTTGTCCCCTGTGAGTTAGTTCATGAGAATCCTCTCATCCATATGTAGCTTATTGTGATATTGCTGGTAGGGCGTGCTGTTCGTGTGGGGTCATGGAGGAACGGTGAACAAAATCATAGCACAGCATCGATATAATACACTACTCATAAGGTTGCTGAAAACTCTTCGACAACCTACGACCGGTTTCGCCCTTCTTGGGGCTCAGTAGGAAGACGCAGTCTCCGAGCGTCCGTCAACTTTATGTTCTACTTGAACCCAAATTGCACGAAATTAGCGAAATACACTCATTTGCATACCAATTTGGTTTTGACGGGAGACACCTGGAACCTAGCTGAATCTCGCGTTTATGGTTGGTTTGCAATTGGTTTGCAAATGCAACTTGGTTGGCTAATAGCACACCACGTTTACTTGATCAGGTGATTAAAGTGTAATCGTTTTGGCGGCTACGAATATTTCGAACAACCTGGTGAAATTAAAATCCATTTTGTCACTCACTGCATTCGGTAATGGTGTTTCTATTTTTGTCTGTATCTCGAGACAGCGTGGGAAAACATACAAACGGGATGAACGTTTGACCTTGAAGAATCAAACCAACACATCCACTAGACGTACGTAATAACAGTAGTTTTTAGAATATTTTTTCGGCAAAGTCAACCTCATACTGTACAATAATGTGGAACTATGTTATCACTGATTTTATATACTTTCTAGTTGTGGATTTCTTCAAGTTAAATAACGTTGGTGATCAAGCTAGGTTGCACAGTGAGCGAGTTGTAGTTAAAACGTCGACGTCAGCACGAATGAACCTAGCAGGACCTACTCTACTTCACAGCCACATCTGAAAGCTCGTCTTGGTAGCAACTTTCCGTATACCATTCGGAATATCATCCTAGCTTAGAAAACCAAACTCTCTACAACAGCGTAAACAAGTCAGAGCCACCTGCGCTAACCCAACAGAATGTAACCCTATACCAGACACCATGCGAAATTTCCACATTTCCTGCCATAAGTTCGAGATATTTTTACACTTTCTCAGTGCAAGGAATCAGGTTTCTTATAAAGAAGCCTGCAAATGGTCTATTTCAGTTGGTGGCACAAAATTCCTCACTTGTTTCAGTCGGCCGTTGGAATATATGTGGAGTTCTTGTAGAAAAGCTGATGGTAAAAGACCAAGGACACTTCATAATAAAGAAGAGTCAATTTTTGAAAATTGCAAGCCGTATACTGGGCAAGCAATTTAAAGAATATGGATCACATAATGGGCGTTCGTAATTTCGACAGCTAGCATACGTATATTCTGGTGGGTTTTGAGTTTGCCAAGCAGTCGACACTTTTCGCCACAGGCTGGAAGGGTTTTATCATTTCAGTGAACCTGTAGTGATATCGCATCACTAACATCTTTTTGGAAACAGATGGTAGCGGTTCTCACTGAAAACTAGCAGCGGTTTTACAGGTTGACGTTGATGTGATTTCGTGAATTCCCGCTGCAATGTCTACTACCATCACAATATACCTGGGAGTACGAACAATATGAATCAAGCAGCAGAGGACCGAACCGGATAGGTCCGAAAACTGGTTATTTCGGATTAAGGCGGAGAAAGTCGTGAGTCTTCAGGTCTTACAAGTGAAAAAAAACGGGAAAATGTTTTGGATTCCGTGCACCATCTGAGACTGAGGTTGGAATGAGTTTGGTTTCGGTTTTCATGCATTTGCCTTTGCCGTTGTCTTTCTGAACGGAAAACTCGGGTCTTAAGTCTCTAATAGCAACAAGCTCCGTCCTCCCAAGAATCTCCTGACAAATATGCCAGAATGAGTTTAGTTTCCCAGTGAATAATTAAAATCGAAAAGTCCCTTATGCTAATCAAATCCACAAAATCCCTAAATGACCTTAGGCACTTAGAATATAAATTTTGACGAAGTAGCTTCTTGTAGTTGTGCCTCTCCAGCACATCTACGGAACTACGCTTCGTCACAAGGGCAATCGACATTGTGCTTTGATTTACTTGGCCCCTATAAGTGGTGACTATGGTGCACTACATGTTTGTCTGGTGCACGGTCCAAAGAAAGCTACTGGTTGCCGGTCCCGGAGACCCAAAAACATACCTCAAGGACGGTCGGGGCAGTTCATTCGTACTGTGAAGGATATCGACTTCCTTTTCTTTGGACTAGTTTTTGTCGCTTCTTTGCCCTAAGCATTCCGCTGGTGCCTGAATCCCAATCACCGGCGGTCATTTTTGTAGCTCGAGAACCCATCGCTCCTCTTCACACAGGTTGAAGTCTCCCGTATGTCAGTCTTTCGTGAGCGTCAGTTTGCGTGCTAATCTAACTCAGAGTGAGCTTCCCATAAAACAGCAGATGATGTCCCGTTACTGGACTGTGCGCCTTTCTGCGCATTCCTGTGGGGAAAAGAAAGAAAAGTTATCATCACCAGGCCTCGACTAGTACACTTGTCAAGCCACGGACCTCAGAGCTTGTGAGGGAACTTCACCTAAGAACAATCCCGTCATTATCGGTTTTACCCAAGAAGTAGGTGAGACACGAACGTCCCTTGTGTGAAGTGTAGGCAAGTTGGGCCATATCTTTCTCTCACAAGCAAACGATAAAACTACGGTCAAAGTTGTCCGCAACTGGTCTTATTTGGATGTATTATTGGCAAACCAGTGTTAACCGGTAGGGCGCTTGCCGACGGAAATAATAACCTGATAAACAGGGAAGGCAGTTTTGAAAATTTTTAGGGACGCATTCAGTGGTCTTCCAGTTAAATTAAATTGTCCGGAAAACCATATTGATTTTAACGATAAATAACCACTTTTTTCTTCCACTGGTAGAAATCTTGTTCGATCTGTTGCGTCATGACTCAACGACTGATCTTTTCTTTTACGCAAAAGGACGAAAGCCAAAAAGCTGCACCCTCAGAACGTTTGCTACGAACGGAGGTAGTGTCCAACCACCATACAAGTACAATGAATGGCTGACTGATGGAAAGGAACTCCAGTCCTTTGTTTTGTTTACTACCCTACCAGATTCGGGGACTACCTCGCAAACGCATCAGCAATAACACCCTGTTGATCCATTCTGTGCCGCAGAATAATGCAAGCGCTCAATGTCTGTTCCTTCAATTCCATCCTTTTTATGCTTCCAGATATGGAACGACACAGATTCATGGGACGAAGGACAAACATTGAAGTTGCTTTGGATACTTTTACACATACCGTCCTGGTACTGCTATTTCAAAGCAACCTACAGCGATCCAGGTTTCATTCCCACCGAAACGAACGACTATCAGACGGTGCTCAGAATGGTGAGTCCGTATTTTTTGGAAGATCTTACACATCCCCATGTTTTTGGTGCAATGTGGAATGAATGTATACGCTTCTAACGCCGGCTGATTGATTGACTGACTTAGTGAATGAATACACGGTTGAATGAATAAGTGAGTAAACGAATGCGCGAGTGTGTGAGGCATCAACTGGCTGTCCGTTGGACTGAGCTGTTTTTTAATTAACTGACCCTCTGGCTGACTGACCCAATCACGGAGGGCGGTTTTTCAATTTCTGACAAGAAACTGAATTTTCACAACTGAGCAAACTTTCACGGATTCGTGTTAGCGCATTCCAGCAGACACTGAATGAACCTGAGATTGGAAGAGCTGGCCTTATGTGGAAAGACTGTGTAATTCAGCGGCAACTTTTACATACCGTCATCTCAAAGGTCACATAGCCTGTATTTTTTTAGAGAACCTTTTAAGCTTTGCGCACGGATTCGCCTCAGTCAGTTGTTTTTTTACAGTCCTTGTTGAAGTTTGTTACATAGGTCATGGTTTTTAGTTTATTTCCCCGTCATGCCCTTCTCAACAACTTACTACAAAAACTGTCCTAGCTCCTTCCCTGCTCTTAAGGGAAAGCTTTCAATGCTATGCATAAGCGAAGTTAAAACAACAAACAGGGTATACAGTATTTAAATTTTGGTGGATAGAATGACAAGTGATAACGACCCTGAATAAAAGTCCGTGTCCTGTAAACAGGGAGGCAATAGGCAGCAGGTATACTTAAAAATTCAAACGTACGCTGTCAGATGAACCAGAAAGGGACCTCCGTGTATTTCAGAGCTTCACAGGTCTGGTGTGCTCTTCTGAACACCGCACCCTATTGAGAGCAGGAACTCTCCCAGAAGGATGATATTTATGTCAATGAAGAACTTCGAGATATGGCTATGGCGATTGCAGCAAGATTTGCATCAAGAAATGGGATTGAAAGAACACAGTTTTATCAAGTATACCGTAGGGTCCGGGCGACGTAGTTAAGACCAACTTTATACTGAGAGACCAGCTGCTCTCTTTGCAGTCGTTTTTTATCGTGTGCCGTTACCGATCTTGACAAAAAATACAAAGGACATGTTTTCAGCTTTAAAATGGCAATTAATGTGCAGAGGGCTTTGAAGTCACACGAATCACTTCATTCAGATTACTGTTTCGAGTCACCAGTATCCACATTAGACGTTTCGTGCTCCATAACTACGCTACCTCTTACACAGCGTGTTCCTGTTTGATAAGTTTGCCACAGAACCTGCCAGTATCGACCATCATCATCATCATCAACCCCCTTGTCAACAGGGGTGTCTATCTGAAATGCTAAAAAGTTCCAGATCAAAAACAGCATGAAATCTGGTCGAATTCTGTTGCACACAAATTCTTGGTGTACTTGGTCCCTATCGATATGTCAATCCATTTGACGTCTTGAGTAGAAAGCACAGTGAATTCCGAGTAAGTTACAGTGCATTACAAAACCTGGGCACCTGCTCTCAAATGTTGTTCCATACAAATGGGAAGATGAACGGAAACATCTGTTTCCTAATTTCGGTTCAGTTTCACAACCGCCACTGCTTGAGTCACCTCATCGTGTTGGCGATTGTGTACATCGGATCTTCCCAATAACAACCATTGTATCTTCGGTTTGTTAACATAGTCTGAGTTACACGACCGTAGACTCACACTCAGCTGAGAGAGTAGAGTATTCGATCCTGGTGTCAGATGACCCTGGCCATGTATGAACTACCGGTGTTTCCCAGGAAAATCAAGTTAGCGGGAAATTGGTTCTTGGGTTTGCAGCATAGTGGAACGAAGAAACTCGCGGATTCAAGCCTCTTGAGATTCTTGAGAGATAAAGCGGTTGTTCACAGTGATTTTGTTCTTCTGGACGCAATCTACAATCTACACTAGGCTTACAAAAATAATCCTCAGTTAAGAAAGAACTTATTCGTAGAGGACATTGTTGCAGAATTACATTAGCTGATGGGCTATGAATGGAACCCCTAAGTGGGGGCTAATGTAGTTGGTTTAGTTGGTCAGTTACTGACTGAATGTTCCGTCAGTAAAACTGACCAGACGAATTTTAGTTGCCGGAATTTTCTTCGTTTTAGTCATACTATACTCGACTCCGGGCCAGTCCGCAGCTAGGAGCAGGACGAGGAGATAAAGACCGACTGCTGGACACGGAAGAACTGGCGAGGATTAAACGTTCCCTGGCTTCGTTGTGCCACACTTGTCAGTGTGTCAAGCCACTTCGATCGAAACATTGTGCGGTTTGTGACCGTTGCGTGAAGTTGTTTGATCATCATTGTCCGTTAACTGACCAGTGTGTGGGCGCAAAAAACCAGTGAGTTTTCTGAATGGTCTCGTATTTCGTTGACTTGGCTTTCCATTCCACATAATCGTGACCACTACTTTCAGCAAAAAGCGAGTTGGTGATCATTGAAAGCAAGACTTTATATCTTTTGTGTACTAGTGAATGGTATAACCTTACTGCTGCACAAATCTATCGGTTGAAAGTAATTTACACTGATGCCATTTGAAAGGACAATTGGGAAGTTGGACTGCACAAAACAAACAGAGTAATTAAACCAAATGAGTGTCAGAAGGAAGCAAAATGTGGTGGTGTAACTGATGTCAGTTTTTTGCTCGATAGTTTCACTTGAGCTGGACATCACGACAAGATGAGCGGGCTGGTAGAACATCACCCAGTCCCAACAGTCTGCGGTGAGTTCTGCACATACTGTGACCCAGTTGTTTATCAGTAGTGATTCTTGAACAAAGTAATTTAAAATTGACGCGATAATGCTAATACAAGCAAAGTTTCTGGGTGAAAGCCATTCGCATCAACTAGGTGAACGGTTCGTAAATGAAGTTCGCATTGCTGGATGGGTACTTTGGGTCATGAAACGATGAAACGGCACTGAAGATTAGTGGTCCATCGTATTTCAGAACGATCCTGGGGTCCTAATGGTCGAAAACGGTAGCCTCAGTGCATACAATCACCGTAATCGCTGGATGCCACATTCGCGCTGACCAAAAACAGCGAAAACGAATTTGCTTCTGACGTTGACCTCAGTCGTATGCTATAATGCAATCTCTATTCACTAATGCGAATCACTACTCCGTGTTTGACTTTACCACTGATTTATGCCCTGACAATGCACTCACAAGATTTTCTCTGTGTGGCAAATTTAACACTCTATGGGTACTTGACCTGTTGCAGTCTGCCGCATTTAGCTGCAGTACCTGTACCGTACCGGAAGAACACCTGACAGAACACCGACCAAGCTCGATCACGTCATATTTATCAGTACATGATGCCCAATTTAGGATGTTTTCCTGTATACTGTGTGGCTGTAATATGCATTCTGAAGGATGAGGCAGGAGTCTTCTACTCACAATCTCTAATCTATGTCGCTGCTCAGGTTCCAGATAGTGCTCTCACACACTAGGAAACTTGCAAGTTTTAGACAATAATGCTTAAGGCATCATCATTATCATCGACCGCACAAAATCGGTGTTCAACACCAATGCTTCGCAGCCGTTCAAGCGGTAATGTGTTTAAGAGCCATATTGCAAACAGCACTTTTATCGGCAAACTATAGTTCGACATGCACAATACAAGGGAAGTTTTGGTGCTGGACAGATTGTTTGATTGAAGTCCCTGCTGCACAAACGAACACTCGTTACTTAGTTGTCTCGTTTTGAATTCACCAGTATCAGCCTGCCGAAGGCCTGAAGACGTCCCAGTTCGCAGAGGCAACGTTTACAGTTATAATCCTTCCTTTTTACTCTCCGTTACTGACTGCAATATGCGACGCGCCACGTCAGGGAAAAGTTTAAAATTTCCTCTATGAGTCAAAAGACAGTTTTGTCACCTTTCCTATTCTGTAACCCAGCTTTGAACTCCAGCTTGGGCAACAATGTGGCGCATTATTTTAGGTTATGTTTCAAAATATTCGTATCATATCATAGTTACTCAAGTGTTACAGATAAGAGCTGGATTGTTGTTCTCCAGTTCTTCGCTGATTCGTGCCCTAACTTGTGAAGGCATTCAGCGGTGTTGCGTTGTCTTAGTTGCCGACAAAAATCACCGCACAACTAAATTTTATGGGTTGCAATCAAACCTAAGGAGATCCAAAGATTTTGTGCAGAAATGACACTATGAAAATGGCTAGGTTAAAAGCATAATCAACCAGGCGAAAATTACATCACGCTCGATTGCAGCGTCAATGTTTCTGTCAAGTAGACCCATTCGTTGACTGACCTTTTGAATATAAGTTAGCTTATTTGGAGAGCTGATCCTTCATGCTAGGCCGGTATAAGGTTAGAGCAGACCTCATTCCACCTCGCCGGCTGCGTAATCCCTCCCGGCTAATTGAACATCAGTTCCAACAGAGACTAAAGTTGCTCAGCATAAAACGATACCTTGGTAAGCTTAGGGGATGACAGCCACTAACACGCAGCTGATCTGACTTTACCTAGCCACCAAGTGCAAGGAATTAGATTGCCCTGCTGATAAACTGTTCTTTGAATGAGGAGGTTAGGTGCTTGCAAACCAAGTCTTCTGCACACTTCTTCAGTTGTATTCTGCTCGAGTGAGGAAGATGTTTGGTGCTTTCAGGCTAGTGGGAACCTCAAGTGGCCAAATTATAGCGTACAACAGCCAGTCAGTGCCTAACCGAAATCCATTAAAACATTGTAGCATCTGGTTCTTCGGTCTGTGCGCATTCACGTCATCACTCTCTACCATGTTCGCCTACTTGCTTTGGACGCAAAGCACTTCCACCGAAGTTTCCTGGGGGTGGTCTGTAGTCTTCAAAATTGTTTTGTTTGCAATCTGGTTGTGTTCCACGGGAACCTTCATCAATGTGGTAAGTAAAGTTAGTTGTGATGTCTTATTGTACCTGGCTTTTGTTTAATAATGTTACTCAGATGCTTCATGTTTTTCGTCTGAAAAAACCCTGTTCATATGTGAAGGTCGAACACCAACACGTGTGGGTTTTAGTCTCCAGAACATATCTTCTTTAGCTGCCAAATTAGATCTCATGAGCGCTACACATTGATAAATCTAAAGCAATCTGCCTTGCTACCAGCCATCATTTTATAGCACCATTTGGTTGGCATTGGTAGGTGAACATGGAAAGATGCGTTAGCAGCACTCTCTTACTGTTAACATGATAGAATGGCTTTTGGTATCGGTAGCGCTACTTGATTTGTTTGACAAAACATGTATTGGTGTCTTTTGTCGGTTCTTTTGATCAGTCTTACATCAGGGAAACGGGGATCAGCAAAACCACAGCACATACCCCAGTTATTTTGGCGTTGCGCTGAGCAGAAAGCGAGTGAGCACTATTAGTAAGCTTGGAAATCGTTGCACCAACCGAAACTAGCGGCCCGTCAGTCACCCATTATCTGACGTACAACATAAGGTGGGCCGTCAAGATATGAATTTCCTCACTTTCTTTGTTACTGAACCAATAAATTTCAGTGCTTTCCAAAGGAGGATTCATGTTTGTAAGACACGATATCTGAGCATTCACAAGTTACTACTTCCAAGCCACCAGTAGTACGGGATGTGGTTGATTCCCAGAAAGCTTAATCAAACGAGTATTTTCAACCCACGTTGTGGATAAGCATGTGGACAAGAATGGATCGGTCATGTGATCATTTGTTGCCGACCTTCTTTGAGAGCCTGGCGATCATCAAGCTTTGCGCATAAGATTAGACTCCGTGGTCCGATGACCACGAGTGGCGTTTCTTTACAGTTTTTAATCCTAGTAATCGGTCTGGATCATGTACCTGTTAACCAGATTGGAATGTCAGTTCGCTATCGAGGGGAATATTAGCAGTTTAGGTTGCATAGATGGCTGCTGTGCTATTCGCTGAGCTGAGCAATTTAGTTACAAACGTTTTGTCACCAACAGAAGTGGCAGCAGTGCTTATTGAGATAGCGGTGCGTCGAAGTGCGTCGGGGTGTAGGCATTGAACAGCACTATGCTTGCGTTTGCTTAAGCTTTGTTGATTCTGGGGAGTTGGTATACGATTATAACTGGTCATTTGGATGCTCAGCCCATTTTTTGGAACGGACTGTCAGACGGACTGATCAGGTGACAGCAATAACAAGCGTGAAACCGCTATTTCAAAAGTCACCAGTACTGAGCCAAACTCAAAGGTCATCCGGACACCGACCAGTCAGGGCGCAAGTCAATCATAAGTCAGTACTCTTTAGAGACACTGCACAACAGTGCAAAACCAAAAATACAAGTGTCAGGTAACCTAGTCTATTCGGATCGCCTAAACACAACACCAATAAGGTCGAAAGACCGGTGTATAGCTTTACCGGAACTGCTCACATCTGACCTCGACAAAATATAATCCCACAGTCCGATAGCCTTCGAATCTTCTGTCAAGATCACCAGGGGCTTACGGTGACAAAAGGACCACTCAAGAAGGATGAAATTATTTGCAGGCTATTCTGTCGCATTTAGTGCAGATTTCAGGATTTTCTGATTACTTCAAAGTATGGGTCACTGTATTCTTTACCATACTGGTTACTCAATACATGCCAAATCATGTGTTTGTATTATGTCAGTCTGTCACATCTTGGTTGTAACGGGTTTCTAACAGAATTAGCGAGCCGAAACAGTGCAACATCCTGAGGCAACACTCATCTGATAAACAGAAGGAAGGCATGTCCGTTGGAAGCCCGTGCACAAAGACAGTGGATAATTGGTTACATTGAAACCAGGATAATAAGGCACAACAATCAGCAACTCTGACACCAAATTAGGATAACTCTATAACATCTTCCACCTGACTCAGACTAGATACAGCGCAATTAAAACAAGCCGCGGGACAGTACTCAGGTGGTCAGTGTTGACCGAGTTAACATCTGCCACTGACAGACAACTGCTTTGTGATACGTACTGAATTAATGCCATACGACCGTGATGGATGAATTAGTCCACAAGTTCTGAATTGAAGCATTTCTGTTGTGAGACTTTTGCAGGTATTTATGTTAATCTAACTCCCCGTGTTTCCTCCTAATATTCAACCGTTTCAATAAAATCGATAGAGACCGCAAACTCTAACTATTAGTCGCAATGGGATGGGTTAGCTTAATCATAAGCAAATCCCAAGCACCAGCCAAATCCATTTCATCAAATTTGTATTCTTGTGCACCTGAAGCACATACCTGACTGGGATTTACAACACTGGGCTTTGCAATAGATTATCTGACGTCAGACGACATTTGTTTGTTAAAACAGCTGACTTGAAGTTCGGAGGTGCTTTGAAGGAAATTTTTTTAAATAACCATCGTTGGCTAACTCGAAGCAAACTTTGTGACAGGTAAGTTGACATGGCCTACAACCATGAATACTGATCAAAAGACGAAACGGCATTAAGTCTTTTGGATGGAATTGTATATCTTTTAATGACAAGGAAACGTGGTCCGTTTAGTGGACAGGCAGTCCATATCATAATGAAGTTCACAGAAGAGAATCACTGAAAAGGTCACCTGGTGGTGTGAAGAGATTTGGGAATTTTCCATAAAGACTTTGTTCTCAACATGCAGCCATTCTATGCTGAAAAACCGAGAACTACCGTACAGCTGTTTCGTCATAACTGGGAATCATCAGCAGTGAGTATCTCACGAAACTCCAGTAGGTCTCGAACCCGCGACCTTCCGTCTAGTAGTTTGACCAATTCAGCATTCGGCCACGGGTGGTTAAAACTCTGGCAACCCTTATTTAGACTAATTTTACGTCTAGCGCTTCATGACATACCCGGGAACCGTACAGTGTCCAACCTACTTCTGCTGGAAGTGAAGCTTCGAGTACTTGCCTCAGTATGACAATACTTGCCGTCTCTCCTCGCCTTTTGGACTAGGCTCAAGTTGTTGTCCCCTAAAAAACCTGACTCACGCCGTTCTATGACGAACCATCTATTGGTGTGTACACTTTTCTTTATGGCAATGTTTTTCCATTCTAAACGCACACCATTAAAACACCTTTAACTTTCCAAGGCAAATCACGGTAAGCAATATTTTTCATTATATCTTCTTTGAAGGAGGAAATCTTTGGGTGCTACGAACTCTATGAAACTGAAATTCCATCTGCAACTTGTGCAAAAACAACTATCCGAAGCTCAGTTATATTTTTTTCAAAATCTACAAGACCTACACTTATCACAAGTTGACGCAATTCTTTTGAACATTCTGAAAATTAAGTCACCGTCACTCTTAAGGAACTGTCTGCTAGGCACTAAACAAGGCATGGTTGAAAATTCCCCTGCAAAAAAGCATTTCCGCAAAACGTTAATGTCATTTTCGGAAGCGCACATTGTGCGAATATGTATGAAGTACCTCGTTACGTTTATCCTTCTGTTCCAAGTTAACGAAGAAGGCTTTGAACCTCGCTGGACTTCTTTAAATTGTGTTGTTGGCCACTTCTTGTTATGCAGATATAGATGTACGTATATGTGGCCATACCCACAGAGAAATTGTATTGCTTTTTGTTTCAGATACACGCTGCAACCAGGAATTTGACAACAAATGAAACACTAAACTGGGAACGGTATTCCTATCTTCACCGAAAGGCTAACGGGAGTTTCCGAAACCCCTTTGATCGCGGCCCAATTATGAATGTATTGGAATATTTTGGGTTTCGATCACCAGTGGACCCAAATTGTCTGGATTTGGTCTCCCCAAGTCCTCAAAGCATGGAAGTCTGAAAAATGAAGAGCGTTTAGCCCTCTCTCCAGGATAACCAGGAGTTATGAGTGTTTTCCAACTGGATAACAGGACAGTCAACGTGAGATTACACGTCAAAAAAAAAACGAAAATGTTGGAACCTCTCGTACCATGTTGTTAGCTCTGAATACACCATTTAAAAGCAACAACGTTTCTTCCTTCTCCACTGTGACAGGGTATAAGTATTTACAGATTCATTTTTGGTAAAGGATAACTAATAAACAGGGCACTTGCGAAGGGTCTGATTCTCACATGCTGATATGATATGATATGATACACGGTTGATAGGCATTGGTAGAGGAGTTAGAATGATTCGATTTCTTTATTTAGAAGTACACGGACCGGGTGTCCTGGAAATAAGGATACATGGAAAAAGAGGTTCCCGAGTAACAAACAGCAACTGATCTTGCGAACAAAGGCTGCTCACATGTTGTAGTAGTCTAGGTCTTTATCTTGGTGTCCTCCCTCTAAAAAGAGGGCGTCCAAATTCTATCGGTGGAAAAGGACATGGGAAACCCAAGAATAGTCCTAATATAAGTGTGGGTATCGTTAAACTACCCTTATAAGACAAATGACTGTATACGTATACATATCGTGGTGAGACTATTAAAAGAGTGCCTGGAAAAAATAGGACTGTTATACTAATCTTCGAATTTTAATTTCACGGATCTTATAATAACTGATTTCCGAATCAAACTTTTATTGCGTAGTCTGTCAGAGAGTGTTTTAAATATTATAAATGAGAGACGTGTAAATTTCACATACAGTTGTCCTGTCGGAAGGTCGTACAGAAGTTACCTTATTCTGGGGTGTGGTCCCTTAAGATTCACGATAGGGATTTGTCCCAACAAACTAGATAAAAATGGCCACTACAGAGTGCAAGTCTAGCTTGATGGTGGCCTTTTCAGGGGACCTATTGATTCAACCGAAAAAGTCTTATAAAATACAACCTTAGTTTATATTTTCTTAGTTTCCGATGCCAGTCGCAAAACATCCCAGACTTCCGTCTACAAAGCATTTCCCATGGCAACAGCAGCATTTCACTTTTTTAATGTAAACCTATAGGTGAAGAACCGGCGTTGCTGTTAGCAATAATGCAACGGCATACAACATCATGATGCACAGTGGACAGGCAAAGCTATGTATAGTAGGTAGGTTGTTTCCGAAATGTTAGTCCATTGTCTTGCACGCCATTTACAATGCCAGAGGCAATCTCCTAATATACTCCTGTTTTGGTGAGTTCTGTGCTCCAATGATAGTGGTATCCGTTGATAGATAGCGGAATGTTGGTTTCAACAAGCACTCAGAAGAGGCTAGTATTTAGTGTGTATTTTCCTAGGAACAGGCGCAAAAGGGAAGTTGTAACTTGATTTCAGAAAAAAATTGCAGTTAAGATAGTTTTGATGCATAAGAATGAGTCTTATTTCAGAACTGTAGACATCTCTTCTGTGAGTACTGAGTTTCACTTGCATAGGGTTGGATCAAACACACAACCAATGAACATCCATCAGCTACGCGACGGAGACGTAGACTGCTGTGCATTTTAGCAGCATTTTCCAAAAAACTAGAGTGTTGCTTTAATATTATGTGCGAAACATTGTGCGTGATCTTTGCTTACATATAGTTGCCCAACGAGCATAAATCGCGTAAGCTTTTTGGATCTCATATGGATCCCATTCGCTTTCATGACTGTATGAAAGTTTGCATTGACAAGCTTTTGAGGGTCGCGCAGTCTTCTACAAGAAACGGTGTCACAGTAGAAGCGGTTGAATTGATTTTCTGTTTGTTGCAAGTCCTCCTACACAAGCCATGATATGGCATCCCAAAAGGCGACAACGAGTCTGGCTATTGAGGGGGACCTATTGCGTAATCTCAGCCCAATCAACACCTTTCTAATGATGGTGATGTTATGAGATACGGTAATTTTAAATAGAGATTCCATCCTGTCAGTCAAGTCAGTCTATGCTGAAAAGCCAAGAAGCACTGTACAGCTGTTACATCCTTGCTCGGAATCATCAGCAGTGTGCATCTAACGAAACACAGGCAGTTTCGAATCCGCGATCTCTCGGCTAATGGTTGAAAACTTAACCGTTTGGCGACGAGTGGCTGATCAGCAGTGTGATTAGCTCGAATCCTTCTAATGACTACTCCCCTACTCTGGAGAGGTCATTCGAGCAAACTGAAGGAAATTGTTTCTACCAAGAGAGGTTTCTTCCAGGCCAGAGTTTATCCCTGCAGTGTGCTTAGGGCAGCAATAAAGGTGGCCCGTTCTGAGTGTGAATTGTTAACAGAACCAATGTCTTTGTTATTGCACCCTGGTTTATAATTAATATTAGGCTGCAAACCAAGATTAAGATTACCATACTTGGCAAATAGGACGCTTCTGTCTGTCCTCTCGCACTTTATCTATCGTTTCTTCTGTAACAGCAGTAAAGTTGTTTGGGATGAACTGGATTGGGGTTGGTGAGTTAGTCGAAATTCGCTATTCGACTAAAATGTTTTCAGTGATTCCACAGACATCATCACATCAAAACTTGCATATTCATTTTTCTACGAATATTAGTATCGCTTCCCGTCTCTGACGATTTTGGCCTTGTCCAGCAATAGTAGGAGTGGAGCTATGACTATTCACCCCAGATCATTGTTATTGAGATACACTCAAGGATGTGTCAGTGTGCTCATAGATATGACCTTCTTTAAATTGTGAACACAAACTTCACTGAAAATTTAAATGAACGAGAAACCAAACTTTCAGTTAACGAATACTTCTCGAAGCACTCTGTTTGCGGCAAGCGCGGCAGAGCGCTCAATTATATACACCGCTGGAACTTCGTTTGCGCTGAGTTCCCCTCGACATGTACACTATCCAACAAGATGGATTTACAAGGAAATGTGCACTCGACAGTTACTACAGAATCGTGGCGTGGTGTATAGAAATACATGGACAAACGAACTAGATTGTCATGGAACAGATGATAGCTGGCATTCTGTCCTGTTAGGGGAGCAAGTGGACTGAGTATAGAAGAGTAATTCATGGTTGAGGCACAAAGTGTATCACAGGTCTACTAAGATCACCACCTGGTTATGCAAAATACCTTGATCATGAGAGTAATGCAAGATCTGTAGAACCTATGCATGGGTGATTTTACCATTTCCTGCTTCGGTCCTAGACAATTGTTTTCCGGGTCGTTTCGATGTATTTTGTTTTACCATGTGGTCTTCAGTTTTCACCTGTGATTAGAGACAACCGGTCAATGATCTGATCTATAGGTCCACCGCGGTGGACCCACACGTTGCTGGAACGAACATAAGAACAATGAGCAGTCCGTGTGGCCAACTGGTCTTTGGAAAGTGGCAGAAATGTTGTGTATTGATACCTTGTCTGGCAACTCAAGAAGCACTGCCTACTCACTCTTCTGTTGATCTTGCCAGCCTACGTTTGACAAAATAAAGAGCTGAACTGAAAGTCATAAGGGGCATATGGCACCATTCTAAGCCTTTAGAACCTACTAGTTGAGTGAGAACAATGAAAAAGCGATGTTTAGTCGATCAGGCTTTAACGTGTCCCACATGTCGCATGATCTAGACAATTTTCCTCGTAGAAAACCACGCACATGCGACTTAGTTTTTCGGTCGTGGGAAAAACTGTCGTAGTACTTGTCCAACTATCAATCTTCCTGTCATATACACAGAGCCTGAAGGCCAGAGGTTATCAGTTGTGCTGAAAATTCAGGTGAGGGCTCTCTTAGTCTAAGCTACCGATGTAACGGCGGATGCTACTGATGGGGCATGCGAATAGTATGTGGTTTTATCGTAACTCCGCCTCGCGTCTAATAGAACGTGCACCCATGGGGTTTATTACGGAACCTGTGGAACTCCTTTGCAGCGTTCGTTTACAATTACGTGATAGCCAATGAATATCCACGGAAGTTGAAGAAGACGCGTGAGGATGTTGCGTTCTTAAAAATAAGGTGCATATGAGATGTTTACTTTCCGTTTAGTTGGTGTTTGCTAATAAACAACTCCGCGGCGAAGGGCTTTCCTCCTTACACCAATAGTATTACAATTCAATATTTATGCATTCAGCACACTGTCGTACAAGCCGCACTCGTGCTTCTGATCGACATCAAACACCTTGAACTGATTGCCAATGACATTGTGAGCCGTCAATAGGAGAAGACGGATGAGGCAGTGACGATCAGTAATTTTTCAACACTAACTAAAAAAATCAATAGTTTCTGAAAAAAGAAAAGCTTTTCAGAATGTATCGGTAAAAGTAAATTAGAAGTGTGCAGAAACGGTGTTGTAAGTACCCGGTTGTGAAAAAATTGGATGAACAGCCACGAACAAAAGATGCGTTAGCTAACGCGACGGAAGCACAACGGTAGGAAAATCTCCGCACCCTATGGAGAAAAACTCAGGACAAGAAAAACGTCTGCTTTCCTTCGGAGGTGGTTTTCTTTTGAGGACAGACTATATCCCACTTGAATTGTGATTCTGGGCCCAATTTACTAGCATTTGTACGAAAAACACCTTTGTATCGACAATCTGGGACTGGAACTAGCCATCTGACTTCGATCTAATAAGAGGGAGGCTCCACATAATGTGATTATGCAGGCAATGTCATGGAGTACTTTGTGAGGAGATAATAATGATCTTAACAAGAGGCGGCTTTAGAAGACATTAAGGATGTCCTCAACACAATGCAAACGAAAAGAAAGATTCCTTGGACGGGACTGAACCCCGTGACTTCTCGTTTACCGGACGAACGTTGTACCAGCTGAGCTAAAGCGGACGCCACCCCACGTCACACACACACGCACGCACGCACGCACGCACGCATGCATGCATGCACTTGGGTCCCACGTTGACGGATTTAATCAGAAACATTGGGGTTTGACATAGGGGGTCTGGCCACAGGATGGGGACTACATAAAATGGATACATGGTCTTTTGGTTCACCCCAGAAAGTTCGTCGCTGCAGCATGCAGTTAGCGGAAGTTTCAGCGGAAGCTTCTGTCTCATCGATTTACCAGATGAAAAGCCAGGGCATAAAAATAGTTTGTAAGTCAGCTGCTTTCTTCTCTGTGCATTTAATTACTCAAATCTAAAGACCACAGGGTTTGCTCTTGAGCTTATTTGAATCGTGCAGTTCTGCTTCACCTGTATGCTGACCTGTGTGTTGAAAGTGTGCGACTGGTCATACCAGATATTAGGTGAAAATGTGGAAACCGCACGCTTTAATGTATTCTTGTACGCTTAGTCGAAGAAAGGTGATCCAGTACAAGCAATCGATAAACATGAATACTAGGAGGAAAGATGCCCGAAACGAAGTTACCTGCATAATTATGCTAGCCAACAGTTGATTGGTATGCGAGACATTACGTATGACTGCGTGGGATACTGAGGAGAATTACCAAGAGTCACGTGTCCATGGACTAACTAAGGCCTCTCCTATCTAGATTTGATAAAGCTTGAAGTCCATTCACTAACTGCGACATGTTTTGCTGTCATCCACAGACTCGATGAGAGTAACGTCAATGCGTTACTGTATACATAAATGCAACATCTGGACTTACATCCTGACAATTATATTTAGGCGCCTGATTGCGTAATTAAATGTGAAAAGTCGACCCACTAGCCAGCCAAGTGTACAGGGTGCTATAGTAATTTTTACAACTCGTCCAAGTTGTTTGTTGGGATTAGCCATGGCTTTTATGAAGCGGAAGATAATGGTGCTATGCTGGGGTGCCTTAATCGAGAACCATGAAGTTTAATTGCCAACAGGCCAAGAAAGCCTCCGTAAACACAGAGTATGAGCGAACGTCGGTAGTAACACTTGACTGTGAATTCATTTGAAATAACGAAGGTGGCAAACAAAGCTTGCTTCCTGTGACTAGTCATTTTGGCTAATAGATTCAATGATGCTCGGGAAAAATCTCGTGTGCAGCTGGAAAAAATTCACGTGGACATCTGTAAAAAAGGGGAATGGGGAACAACGCTAGTACCTTTGAGCACATCCAATCAACCGGCGCAAGAGTACCCCCGAATGTATGACTTCCAAAAGGCCTACCTCTCAGGCCCATCTCAACGTATTAAATTCTGACCAAGTGGCTCACTAGGCTACTAGAAACAATAAGGAGAGTAGTATCAACTCAGTTTGGAAGATACGTCCCAGTTCGATTATTAAAAGGTCGGTGACCTGTCAAATTTGTCCCATTGTTTACCGATGTTTCGCACGCCAAAACTATTGGCTACTTGTGGCAAAGATTTAGAACTACCCACACCGGATCTCGTGCATCAATTGTCTCTTTGTATATAAAGTGTTCATCATAGCTTCCGTAGTGAAATCGGTTGACACAAATACGGTGATTTGTCGTATTCTCCTTTGGTTCCCCTGTTGGCAGCTCCGCTATTGACTACGCCTGAAAATCAGCAGCCAAGTGTAGTTATCACGCAATTTTTATCGTATTGTCGTTACGTGAACGATATATTTGTATTCACCACGGATAATATCAGCTTAGTCTAGATATTGAAGTTTCATTTCAGCGCACCTTGAACTTGAGTTCACAGAACAGCTCGGTTTTCGCTGGCGTGGTTAAGGAGACAGATGCTACTGTGCAGCAAAACATCCACAAAAAATGAAGTTGGACGGGCCAATATGTTAATTATGGAAGCTTATCTTCATTGTTAGAATGACAAAATTTAATTAGGTGTTTGAATGAGATGGCAATAAGAATATGTTTTCCCGACAATGTGGCTATGAATGGAACTAAAATGTTTAGAACGCGTTTTTATGTGGAACGGATATCCAGAATTATTCATATTAAAAACTGTGCACTGTTCAAAGCCGAGGACTAAACTACGCTCAGGTTGAAAAAAACATGTCCGCAATAAATTTTGACCCAAGGGAGATAACTCGAATGGACTAGTTACCAGTAAGCTAAAACATTCTGATAATAGAAGTTATGTGACCGCTAATCTGTGCTTGAGTTTCAGTTGGTCTCAATATCAAGTTCCACTTAAAAGACAAACTGCCATGAACTATCAAGGGCTTCTGTGTGTATTCATTCGCGTGCTCATACCGGGGACCGTATGCTGGTCACACGGCAGTATTTTTGTCAGGGGAACTACAAGAACACAATCCAATGTCCCTTAATTGTGGCTGGAAGAAGCCTAGCCTAAGTGAAGTTGCATCACATCTGGCCGAAGACAATCACGTGATAGACATAGGGCAAGCACGTATGAACGAATCAAAACTGGTACGATTCAGACCGTTGTTCACTGCACTAGTAATCGGAATCTGGCTACTGTGTACTCCCAAAATCTTGTACATTTCAACTTGAGTTGGCCTACGAACACCTTTCTCCCATAAACTTATTTGAGACTGAGGTAATTCAATCAACGCCATTACCTACCGACTCTTGTTTCTTTTTTCTCCCACAACTGCACCTGAATACGTCCAACTGTACACTTGATTCCATTCGAGTATCATATAAATCTGTGATGTAGCAGCCAGACGGACCAATCACAGCAATCAAGCATTCTTCGCACTCTTCATTCTTATCAAGAATTACAGTGGAATCTTCACTTGTCTGTTTGATGCTGAGTTACCCTGACATTTTTCACGAGATGTCTCATTACAATTCACAAAATGTCCTGATGGAAATCTAGAACTGACTCTTGAGGGGACGTTCAACCCCTGAGGTATGATTCGAGGAACGATACTTTTCAACTGACGATCAGACGATCCTTATGTTTCTAACGAGACAGTTCAGGATTTCTGTCAATGATAACTCCTGTCACAAAGAGCAGCCAAAATTACCGAGACGACCCAACAAGAGAAAAGTAGAGGTTGAAGTATGGAAATCATTGAGGTGCTGTTTTCTATTTGTTTTTCTTACCGGGTTAAATGTGGGTGAGTGATAAACAAATAAATGAAAAACTGCAGTTTACTGGTCAGTATTATGATTTGTTAAATAAAAACAATCTGCGAAACAGCACGCCACCGACATGGTGACTGGTTTGAGTATTTGCACACGTTTAAAGTACCACCTATCAATCAAATTTACCACATCATTCCAGCCATGCGTTTACACAGTTTCTTTCATATAAATGATTCTCTTCCAAGGATGGGACTTGTTACAAATGGATAGTTTTCACAGACAACCCCGCGAACCGCTTATTTACCTCTGCTGCTCATAAGTTGAACTTTTGTCACGGTGTAATTCTTTCATCACGCTTTCCGAACATGTTTTGAAGATGGTTCAGATGAACGAAAGCCAGCTCTCTAGGGATAACACCTATAGCCCGTTTGCCCTTCTTGTGGTATTTGCGTAACTGGCGGTGCCTTCCTTTGTTTCACCAAAGGAGAATTAGGGAAGATTTATCGATCCACTTTTAAGGTCATTAATGTCATTTCTAAAACAAAAGAAGCATGAGTTGCAGCTGTTGATCACGCGTACCGAAGCGATACATGGGATGACAATAAAACCTTCATTGTGTTTACGTGCATGTACTGTACACATTGATTGGTCGTTCAACTGCCTGCTGTGAGATTTTTAACAAACAATAGGATATGAATTATACACTGTGACATATTGTTATCCACCGTTCTTCAAAAGTTTTTGTTGAAGCAAATTGAATTTTCTATTTTGTCCGCTAAGCAAAATGTTAAGGCTACACAAGAGATATGATCTAACAGTGTGGCAGGCTAAAAGCTTCGCCAGATTCCTTCCAGAAAATTTGATTGTTATGTACTTGGAACATGCCTTAGAAACACGTGGTCACATGACACATTCAGAAATGGTAGAACACTGGTTTAGGTACAAGTCTAAATTGGACTGTACACGGTTTTTGACTATGGCACCTTAGCTACTGATTGGATTTTGCATTGCGTGGATTAACTAATCAGGGCAGATAATTTAATTACTTCTGAGGACCTGCAGAAGTCGAGAGGTTGACGTACTTCTCAGGCTGACCAAAGTAGCCAGTAGCATGCGTTCAAAGAGCATCAGACCCGAGGCGCGCAACCCTTTAAAAACCCTAAGTGATAGAGCGTAAAATGATAGTGCAGCACAGTTAGTAGTGAAAAAGTCTGAGGCCGATCGGCTGATATATCCCAAGAAAGATCAAAACTGGACACATTTTGGGGCCTTCGTTACGATCCTAGGGCAACTGGAGATTACCGGTCAGAGTATATGAGCACTTCCTGTCCCATCAGTAACTGGCACGTTTTAATAATGGAGGTTTTTTCACTGAGCAGTCTTGCAGATAGCTCGTTTTTATTTAATTTTCTGACTGCTTGTTATTGGGAGGATGGAGTAGTGAGCTGACGGTGAAAACTACTTATATAGAACCTTAGTTTATTTTCGTCATGCACTCAGCTAAGTTGAATAATATACACGACAGCTGCGGAAATCTGGGTCCTTTAGGAACACATAAGAAACGCAAATGACTTTATTATCTATCATGATAGCAGATCAAACAGAGAGCTAGCCACGCGCTTGGTCAGACTCAGCCGTATTGTGGGCAGGTCGTATCGTCAAAAGTGACCTGTAAAATATTTTCATAGAGGATGTGCATTTTCCTGATATTCTGTGAGCTAGACTTGAGTTCGCCGAGGGTTTTTGAAGTATGTTGAACTATTCTGACCAGTCAGGCATGATGTATATGTGTACAAATTTCAGATGCCAGCAGGGTATTCGACCACCTCGAAACTTTCAAATGAAACAATCAGTACTTGTGCATAGATACCAAGAGTGCGATGTATCCGACTGTTGTGCTGTCATCACTACTATGTGTCAGAGAAAACTGGACGCCATACAACCAGCCGACTTCAATTACAGTCTCTGCGCAAACTCCTTCAGACCAAATGAAGAAACCGATTCAATCGCAAATACATTTGAAGTTGAACGCAGTGTGATGCGAAACCGTCGTCTGCGGCTAAGCCATCTGAAATCCGCATCCCAAGACAATCGGCCTACAGTCAGCTACAGAATGAAATTGGAAATCGGTGACTCTCAAGGGTCTGCTCGTAACACACTCTTTGAAAGAGTTTTAAAAGTCTAACTTCCATTGCAGGAGAACGGGCTGTAGAACGGCTATCCAAGCGGGCGTCAGAAGCCCTGGGGGTCGACGCATCTCCACGCTACTAAACAAGCTGGCTATTCGAAGTGATCTCGGCCTCCTTCCCCCTTTGAACAGGTGAAGTTGCACAACGTGCGCAGGCCCTGGCAATATCAACCTTTTGGATCGCCTGGTTACCCTCCGGTTCACCTCATAACGTTGACCACTTGGAGCCGAGTTAATTGTGTTCTTGTGTTCCATGCTGTACAGGATGCCTGTCTGGCACTCTCATTTCACACTTACGTCAATCGCGTAAGCCAGGTCCTCCATGTATTCGGGCGCAGTTATTCTGGTGGGTCCGCAAAAACGGGCTGAAACCCTGAACTCGAGTTCCGCCCTTCTTAGAGGTCATCAGCAATGAACTTGCTAGAACAGTTGGTCCAGGGCAGGAGAAAAACTGTTCAGATGATTGACGTAAATGTGAACTCTGCAAATCCCGCAACCACGAACGATGGTCATTTCGGCCATTTATTAAATGGAATACCGCCAACCTATCCAAAACCACCTTGACGGTTTTCTGGTGGGTGGCATCCGGTGACGTTTGCGTTTTGCTCTACTGGTGAGATTATGCTAGAACTGAAAGATATCTTCGTGATAAACATATAACTGATGCTGCTGCCCATTACCAGGCCACTGTGTTTAGGCTGGCTGATCGCCTGCAATAAGGTCATGCGCTTTTGCCCACCGATCGTATTCCATGAGAGCTTCATTGTAGGCAAAAGCTTGCCTGCTTTTCTTATGAAGTAAGGATTATGACAGCGGCTTATTAGGACTGCTCACTTTGATGGTGAAGCTCCACTGCCTGAGTAATTGTGACATCTCAGACCAGCTCTTAGTTGGTCCAGTCCTGGAGTCCTTTTTCCAGTAGACAGCAGTCAGCATTGCGAGTGAGTTTATCATGGCCTTAACAATTCTCTGCCAATTTGCTTGTACGCATCTGGCCGTGCGAAGCGGCGCCTGAAAGTTTGAGAGGTATACAAAATGTATGATCTACCCAATACAAAATGACCCGTCTCCACTGAGGACTGCAAAACTTCATTCCCTCTACAGCTGTCTACCCCCTCTCCCCCGGTAGTCTGCCATAGTGTTTCGTTACACTCAGTCACGGCCAAGGCATCTTAAATGCTTGGCTAAGGCCAAAGATAGTCCGTTCCGGGAATTCTCACGATTGTTCGACCTTTGTTTTTCAAGGAAAGAAAGGATATAGTATTTCGGACACGTTCTCTCAGCTCTCAACTAACCAAGGGTGAGAAAACTAGATGAGAAAACCTTACCGCGTCTTGATCTTGGTTAGCTCATTTTAGCTCGCGTTCTCCTGGTACCATAATCGATTGAACCAGGTTAGCAGAAAGGTACATCTGGCTAGTATCAAACACTATATGTGAGCTGCAGTAGTGATGCGGGTCCAATTAACATGATAAACAACTTATTACCGGCATAATTTGAATAGTTTTTCTAGCTGCCATTGTTACCGAAGTACTAGTGTACAGCTGAGCCTTGAGCCACCGCTTGAGGTTTATGCTTCAGCAAATCACTGTGTTTTGAAAATTACACTTCAGGTGGGACAAAGATAAAAAGAAGTACTGTTGTAGAACTGGATCTGAAACAACTGTTGTGAAGTTCAGGAATGTTACCTGTTTGGGCAGGCTTTGAGCACTGTCCAGTTTCAACTAGCCTGATGAATTTCAGAATATTCATGCAGTAAATTTTTCACGTGACTGAGAACAAAAGTAAATCTATCCTGGTAAAGCGAAGACACTCAACAAAGACCATTTCATTCCTGTGTGAAATGTTGCTTTTTATCGCGAGCCTATAGAGTAAAGCCCATTTTTGGTACACACAACAGGCAGCTTATGTGACTCCCTCACGATAACCTAATCATCAACAGAGGGTCACTTATCACCCAGTAGCAGATAGTTATGTGCCTCTGACAGCCAGTCAGGTGAAACCACCTCAGGGACGAGATAAGGACTGATACAGTTACTGGCATGCAAAGATAGATTTGTTTTTGTCACTGGTAATTACGCATCAAGTCGCTCGATGTCTCTTGTCCCATTACTCCCACGGAATACAACCCACACTGAAGCGATGATTAGGCTTACAATTGTCACAACGGGAGTCAACCTTTGCCGTCAGTTAGCCCTGACAATAGCAGGTGCTGCATATATGACAAATGACCAAACTCTTGTGTTGCACTATTGGCTCATGCATGGCGCCACTTCTTTTGCTGGATTCTTTCGTGAATGATGTTTACTCCATGCCCGATGTTGGGTTTGTTTTCCTGAAGGAAGGTTACTGGAATCCTTTAGATATCCCAAGACCAGTTTCGTCTCCTTTCGGCTCATCATGCAGGCAAATTTCATAATCTCCGTCACGAGGCGACACTGCGATGTATCGAATATCGTACCAATGAAACATGCAGCGGCTTTTGTGCAGCGCATACATTTGAAGAATATCATAACTGAATCATGTAACTGGAATTCATTTGAGTCCCCTGTTAAGACCGAACCAGTTTGTAAATGAGCTTACTTTGCAAACCGCTTTGTTTCCTTCAAAATATGTCGCAAACCAGTCTTCCCTTTCTATGAAACGGATTACGAGAGCAAGCCGGGAACATTTGAACAGACGTTCACGTGAATGGAACTGTTGTAAAGAAGCAAGACTGGGATGTTATTTAAAGTCGGATGCCTAAAAAGTTGTTTAACATTATCGTAACCGTCGTCATCGTCATCATTCACAGTAAACCAGAGTAAAAAGATTAGTTTGTTACTGACAAGAATGTGGGCAACTCGGTTTGCACGGGCAACTGTTGCTACATTCACTTTGCAGATATTTCGTCAGGAATCAAAAGGACATCGTCAGTGCTCAGTAGACTGGCGAAGCATCTTTGTTAGGTTTGCGACCAGTTGGTGTGTCAGGTCAGACATTTCGCTCTGCAGTGTTCACAAAATAGAGATAAAAAGATTATCTCGACAAATACACTCATTTGCAAATCACTTTGATTTTCACGGGATACTCAACTGAAACTCTCGTTTATGATATTCTGTTGCAAAGATTTGGTACTACTAGCACACTGTTAGAGAAAACGTCTAAACAGATACATCACTGACGTTGGGTAGAGCGGTTAAGTTTGTTGTAGTAATTTGCTTGCTCACACTGAATGTTGACATAGCCACAGTAGCCCCTTCACACGAAGAACAAATCTTTCTTCAAGGCGAAATACGTTTTAACTTGCCGTGATTCAACTAAGGAAACCAAATAGAAGCTTTACTGAACCTAATAACTTCATAAGGGGAACGTTCTAGAACTTGCCAACTGTCCCCAGTAACCTGTGGACACTACTAAGATCATCAACACCTAAAAGCTGACAGCTAGATGATAAATCATAGGAAGCAGGTGCTGAGCCTTGGGCCAACATTTGTAAAACTACCGCATATGGCTGTAATTTTCGCAAAGCATGGAATGTACCAGGCAAGCTTAAACTGCTCGCGGCTCGTTTATCAGTACACAGCAAGCAATTCGTCATTTGGTCTGGAAGATAAAAATGCATGTCCTGGTACAAGAAAGTTAATGCTAAGCTTGGTGGGGTGGCCACAAAGACAGAAATATTGGCCATTTATCACATCAGACCTTTTGCTTTTCCGACAAGTCCCGACATGGAATTTTGTCACTGGAGGTATGGCTAAATAAACTAAAGTTGACACTGCTGATTGAGACCCCACAGGGTTTATTGAGTGTACCTTATTGGGGTGGGATAGACAGCCCAAGAGACGAACATGTTTGCTGCGTTAGTTCAAACTCACTGAACATCTTACCATGATTATCCTTTCTGTCGGGTTACTTTGAGCTGCACAATAAACTGGGTCCTTTCCAGGCACTTCCACTAGATCCTGCAAAATTACACAGAACTGACACTCGGGGATATTTTTTGGTCATTTCCTCTAACCGTTCCCCACACAATGCTCAATCTTTTTAATTCTATTGGCATCAAATTCGGTGTAGATATTCTAGAAGTTTCTTTGGAATCTTCGCTTGGCTTTCGAACTAGCTTGCTGTGTTGCATCGAGTGACTTACAATGGCATCACCAGGTGAGGTTATACCAAGCAGAAAGTGGTAGGAAGGAATAGGAATGAATATGTCGAGTGCGGAATACAGTATGTCGCATTTTACAAAGGTGATGCCAGATGATGAGGATTTCCTTTGTTCAGATATGGTATGAATAGTAATACCACATCCTTTACTTGTTTAGAGTGAAAATCCAGCTGAGTTACTTCGGGGTTAAATGGGTTTGTCCTCAGACGGTTGTTTCAAAGCATCTTGAATCACCTTCAGTACTTTCTACAACAAATTGTGAATTATTTTAAATACATTTAGACTCACTCGGTTCCCGAAAGATTCTGCAAGTTGTACTGCGTTGTGATTAGTCTGTCGGTGAAAAACAAGATGACCATCAACTAACTTTTTAATTCCTCAACATGTGGAATAGAATTGCCTAATTTCGTCAACTTATCCATCGGTCCGCCAAATTGTATGGAGACAATTTTAATTTCGGTGGCTACAAAAGTCACCCAAACCTGAAATCGATCGTTTTGCATCGCAAATAGACGAAAAAGCCTGCTTTGTTAGTTTCTGTTAGAATCAAATGGGATATCCGTTCACACAACTATGCAATACCAAAAGGAGCGCAAATGAACTAGCTCACTTGCAGCTTACCTGGTTTTTTAATTCTACCTGGGATAACATCCATTGTGAATAAGACGAATGTATTATCCACTGATCTCCAAACTGCCCAGCGTTCTCTGAGAACATCGGTGGTGTTTGCTATTTGTGAACTAGTACTAATCACCTCGACTGTTTGTAGTAGATTTGAATAAGCCCCATTTTCTGCTTCCACCTTTCAGTTTGTTTCACTACATGTTGTGTGTCCATAAGGCGTGGGTTTAGGTCGTTCTTCCCTCGTCGATGTGATAATGGTAGCTCCGTTTTATTGTTCATTAAGTGGACTATAGAAAGGTGGTTTTCGAAGACGCTGAGAAGGTGGGTCAGCCGATCTGATGTGAATAGACAAAGCAAAAATCTGACCGGTGCTCTTGCAAATTCTAGATTAGCTCACAACCACCGTTCCACGTGACTGATCAGCCATCACCCACGTGAGAAAAATCAGCAAGGGTGAGAGACTCCATGTTATTGTTTTCGGGGGCCAAAAGTATTAACCCCAATTAACTCTGGGTGAAAATATGGGCTTAAAATTATCAGGTCTTCTGTTTGGACTCACGACGTGTCACATAATGATAATAGTAATAATAATTTGCAAATTAATGTTCTTGAGTTACTAGCCAAAAATCTGTTCGAAAAACACTGATCACCACACAGACTGAAGAATACACCCTCCAAACAATACCTTCCAGACCATTATTACTTGGTTGTACTCTACAACAACCAAGATGACGACACAGAACAGACAACTGCCATTTGAGAGCCCCTCTTTTTCGCTCTGATTCTGCTTAATACATGAGGATCTTAAGTAGGTAAAGGCCCAATAAGTATGTTTGTAAACTAATGACCAAGTTTGAGATATTACGCAAATAATGCGTCGGAAAATTTTTGTTGATGTGGCATATTTTCATGGGCACTTCTTAATCCACATTTAACCAGTTTGTAGCTAAATTCAACTGAGTAATGTCAACGGATTCATCCAGTTTCTTTGATTAAATTTTTGTTTTTGCATACCATTACTTTGATCTGTTGTACCTGTTTAGCGCCATCAATGGTACTACCATGGACCATCTTTTTGTCGTAGACATGGCTGTGTGTGTATTTAAGAAACGTGTGCGGCATAATACCAAGTCCTGGACATTGCTGGATCAAACTGCCAAATATCGTGGACGAACTGAAGACAGCTATCGTGAATGTGCGTCGGTACCGGAGGGCAGAGGTCCTACAGAATTTATTAGATAGTATCTGTTTATTAACGACGGACGTTGTGATCCGCGAAATGTGCCAGATTTCGCATTTTGTATGGAATGAGCTAAATAGCTGCTCGCATCATCTTACTGCACCACACAGTGTCTTGAGAGTTCTTCCAAAATCCCGTTGACATTGACCGTTAATTCAGTAAATGACACATACCGAAAACTTGGATATCCTGAGTTTGATGTTAGCTGGAAATGGTTTTTAACTCACTGAAGCAAAACCATATAAACTATTCCTGGTGAGGACAAGGGAACAATGTAGCAAAGTAACAGGAGAACAGTGTGTTCAATGTAACCAACCAAAGAACAAGGGAGGAAAGCTGCACACCAAAATCCGCAAGCTGCAGTAAGCGTTTCAGGTTATAAGTTCTGTTGTTTAGTTTGGTAAAGTCTATATTGTCTTTTGGAAATACATGGATGGGATCGATATAAGACACCCTGATTTCATTCAATTACTTCGTTTAGGCGCAGCTGAGGATATCCATGGTGGACTGTAGCCGACGGGAGGATTTCCGCGGTTGGTGATGTTACTTCTAAGCTGTGTCCCAAACCGTTATCCTCATCATCAAAAACAGCAAAATATCAGTGTTCAACACTGGTGTGAATAAAATAATGAAACAACGACTTCTGGCCTACTACAATCGTTCAGAAGTGCCTGCAACTCCGGACATCCATTCGAATAATTCTGTCGCCGGCCGATCATACAGTCTCTTGTGGTTAGTGGTCAAGCTTTCCCACGATTTGAATCTTTAAACACTATTTGAGCTCATGTTCTGAAAGAACCTGATGGGTCGATTGAGACAGAATTTTTGTTCCTTTGAAACAGGATAGAGGTGTCACTCATATAAGTCCATACGCTTTGCTGTGAAGAATCTTGAAGCAAAGCTGTCTGCTGTTACTTGTCCTATATTCTACGATTGAAAAACGGAAGTGAGCTGATTCCTCGAATGGACAAACGCTTCCGTAGCTATGACATCAACGATACTGGTCCCACTCAGGTATTGCAGCTGCAGCTTATTGTTCTGTCTATTTTTCCCATTATGCATGTTTTGCGGGGTCGGAGAGTGCGTGGAATGAGTAAATTTCACACGTACGTTGTTTTCTTTAAACTTCTAAAAACGATGAGGGAAACACAATGTTTAACTTCCTGCTGTGGAGACTCACGCGTTAACGTAAGAGGAGGTGTCGATCGCTTGGGTTGTGGGTGATACAAAGTGATTATATAAACTTATCGCATAGCATTTTGAGGAAAACTGTTCAACTGGTAATCGTCCAGGGAGATTATTGATTTTTCCCAACAGAAGTCTGAGGATAACCACTGGACGTCTTCACTTATCTCACATTGAGGCTGCAAGGGTCAAGCGTACTGAGCAGAAAGAAACGCAAACACTAGCCAGTATTCCCAGATATCCTATTCGCTAGTGGCGCCTGATCAGTGTCAAGGCGTTGGTGGTCGTACGCACAAACCATACTAATGCAAACTTCAGTGGTTTAGAGAAATTCTGAAACGCTGTGCGCCCGCGCCAAAGTAATCAGACGTTATCCTCTTTCGACTCAAATTTCCACCCGTCCAAAGAGCTATGGAGGCGGGATCCAAAATGTTTCTTACCAACTCACGGAATTTAGAAGGTCGGCTGACTTTACCAACCTTTTGTGTTCCTCACCTAAATGTGTAAAGGTAATGGAAGACTTCAACATACCACAACGTCTCAAAGAGAATGCGAAGACCTTGATCACTATGTTGGTAAAACATGAGTTGCAGATTTATTTGTAATGCAAACGGGGTTCAATACTCTTAAGTCAGTCGGATGTCATGCTCCGCAGTTATATGTCTTACTAAAGATTCGTGCACCTGTTCGCTCTGTTGTGTCCATGAGTGAAAACCCACGGTCACTTAGCTAAACGACTTCCAGTGCTTCTTGAACCTGCGAATAAGGTCCACATAAAACGCTGTTCATAAAGTACCTATAAGGTTATCGATGGTCCACACAAGCCAATGTGTCTCTAGTTACCAGAGTTCACTCACCAAATCTGTAGCTTTTTGCGTAATTTCTTAGGGACTGATCCAAACGAGTTTTGTGCTCTAAAACAGTGTGCCAAATTAAAGTGTTTCCGGTTGCTACAGCTGTGTTCACCTAGGATAGAATGAATGATGCAGTGAGGGTCCCGAATTAGAGGTGATGACCCTATCACTTGAATGATTCTGTTCATCCGGTATGGCAACGAGTGACAACTCATTCAATTTCCATGAAACTGCTGAGAGTCGTTACTGCGGAGCTGGAGCCGAGTTTTTACGGACCGGCTCTGACTGACATCGTCGCTGCTAAATTAGGAAAAAGTCTAGATAGTGACATTGAAGCTGTTGATCTTTACGAAAAGCTTTAGGTAAGTAACACTTTTAATTTCCAAAGATAAGGAGGATGAATAATTACCTTCCGGCTTGTAATAAGTTCCATCAAAACAACATTACAAATTGCGAGTTTAAACAGAACAAGCAACTCCCCTTTTGGACGTTTTACTTTAAAAAAGGTTAGGAGGTAAATGTTGTGTGCAGCTAGAGCATACATGGACGGAATGGTATCCTGACTTCAACAGTTTCTGTCCACCGGAATCCACAAGCTCACTCGTGCGCCTCGTAATCCACACAACTAAACCAATCCGAATGTCACTTGTACCAGCTGAGCAGACTTGGCTGCTCAAAAGTCGATTGTACGGAAATGATCATTCAGAAATAGTTAGAAGCACTTGACGAGCGGGCTGCACGGATAATCGTCCACGCGAAACCGGTTTTCTTTGAATTTCCGGTAATAGCCTACTACATTCTTTGGGCGTGGCGCCGCGATACACTACAGGATATCAAAACGCCAACGTCCATTGTGTCCATTGTAGCTAAAATTTCATCTGCATTTGTCGTAAAACTTCTGTTGGCAGACCTGACGCGAGGGCCACGGCAAATATGCATAAACGGGTTTGTGAGGTGCAGCAGATAACCAACCAATACGTAGTTCAGTTCATGGATTACAGAGCAAGTGAGCAGAAACAAGGTGTAGTGACGAAATTTACCCATTATTTGCGTTCAACATGAGATGCACCTCTGCAAAAAGACCGAAATTCATCGGAACACCATATTCTAATTGACCAAAAGCCAGGGAGTTTTGTTGAAAAAGCTGTGAGCCCGGCCTTGAAACAATCCTGGTCTTATAGACCCGGCCTGGTTTTATGGCAGACGAGAGCATAGTAAACAAATTCATCCCGTAAGTGTGCTGTTCTCATGGCACTGTCCTAATAAAAGCATTTAAGAAAGATGCTTTGAACAAATTTGCTCGGCGGTTTTCTAACGTTTTTTCGTGACCATCAGTAGTTCGTTCAGTGTAGCCGAAGGATTGTAATCCCCGTTGAAGAATCCATAGCTTTAAAGATAGTTATTGTACATATAAGAATTATTGGTAACATTTTACCCCAGTAATTCATAGTTTTGGCTTTTTGTCCATAACACCGACAGCTTTGGTCCGGAAAGAGCCAGGGCGACTTCCACGAGTAGGATCACTAAGGAAACCAGGGATTCTCAGGTAGCGGGCTATCTAGGTGGATCTAGCATCTCCCTGTCGGTTTAAACTGTTGAATCAAAAGTCCGAATTCAAGTAACGCTAAACTGTTTTCTTCCTTAGCAAGGGCAACTTGTGTAAAGTGTCCGGCAAAGTGGCCGAGGAACATTTTATAGTGCTTGATCCAACGCTGAGCAGTTCTTTGCAAATGCAAGTAACACTGTAGCCTCAGTTCACTGCTAGATCGGCAAATATAACTACATAACTGCGAGCCAATGGTATCGAGGAAACCATTCGTCTTTGTGGTATATGGCGACATCATTCTGCCTGAAGTGTAACAAAACCCCACTGCCCATGCACGGACTTAGAAACATATACACTGTGAGACAAGAATATAGACACAACTCCGCTGCGGCATTCGACGATAACATAGGCCAGACCAAATCATCTTCCTTGCTGGGCGCGAGCCTTTTTTTGAGGTACAGAGCTACATCACAAAGACCCACTCAAATGCAGCTGGGCCAATCAACCACGCTGGGATCGATCTCGGTGATGCTTTCAGGAGTTTATCTCCCTTTTGAATCGTACGTAGGTTCAATCACTTCATGGTCATGATCGTACAAAGACCTGGTTTGATTTGACCTTGGACTGCACAGTGGCTTAAAAAAGAAACATGTCAAGAAAAGATGGTGGCAGCAGCAAGGCAGAGAAATCTCAAGAACAAAGGAAGACGATTTAGTGAGTACTTTATCACTGGCATTTGAACAGTGCTATTCCTGTCCCAAACCATTTCCGGCTAATCTACCGCGGGGGCACTTCAAAACTGGCTCCCACACACGTTTAAATTATTCTCAGAATGTTTTAAAGCGATCCTAAGGCTCGTCGTGATATCTAAAGAATTCAAAGCAAAAAGGTTTAGGTAGAAATATTCCAAAGATATCTTAAATGGAATGTCACAAAAGTGGCCTTCGAGCAGTACTTATGTTACGCATGATCACTTACGCGTGTTAGCAGCTGTAGACTTGCCCCATGTTTGATCAAAAAGTCACAGAGATCATGATGACCGTTCAGGATCGCATTATGAAGGGCCGTCTTGCCATCTTCGTCAGCAGCGTCGATTTCGGCCCCAAGTCGCACAAGCTCATGTGCCACTTCAACATTCCCATTGTTCTTCAGTCCCGCTAAAAATTAGAAGCAGAACAAATAGAGTAGTGCCACCGCAAATTCTAGTTTATTTGTCCCAACATTCACGCTTAAATTTTTTCATTTCATTCATCTATTTGCTTAATCTGGAACAAAAACTTCCTGAGACAAGCGAACGTCCACTCATTAGATTAGTTTTTGAGGTTCATCAGTCTATAATTTTTTACTGGTCCCGTTCAGCTGGTTTCACTTTTGAACTTTAACTGACTGTTTTGCGGTGTAGTAGCATGAAGTGTGTCATCTCGTTTCTGGGGTTGGCGTGTGTAGATAAGAGGAGATTGGACGCTCTCAGAAGGTATATTATTCTGCATGGTACAGGGAGCGAACAGTCAACCGCACCTTTTATCAAATGAAGTGGATTCTAAGGGGATAATTTTACCAGCTGGTGCCCAATGAAACCAATGATTGCATGTTGTGGAGGCCACCCACGCAGCAAAAGCTTCAGCTGTAGGATTTACACAGCAACACAGATTTCGATGTTTTAGTATTATATTTGACCTGAAATTCTTCAACTGCACAAAGGGTGGGTGTTATTATCAGTACTTTCGCCAGTATGTGTTCAACTTACGGCTTGGTAGAGGTGCGTAAACGAGTTGTGTATGTGCAAATTAAATTGGTATTAACTGGGCACTCATTTGAGTAATTCGTCAAGTATAAATGGACGGATTAAAAATTCATTGAAATCTTGGAAGACATACCCGTCTCTGGAATCCTTAACAGGGCATGTCCAAGGTTGGATTTTAAGGGATTTCATCAGTCTTCTCAGAAAAACCACAGTGGAAAACCCAGGGTTCTGTTGATGCGACCCAAAATCTTTCGCAACACCATCCATCACAAACCAACAATGAACAGCCGTCAACTACCCAGTCTGGCCGGAAGTTGACAGCATTCTTGCCACTTGGATCTGTTACTTACTATGTCTTGAGGGGCGTCGAGTTACGCCAGTTGGTTTCCAGATCTGACGGCTCGTAGATGCCATATTACCCAGCGTGGCTATAACTGCCATGAATAAGCGCCTCCATGTCAGCCTTTTCTGAGTAGAAGTTTCGCCACTATGGTTTTAAAATACAAAGTACCACCTTCCTTTATCAAAGACAGTTACTCTGGTACACACTCCAACGCCTCTCCCTGATAAATTTAATGTAACATCCTAGCGATTCTGAGTCGTTACCGGTACTGCTTTATTCACTACTTCATGTTCGAAACGCAGCATTCAGCCACTTCCTGCTGCATTAGGAGGGCACTAGTGGTTGAATATTTTAGAAATCATTCGGGTAATTACTTCTTAAAATCAAAGTGGGTTTGTGGTGCACTTAATTTCTGTCACTGTACTGCAGAAGTCTTTGTGGGCAAAAAAGCTAGATGGGCAGTTAAATCTTGCTCTGCAAAATACAGCTTATCTGACCTATATGTGACCAGGTTAAACTTCGGCGGGTGTGAATATTCAAGCATCATCCAGTTTTAGAGTTGCGGAGGTGTGGGCACCTCAAAATGATTGTGGTAGGCTAGCATCAGGTTCTTTCCCCATTGAAATCCATGATTTTCTTCACAATAAGGTTTTCAAATAAACCATGATTGTACGGCATCAAAACATCGCTCTTGATGTGTTGTTGAGGATGTAAATGACGATGATGAGAGCTGAGAGCTTTTGTCACTCGCCGCTATTGGTTTTAGATACCGCTTTACTAAGGAAACGTTGAATATCAGTAGTTATTTGAATAAAAGTAGCTTGAAAAAGAAAAAAACGCGACATAAACAACAACAGACGCTGAAAAGTTGACTAAATTACTGGAGCAGATAACTTCAAACCAATGTACTATTTCTACGTTTATAATATATTCTGCTCAAATTCGCTAACTTTGTGTCAGGTGACAAAATCTTTCAAAAAATGTTGAGCATTTTGTCAAAAAAATTATGAAGTATCGAAATTCCTGTGAAACTTTGGCGTTGTTTGACACCCTGATGGTGGGTTCTGTCTACTACCCTCGGAAATTGCCCACCCTCAGGAAAGATCAGCAAGTTTCATTCTCCATAAGGGCCACTTTGGGGGTGAAGTTATCTTGTGAGGTTCTTTTTATTATTATAGGGATATAGCCAACTGTCTCTACGCCTGATAGCAACTATCCAAACCTACTAATCTCCAGAAAAGTTTGGCAAGTCTCATTTGCCGTCACAGAGAGTTACACCAGATGGTGGTTACCACGTTAGGAGTAAAGCTGACCCAAACCATATTTTCTACTTTAATCTCTTGAAGTCTCATTAGGTCTTAAAGATGTTTAAAGGTACCTCCTAATCTAATTAAAAATACACTTAAAACATATCCACTGCAATTTCATCGTTTTACGAGTTGAAATCAAATCTTCCTAAGGGATGACAACTTTTAGCGGACACACAATACCGTATGGTACATTCCAGAATCTGAGTTGCAGCACAGCTACTGGGACTGCCGTGGACTGCTTGCAAAGGCGTACAAATTCATGCACCTTTCTTTTACATTTGCCCGGGAGATTTTGGTGGTCACTTTCAAGCTATTTAGTGTGTTTCTGTGTACCGGGCTATCCCGAACCATGAGCTGATTCAATTCACTAGGGTATGATCAGAGCCCTGATACAAACATGGTGGAGGACCATCAAGAAAGCGTGAAGCGTAAGGTCATTGAGAGGAGGCAAATGGAAGTCTTATGGCAGACTATCGTCTGCCTGTGCCTAGTCGTACCTAAGTTGGATTCTACATGGTAACGCGTGGCTAACTAAAGGACCGGTTTCCTTAATTACTACAAAGCTCCACATCACGTACGTTTGCCCATTCAAACGGACAACCGATACGCTACAAGTGAGATGATAGTTGTAGCAGTTGTCAGTAAGAGAAAAGCTCAAATCTTCCTCGGTCGTGTGTGACTACCGGAGAAAAATAACCTATTCCTTCAAGTGCCCTTAGGAATTTATACGCTGGTTCACCAAAAGAAGGCATCTCGAAAAAGAGAATTAGCTGTTCACCAGTAATCAAATTATGGAATACATAGAATAGATTTCCAGCAGTTTATATGATTTGCGCACCGAATCCCTTCTTCACAAAAATTGCAGACGTGTTGTGCTGTATATATGTTAAGCCAACGTTTATTTGAGATATCTGCAGGGTGTTCGTCAAACTTTTATTTTTTATTGTCCATTTGCGAAGAAAGATGACTGGGACGTACCATCTACCTAACCAACTGAATCTCTGGACGGCCACTGCAGTGGACAGGTGGTTTTGGCACCGGATGAAGAACGCACCGAAGGATACACCCGGCTCACTCATCCAGCTAAGAGACAAAATCATCCTCCGTCCTCCAGGTAAAGAGCTAATATCACATTCAGCCAGCCGTCCTACTACAAGAAAAGTGAGCAACTCGGAGAATTTTAATTACCAAAATGAACAGTTTTTCGTAGTCTATATGATACTGACTTGCCCGATAACCAGTGACAAAATTACCAAAGTGGATCCGGCCAGTTACTTTTCGTTCCTCAGATCACCACGTACAGATGAGTATCTGTTCTCTTATCCCAGCATGCGTTTGCTATGCTCTGTGGTTCTCCTGCAGTTTAGTTTGGAAAGCTGTGAATCGCTCTCAAAAGATACGGGCTGTGTTTCTGATTATTCTTAAACGGCATTTCGGTTTGGGGAAATTTACCCATTTATTACCTACATCTAAATTTAGAATGCTTTTGACCTATGCGCAAAAAATACCTACCGATGTATGACTTTGCACACCCTGAAAATCACTGATTGGCAGGCATTTTTCAGGATAACCAAGATAATAAGGTCTGCTCGCAATCATGTTTCTAGTGTCTGTCACCTTAGGAAGTTAGAGGGTGTCCTTTTTGCAATGGTATTGAACATGCACGAGCTTTATCCTTCATCTGGGTTGACTAAGTTTATCTCGTTGCTTAACGATACTGTAAATTTTCCAATGCAAATAGTTCTTGGATCGGAAAATTTTGCTACCTCTCAGAAACCATGTTGTCTCCGTTAATCACCAGCACGGCATTCTCAGCCACTAGCACTGTGCTTTTTTGAGGCGACGAATTATTTCAGACGGTTTATTATACTACTTTTATCTGGTTTACCTGCTTTTAACATCTTTTCCAGTCCAGCATGATACTTCGAATTCTCGTTAGATATGGCGATAAATAACTACATGAGTTTCAATAAGTGTCAACTAGAAAATCAAAACATCGAATCACAACTCGTAGTTCATTACTGCTATGCGCTGTCCCGTAAAACAGAAAAAAACCCAGAACAAGGAACAGATCTGAAATTTTTGTGCACTGCATCAAACTGTATGACTCCTTTGGTATTCCAGCGAACGAAGATGGAAAGTCTCACACAGTGGGGTCCAAGTCATCAACTACTGCGTCATAAAATTGGCACCGAAACAACCAAACAAGGACAATTCGGATCATCCAGATCTACTTGCATCAGCTGCTTTGTGGTGCACGCAGGGCTGTTGCACGTGAGGCTTGAGTGGAAGTTCAGCCGTCGAAGCCTCACAAGTACACAAAATTCATGCTTTGCACTTTTAACTATCCGCGACTACATAGGGCCGATTATACAAGACACGCAATCCTTTTGCCTGCGTTTCACGTTGCAGTAGATAAACTCATTAAAATTTTCTTCTTAATTGTATATTGAAACCGGTTCAAACATGTGTCTTTTCTGAAAGAATCTCCTTTATGAATGCGTAAAAACAAAATTAAATTTTTGGAACCAGTAAAGTGTCCTTCGGTTTGTGATGATACATCGGATACTAAGGAATTACTCCTTCCACCGTGAAGTAGACTGGGTGATTGCAAAATTTCTCTAACTTCGGATATCCTTCTTTTCGCATGAAAAGATTAATATGAATAGGTTTATGCATTTTTGCACAGGGCTAGCAAACATCATCTGTGGGTATTTCTAACAGCTTTTCACGCATGCTTGCTGCATTTTTCACATAAATCACAACAAAAGCTTAAGTTACCACACACATTTGTATTGTATTGGCAGAGCACGTGCCCCTGTTTTGGGACGAGAATTCTAATTGGCTGATTGGCTATGAAATGGCTATTTTGATGCTGCCTAGCCAGATGGAAAGAGGTGATCACAAGATACCATCAGTTTAGTAATCAGGTTACTGCTACTATTAGAAAAAAACGCTGTAAATATTAGGACCTCACTAGACATACGAACATCGTGTATGTTTCTCTACTCAGTTTTTGGCTTCATCTCAACCGGAAGGTATATGGGAGCATCCAAAATATTGCTTTGTATGTGACTTAAACTAGAAGCTCGATGGAGCCGAGCCCAGCTAAGTCAAGGAAGACATGCAGAGTATCTGTCGCCTAGAGCGACAATCGGCCTGTAACTTGTAGTCAGTGAAATAGACTGTCCCCACTACTGTCCCTATTCCTGGGCGTGAAACAGAACCAGAATATTTTCATTTTCTATTTACTTCTTGAGAGATCGAGTATTAGGCTCCATTATGGACAACACCGTATGAGGTTCAAGTAGAACGTCAATTTGACGGAAACTATGCGCTTATCTTATTAGCTCCAAGAATGGCGAAACAGACTGTGTACTGTCGAAGAGTCTTCAGCAACATTGTGAACAGTTTTCGTTATGAAAACACCATATAAATGTTTATGCCATTATGATGTTGCAGTTATCAAAACTGTAGTTGTTACGTGAAGTTATCTGTTTTAAATTGGTGAAAAATCCCCCAGTATTTTTGTGGACAAATTTAAGTGGCCTCACATCAAGGTAGCCAAATGGTCTTCTTTAAGGAGAATTCCTTCATGTAGGTCAGTCAGATATTCTATAACTTGTCCACTAAAACAGTTTTGCGCGTTTTATCGAAGTCGCCATACAAGCTAGTTTGGCTTTCAAGGTTACTAAGCTTGCTGACTCTTACTGGTATTTGCCTATTCTATTTTTTTCGCGAGTTGGGATACTTTCATGAGGTCCAAAATTAAGAAAAAAAAGAGACGGTTAAAGCCAGCAGCTGAAGCCTTTGTCTCAGTAGCGGTGGCCGGTTTGAGAGAATCAGAAACAAATCGCCATGCATGTTGCAGCTCCAAACCTGGAGGAGACAGGATACTGTTAGTTCAATCTTCATTTGTTAGCTAACCTGATACGCTAAGTCCTGCGAAAGTCAAGCAGAAAACCCCAGTAAAGTTTAATAGAACCTGGAGAAGCGCAAAACTACATAGTTGACTCTTTGGTTCTGACTCTAAATGTTGCGAAATGATTTTTCTCCAGGGTATTTCACAAGACGGGGACCTTCCAAAAGAAATAAATCATGTTCATGCCCTCTCTGAAGTTGTCTGATGTTTTACTTATGCTTTACAGGCGTAAAGTGTTTTTCACCCCTTGAGAAACATCAACAAAGCTAAAAATGACCTTTTCTTCGTGCAACCAATACCTCCGTTCTAAATCTTCTAGAACTATTTCATCTGCTCAATACTCTTGAAACTTACCGCAACGAAGTAGAGGGGTCCATTTCATACCAACCTCTCTGGCCTCCAGCTTAGCTCCTGACTTCACCAGTAGTCTGATAGCTCTGGGCTGTTCCCCATCTACTGCCATATGTAGTGCGGTCAGGCCATTTTGATCGGCAATGTTCACATCAGATCCGCAATCAAGCAACGTTTCCATACATTCAATGTTCCCCTGGAAGTAAAAGTGAATGAAGCATGTTTGATGGGCAGCTGTGGTCCAGGGACGACTCTTGAATGTAAAGTAGTGATTGGCGTTGCAAATGGACGATGTAAACTGTGAAAAATTTGTGGCGAAATTGCCAGTAGGTACTCAGGACCCACCAGAAAGTCATCCAACAACGAAATCCAGCTTCGAGAAATGCACTCATTTGAACACCTGTATGGTTCTAGCGGGAAACTCAACTGAAACCCAGCCGAATCTTTCGTTTATGGTATTCTTTGGTAACTGCGTCCACCTGATGAGCTCCAAGAGAGGCTGTCGAAGAGTTTCCAGTAACTTTGTGAGTAGTTTCCTGCAAGAAATTACATTGCAACTTCTCGAATAGATTACCAAATGAAACATGAAACGGTCTTCGCGCAGAACATTCGGTTGAAGAGCAGCATAAAATACAGATTAAGCTGGGATCCAGTTAAGTCCCCAGTTAAAAGCAACTTGGTGAGCAGCTAGGTTTATCTGGCAAATTCCGTGCAATTAGAGTTCAAGTAGAACGTGAGGTTGACGAAAGCATGGGGAATGTGCCTACCTGATGAGTCCGTATAGCATGGGCGGAGAGTTAGCACCGGCCTTGTGAGTGACTTCCTTCAATAAATTCAACTTGTCTGTCATGTGACCTTGAAGGAACGTAGTTTATGCAGAGGTGTAGCATACCGATGGTCGATTATGTGCAGCTGAGTTATAGTGTTTCCTCTTTGTATAATGATTGACCAGGTATGTTTCACTCTTTGTCAACGAGTATAAGACTCATCTATGATATGTCAATTTTGAGTAATCACCCATCCATCTTGGTAACTTTTATGAAAGGGCCGCAAACAACAGATATTAAATTTTCAATCCAGGCTTCATACTAAAGCTGAGGTCATCATACGGTGAAAAACCATTCTTGGTGGTAATCGCCCACAACTGAGAGGTCGAAATGACAACTTTTGAGCGATGGATAACCGGTTACCAATGTGTTTCACTATTCATCTTACAGCCACGCTGTTTAGGTCACGTGATCTGGTGTTGATTGTTTCCTCAAGTGGATACTTAAAGGAAGGCTATTTTACGCTTCTGCCTCGTGGGACAGAGTTTCAAGTTAAAGGCCCGAGGTGAAATCCTTTAACCAACCATCATTCTTTGGCTTGGGCGGTTGTGGAGTACCATTCACCAGCGCACTTCTTTCATTGGCTATTTTTCGTAACTCATTTAAACGAGACTTTCTGATCCATTTAGCCTCCGGTTTAAACTTCCATTCAGCACAGTGGACAAAATACCCAAACTCGGTCCCATAGACCCGCTTCACTTTGAAGCTTAAGGGGCCCGTAATCTATGTCAAAGTAGATAAAAGGCATCTCATGCTCAGCCTTTTTTCCGCTTTTCATCAAAATACGTTTGGTACCGTAAACGCGCACAGAAGATGCTTCAAACAGCATGGGATGAATCCAACCTACTCACGTTTCGCTCTCTGGATGTCTGATGATCCTGGTGCAATTGTTCGTCGTATCTACGTCGTGAAAGTTGCTCCCAACCTTGGAGCTTAAAGCAACTAGCCGACGTGGGTTGCAGTGACTAGGCATCTTTTTGATATTCATTTAGCTATAATCATTAGGAAGTAATGATCTTTGGATCTTTGATCTTCCTTTGGAAATATGCCGGCTGACGTGGAGCCACCTGTTCCTTCATCCACAAAGTTTATGTGTGGCCAAACCATAACCAGTTGCATTGGCGCAATCTTCTTCGGAAATCTACCGGTGCGGTAGTGATAACAGTGGTTTGGAGGACGAGTGTAAAAACTGCAGAGCACCTATACTCACAACTCTAATAGCCGTTCGTCCAAAGTCTCCTGCTAGTCTCAAGAAACACTGGATCTTCTCACGGTTAGTAAACTTCAACGACTACTAGAAAGGCTATGCTAACAATAAATTATCATGACAGGGTACGCACATCTTTCAAAGTCACACAGTACACAGTCAAAGGGATGGCAGGATGCACTGCTGGTTATCGAAGATCCGAGCGCTGAAGAAGATTTCCGCAACACAAAGCAGTCACATCCTGTTTCAACTAATCCCATCAACAGCTCGATGAAAAAAAATGTCAGCGGGATGATCTACAAAGCGAATGGATTGGTGATTCCCTTGCAAAACTGGACTATGGACTGAGAAATTTGAACAGCACTTCAGCTGCTTAGCAGTTCAGACATGAATCCGAGTAAGCTGCTGTCATCAGCCGACAAACAGAAAAAAACCTCAGTGTAAAAGGCCACGGCCTCGGCCTAGACAGGACAAATCTTCCGGTTTTCAACCAAGGCTAGATTGTTCAACGACCATGCAAAATGGCTCGAAGATAGACAGAATGCCGACGAAATGGAGGTATGGGTGAGGACGTCATGCAAAAACCACTTCGGTATCAGCTTAATACCGGTAGCTTTCAAAGAGCCAGCTACTCTATTAATAGCTTGTGCTGGTCGATCGATCGTCGAGGGGGTGATATTAGTGAGGACCGAGCTCAATTTCATCCTTGCAGAGGGGGAATTTATCAAAATTTGACCCTGTGCCAGGTTCTTGAACATTATTCTTTCCGGCGACCAACAATTGCAGTTTTGTGATCTCAAGGGCGGGTTAGACTGTGTTGATTTCCAAAACCTCACAGAAGTCTTTGGTGAAGAACAAAGTATTGGAGACCGTCCAGTGGAAGGTTGTGTGCCCAAAGCTTTTATCGCTGTTTTCAAACCTTCCACTTCTTGGATGAAAACAATGTTCGAACATATGCAAGTAAGTCCAGAGATTTCAGCATGGGCAAGAGGGTGGACCAAGTCTGCATTATGTCGCTAACTTTATTCAGCCTGTATCTAATTACCATATGCACAAAGAAATTTAGAGATTTAGAAATTTGATAGATGTGTGGTTGTCTAAAAGGTTACCTGTTCATCTCAAAGTGTCCAGCAGTGAGATGAATGCTATCTACATTGGAGATCCGCATGTTTCATTTGTCGATGGCTGCTTTGTTAACACATTCTGGAGTTGAATCGTAACGTCCATAATGGCTTCCGCACCCTCCTCCTTTGGTCCAAATAGAATCGTTCCCAAAACACTTACTTTCCGTCAGCCTGTCTTTTGCGAACAATAATAGTCACCAACCATAAAAGACAATGGAAGTAAGATCATTTGGTTCTCAGATATCTACTACCACAGCAGCACTCCGATCGCTGAATAGATGGTCGGCAATGGGTCGAAATGCGAGCATCGAAGGCAATCTCCGCACTTTAAGGATGTCAAAATCATGTCATCAGCAACCGATATCTGCAACTAAGCATAAAAATTGCGCTGTACCTTTCCGTCGTGTGGTCTACACGCTTGTACGGCGGCTACACCTGGACAGTACTCCGGCACCACATTCGCTTCCTCCATCAATTTCACCGGCAACATTTGCATAAACTGGTCAGACCAAATATCAAATATCCAAGTTCTTCAGAAAGCAAAAACATACGGAATCAAAAGCTTCTTGATTCAGAATTAGCTACTTCTATTACGTCACGTGGAACGCAAGCCATCTGATTGCTTACCTAAAAAACACTGTATGAGCAGTTAAAGGATGTTCTTTGAGACTGAGGAAGAAAAATTATGATGCAGTAACATACTTTCGATGACATGTCAATTTTGATTTTAGAACAAGGAAAACCTGACTTTGGACAGACACACCTAGAAAATTGCCGTACAGACAGGTGTGGTGCAGTGAAAAGTCAGTGCACATCGATGCTCAGACATAAACGACCCATTCGTAAGCAAATCGGATCAAACGCATCAAGGCCAGTAAAGGTATGGAGCTATTCAACTTGCAGATGGATCTGCGTAAGCGAAATCGGGCTTCTGGGGCACTACTGCTCCCAGCGCTCAGCTTCAAAGTATACCTAAGTGGCCACTTTAATAACTCATGTTCACAGCTTTGTTTCAAGTAGGACACAGAAGGACAGTCGCAGACAGCGACGACCTCAATTGAAACTACTTCCCTTTTTCCTCGTCTCCGAGTATTTCGGAAGCGGAATCCACTATATTTTTCTAGTTTATTCAGTCAGGGAAGGAAGTTATGACATGTTGTTTCCGTGGTTGAGTGGAGCTTACTACAGCAGACTAACACAACTAGTAAAGTCTCTTAGCTTACGCTGACTATCAAATGAGAGGAGGTTAGGCTAACCAAACCAGATGAGCGTAAATGGATACTTGTTTGTTTGGTGACAGGTACAATAAGGTGAAGCCTTTCCGCGGTACACTTCAGCAATGGCTTACAATCGCCTAACTAATCAGTGAATAAATCACCACATAGATTTACACTCACCTTAAACGCGGCGAACATCAAGGAGGTTTTCCCAGTGCTGTCTTGTGTGTTGGGGTCAGCGTTCCAGTCAAGCAGCACCTCCATCATGCTACATTTGGAGGTGGAGGTTCAATGGTTAGAATGGACGAATAAACATTCATTAGAGTCATTCATTCCAAAACGCACCGTTTATAAGTCCAAAAAATGAACATTGGCTACAACTTGAAAGAGAAAGTCTGGTAATCTGGTAGAAGACTCATGCAGATTCATCGGCAGACAATTTTTAGTCAAAGGATACTGTAGACAAAAAGTCCATCTAATTTTCGCTTTAAAACACTCCTTTAGTTTACAAATGCTTGTCAAAATAATTCTGTGCTAGGTATAGACACCTTCCTAAGATAATTGTCAATTAATAAGTTATCAGAGCCACCACGACCAGCTACTTGGGGTACACTGATAGCCTAATGACAGTGGATAGTGATTCAGTTGAAGTGAAATAGCTACAGCGATGTAAACGGAACAAACATTTTTGAAGCGGTTCAAGCACATGCAGCATGAATGAAAGGCAGGCCCTGGGAAGGACTGGAGCAGCCAGCATCCCGCTTACTGGTGCCCTACAGACTAAGCTACCGATGCCGCTTGCTCTCCGTCACAACGTACACCTGGACTTTTTTAGGGTTCGCTGATATATGTCAGTGCCTTTAGTGAACTTATTTTCTGACGGAGATCGAGTGTCCGCCTTAGATTAGTCGGTAGGAACCACGTCCGAAAAGCATGAGGTTGGTGGCTGGATTCCGTTCCCAGGCGTGTCATTTCGTTCAGGTTATGTGTGCTTGAAATTCTCATGTCGGTGTTTACTGAATTCTCTTTTACTCTCTTAAAATGTTTCATTCTAGATTTCATCGTTTTTCCTAAGGAGAGGTCAGCAAAGTGGATTTTAGCACTAAAAAACTAGGCCATAATGCTGAGCCAAATAAACTTCTGGATGAGAGCACAGTTGCCTCCTTTCTAGAAACATTTCACGGCTTTCGTTTTCAGATTACCTGCTCGTAGGCCATACGCTACACCGTCATGACTGGTGACAAGTTGTGAATTTTACACCCTCATCATACCAACTGAGACCCATTTTTACCTACAATACCAGTAAGCGAAAAGCAAGCAAGCTTGCTTGCATTCCACAGTGCACCGAAGCCAGGGCCCAAAGGCCCAGCAAAAAAGATACAGTCCATTTCCTTTATCGAAGAAAAATAAGTGTATATCAGATGTATTGAATGACACGCTTAAGAAGTACGGCACTCGACCATCCTTTTATTGCGCTGTCACTTTTTGCACCCCATTGTTGTGAATTCCTGTGTGTTTATTGAAGAGGTCCGCGGAATCTCCGGTTCTGGGTGAGAACTTCGGTGATATGTATCCTACGCGTACTTATGTGCCTCAATACTTCTCTAACTGTCGCACCAAAACAACCAGAAACACCTACTAGAGTACGCTGTTTCATATGTTCAGCAGTTAATTAGCCCAGCACTTTAAAAAATCGGTTATTTGAAAGACGAATCCGGGATCGACGACTTAGAAATAGAAGGTCCCTGAATAGATTCTGACTTCTCTGCAGAAAGGCTATGCTGGTTAGCTTCACTCTATTTTAGTGCAGACTGATTGATAGAGTTGGGTTACTTTGAACCTTTTCTGCTTCTCCTGGAAATAAATTCCGTCTTTTCGACTGCACCCGTCTTTGTGGTGTTTTCTGCCATTTAGGTTTCAGCCTTCTCTCCCGCTTAAGGCTAGCCGAGTTATTTAAAACGTTGTGTTCCTCCGCAAGTACTAAACCAATCAATTTGATGTGCTTTACGAAATCCTCTGCATGAAAGCTAACTGGACAATATCTGGCTAGCACTACGTTCTGACCATCGAAAAAGGCGGAGGAATCAATAAGTTTAAAGTCAGAGTTACTAGTGATTGATGCACTAAGGAAACGTAAAAGTATTTTAAAGGATGCACTGCTGAATACCTGTTAACTTATGATAATATCCTCGCACAGATAAAAAGTGTTCTCCTAAACTCACTACGATAAAACGGTAAGAACCAAATAGAGAGATAATTGTAAACCACGTTTCTTGGAACCCAAGGATCGCTTAGTTATTTCCTTTATGTACAGCGGACCGATGATCATGTCTTATCGAGGGATCTGCTTTCCTCAATCCGCCAAGGCTGTTATTGGACTGGGCCTTCCGAAGGTCACAGTCAGTGACTCGTATTTGATCGCCATTGTGGGCTCCCTGCGTACTTACGACACATTTATGCGTGGTACATGGCGTTGAGTGCACATTCTTGCCATTGAATCTCACACCAGACCTTGTATGACGGACACTTTGTGCCTGATTAGCGAGTCTTGACTGTGCTACCGCTTACCGCGCCTCAAAGAGCATTCAGCACTGTTTGTCCTTTCTTCGGCTGTTGATTTTTACACGCGTGTTTCCATACCAAAATTCTTACGTTGGGATTCATCTTATCTGACTGGAACTGTTGGTGTCATGACTTCGAAAGAGACGTTTCTCTCTTTTACCTCATATTCTCCTGTAACCCTTTCACATTCATCGCTTGCATTTACTTTTTATGTCTGTGAACATGCTCTTCAAAACTAAACGATAATTATCTGGTAGAAGGTGCACGAAACATTACGATGAAGATGTTTGGCGGGAAACTTATTGAAGTATACTTTTGCACGCGAAGTTCGTTTAAGAGACTTATTTAGATCATAAAGAAATTCACATTATTTTTTACAGTTGACATCAGGTTATAATGTGGATTATTACCAATTGAACATAGCACTGCATGTTCAATCACTGTTCAGGTTGCACCACGGTATTGCGCGGTCAGTCTACAGGGACTGAGTGCCTGACGTAAAGTCAAAAATACGAAAACCCCGTGAGTTTATTCCTGTCAGTACCCTAGTAAACAGAAGCGGGTGGAACTCAGTGTGCATGGAGAAAAATACAGTAAAATAAAGATGAATGGAAGTAGCATTTGCCTTAAAAACCAAACTCAAGTGCGTGGTAGAACCATACCAGTAGAGCTTGCGTCGTTTGTCGCTTGAGACAAAGGACATCCGTCGCTACCACAACCTATTTATAATCAAGTGAATTTTTACTGCTGGGTCTACTTTAGGTAAAAACAATGGAGTCAAACCATACTTAGGTAGATTAGCTGCCAAGCAATCCCACTTTACAGTTAGAGCTGAGGAGAACAAAATATACGTGTGTACGAAGCTCTTATAGGACAGGTAGTTTATCCAACATTTCACCATTCCTTTAGTAATAAGAAGCTAGTGCTCTTTATTCAAGTTGAGTAGGCACGTTTGCGATGTTTGTTTGCTTGTCCGTATGATAGTTGATTAAAATCCAATGAATGCCCACTGTCACTTCAATGGGTATTCAACCTCTGGTACGAATAGTACCCCCTGAAACCTCTAAACTCTGCATATATAAACCTTCGTGGATCATACCAAGAATTTTATTGGGACATCTTTCAAAAATTGTCAGACCGCTGATTTGTTTGCCGAACTTGACCGATTGGTTGCAAACGTTTCATCGCCCATCTAGGTGACATCGCCCGTGCCTCGTCTGTCAGTCCAGTGTACGTGGTTATACACAATCAATACGTTGCGCGTTTACCACTAAAATGGTATACTCGTTATTATGCTGGTTTTAGTTCCACTGGTCTGTGAAAATTCGACTAATCTATCCGTTTTTTTAAGCAATGTTATTAAACTTTGACGTTTTCTTAAATTAGGGTCGACTGAAGTTAGAAAACCTAGCCACAGTTAAATTTGTAGGATTTTCACTAAAACACTAACGTTGTTGTTCTTCGTAATAAAAACATCACGTGGACAACAACCACTCAATCTCACAAGATCCAGAAACAGGAGTAAAGCCAACTCACTCATGTAAATTTCTTTGGGCACAGTACATGAGTGGAGTGAATCCCAAGTTATCTGGTGCTTCCAAGTATGCTTCCCTGTTGGAGGGAATTGATAAAGTTTATCGCAACAATTCATCCTTTCAAACTGTATTCTGAACGATAGGGAAATAGCAAAAAAGTCTAATCACCCAACTAAAAGGTAATAAAACACAATGAAGGTAAAACAGTGCAAACTTACTAGGCCAATTTGATTTACGATACAGCATTACCACATGTTTTTGGCTTCAGAACCCTATTTGTAACAATGAATTTATACACTAATCAGAGGGTGTTTCTAAAGGCATATTGTTATTATACCTGTTGAGACCTAGTGTGATAAGCCTTTTACCTAAAGCTTGAATTGCATATATATATAGTAGTAACTGCATTCAGACACCAGAAATGAAGTGTGTTTCAGTAGACCGTTAAACTTACGTTGTGCAGAGCAAATGGAGACACTCTGCCTTTTACCAGGCATAAATATAGAGGATGAGTTCAGGTAAAAGGCATCCAACCGGTGAGGTCTTTATAAAGTTGCCATTGTCTGTTTCTCCACGTGGCTGTATATGTGTACGATGATTTCTATCACTGAATATCACTTTACCCAAAGAGTGGCAGCTCAAAGGATAAATAGTGTTCGAACATTGACAGATTAATGCCAGTAAGGTAGATTATTGTCTCTAACGGTCCGTGCATAAAGGATTTGTTTGTTGAGATGAAAGGCGGTTCCTCCGTGTCATGCGGTTTGTGTTGATGAACACCACCCTTTTCGAGAGTACAACTTCAAGAGATGGAGTGAATAAATGAGTTTATCTGCCATATACTATCTCGTCATTGGGCCGGCCAGTTTTATCCATCAGAATAAAACTTTATCAACATGTGTATTGTTCAACACATTAAGCTGCCACACAACGGAATTGGTTTTAGTACTTCCAAGACTAATTTTTTGAACAGTCGTGTTACGGTGGTCAATTTGTCACCTTCATGTTGCCTTCCGCTTTGGGTACAAAGGAGAATTAAATCACTGGTAATATTGGATGGGCGTGATAAAATAGGAAATTTAAGGTACTTGGCTGTGAAGTAGGCCTGGGATAAAGATTCATAACAGCAGATGAATGCCTAACTGGGAAATGATTCAGTTGACTTAGCGAAGGGATTGGAGGGTACAAAAACAGTACCTCGTGGCATAAGATGTATGGTGCCTCAGGAAACCGTCAACGTTTTAAATTTGACCACGACAGATGAACCAAGGTAAATGACATAGGCTTGTATTATCCGTGTTGACTAAATACTTTAATCCACACTTTTTGAAGATTTACCAAACACTATTGAATGCAGCTCTTGGAAAGTGAGCATTTGCAAAAATGAAACCAACATTTTTATTCCTTCGATGTTTTACTTCTGTAGATAACATTTTGAAATTTTCTGCTGCAATCCGTTAGACTTTATACCCCATAGCATTATTGTGCGTCCGGGATATGAGTCCCTCACCAACTGCGCAGCGATAGCTGTAACCTGTTGATCTACTATCAACTAGGACCGAAGAAGAATGGGAACTGCGTCTACCCTATGCAGAAATGTACTTTATACTCCTGATCAAACAAACGTGCACAAACGTAATAAATATTCTTGACACAATCATCTGAACTTCTTGAAGACAATCTGTAGAATTAGAGGCAATGTTTTAAAATGAACGATTCTAAAAGTTTCAGCACTCTTTAGTGGTTTTCCTCACAAATGCTTGAAACGAATGCTTTCAGAATGTGAAGAAACACAGATATTTAGGAAAAGGGCTCCGCCCATGATGAAAAGTTGAATTTACTTCCAGATTCACCCAGCTGAGGTGAAATTTTTTTTATGTCAGGGTAACCTTCTGCCGTTGCAAAGTGAATTCTGATTGATGCACAGTTATTCTCATTCAATAGTCTCAGGGAGAATCATATCATAGTGTTCCCACTAGGACCGATATGTCAGCGACAATCTCTTTGTCTCACTTTAGTACAAGTAGCAACAAAGCAATCAGGTAGATGCTGGTTGTTGGTTGTATCTTGCCTACGTAGCAGAGGGACGATGAAGGAGGAGTAAAAACGATTTTTTCAACAAGCAGATGTGTGCTATCAGGTTTTATACAATTCTGACATGCAAATCGGTTATCGTCGGAGTTCAAGGAAGGAAGTCCTTTTTCCATATGGCCTTAAGAGAAATTGGACGAAAAACGCTTGAACCCACTGGTTGTGACCACGCATTTCGCCAAGTTGGCCCCAGAATTGTTTGCCTGGAGTTTTGGGGCTTCAAAGTGATCACTGTCAAGGTGTGATCTAAACCAGTAAGTTTACTTCCGTTTTTTCCATGCTTCATCGCCTGATATTCTTCATTATATTGAAAATTCTTTACAAAAAGAGCGTTTGTGTATTATTTATAAGGCTTTGTATGTTATAGATTCGCAGGTACATCATTGTAAGCGCGCGGTAAAATTGCTTTTCTCAAGGGGAGACGCTTCCAAGACGGCAGTGAATCTGGTTGGACTCTGCTGCCTTAAAAATAACAGCCTCCTATTTATTCATTCTGAAAACATGAAGCTTATGTTGACATACATTACCATGTCTTAATGCTTATTGTTAATTTATAGCCACTGAAGAGTTTCGAAAGACTACTTTGGGATAGTATAGACGTATTACACTACCCATAAGGTTGCTGAAAGCTCTTCGACAACCGACGATCGGTTCCGCCATTCTTGGGGCTCATCAGGTAGGCGCAGTCCCCGGGTTTCCGTCAACCTTATTTTCTACTTGAACATGAATTGCACGAAATTAGAGAAATACACTCTTTTGCATACCAATTTGGTTCTGATGGGAGACCCACCTGGAACACAGCTGAACCTCTCATGTATTATCTTCTTGAGCAACCCGTGGTGAGCTGTCGAAGAGTCTTCAGCAACCTTATGAATGATGTATTGCGTCTATACACTGCATCGTGATATATCGAATATCGTACCAACTGAAACATGAGGAGGCCTAATGCAGCACATTAAGTTACTTGAGAACATTATAAACGATAAATTCAACTGGGTTCTAGGTGAGTCTCCCGTCAGAACCAAATTGACATGCAAATGTGTGTATTTCGCTACTTTAGGATAGAATTAGCACGGATAAAAGGCGTGCATAAAAATGCGAGTTTAATGGAGCGTAACAGAGTAAATGCAGAGACCTTATATACAGAACTTAATGGTAGACAAACCAAGGTGGGAGCGAGGGAAAGACACTAATCACGAAATTCTTGTAGCCAAATCAGGACAACAATTAATTTTGATGGGAGCGTTGTTGTAACAAAGAAAGTTTATCAGTTGTGAAAATAGTGTTCATAAAATGGGGAATTCATTTTTCAGAGACCGCCAGTGAACATGATAGGTAAATTGGGTAGAACCGTTGTGTGGTGCCTGTGTGGCCAGTTTGCATATGCTACTTGCTGACTTTTCATTAGACGTTTCTACAGCTTATGCATTTTGTCCATGCAATTAGTTTCTTTGCTATATTGACTGTTCTACTGTATCGCAGGTATCCATAAGCGTATCGTGCACTGAGCCAGCATAATCGCATCCGGGCCTTCCTTCTGAGGCTGGCTTGGAAACAGCTTTGCGACGGTTAGAGCAGGTTTGGTGGTGGTCATACGCACACACACAGCTATGGAAAGGTTATCGATCGGGAACAGCAGGAACGACAGTCGCAACTTGCCCATGCCCCAACAGCACAATTATCAAAACAGACAGTTTCAAGTAACTGCTCACCAATATAGTTGCCAAGCAAGATGGCACACTCTGTCAACGACTTGGAGTACGCGCCCGGTAGAAATGTGACCTCTGAAGCTCGGTATAGATGATACGCAAATTTATTCAAATTTAATCGAGCCACACTGGACAACGCGTCCCTACTCTGTCTGGTATTGCGCGAACTCGGTCTACGTAGATACGAAGAGTATTGCAACTATACCTTTCCAGAAAACTCTCACGACATCGCACTCAAGCAAGCAGTAGAACAGCTGGTGAGGGTGGTTGGGGATCGGTCCGATACAGAATCCCTCAAACATACCGTCTCAACATTCAAAATTGTAAAATGTTCAATGAAGCCAAAACTAAGCACGTTAATGAACCTAAACCCCACTGAGCCCCGTCTCGCCTCAGACTCCGCATTTCTTGCGCTTTTAAGTCATATGTCAACAAACCTGTTGGCAACAATCGTTTTAAAACATACAAGAAAATAAACTTTTTAAAATGTTATATATACTTATATGAAAAAGATGCCACGTCCGTCGGCCTAGGTTATTGTTTGACTTCCTGCTACGCGTTTCTACTACACACGTATTTCGTCCCCTTAACTGATTCACCTACTATATTGATTTGTGTGCTGCCTTTCACGTACTCGCGTCCACACTATACTGGTCTCATCTTATCGGGGCCTTCTTCTTTAGACTGGTTAGTAAGCGGTTCTGCACAGTTTACAGTAGTCATATAAGTTTTTAACTGAATCTATCATTTGGCAACAGACTTCAGTAGCTGAACATAGTGAACCATGAAAGGCCTCGAAAGCTTTCTGGAAGTGGCCTCTTCTCAGACAGTAGCGCGAATGTCAACCGCCCGGACAAACTAACAAGATGGATTAGTTTCCCTTTTTAACCATAGTCGGTGAGACTTGTGGCGGTTAGCAACTCTATGGTTCAATATGAGTGATCGTTTCCTTGTCATTTCTCATATCTTCAATAAACATCCGTGGTAGCTTCTGGTGTTTGGCCAGAAATATTATTAAGCTGTGCCCACTGACATATGTTGATGTTGAACTAAGAACGACGTCCTAGTAGAGCAAACAAAGGCCTTTGGTTATGGACCGCAAACCATTTATTATCGCAGATCTCCAAAAATACCGCTAGAAATCCCGATAGGCTATGAAATTACGCTCTTTTGGAAAGAACATTTTGAAGTGTAAACAAAAAAGGGATAATGCATGAGCAACAAGGCTTGGGATAACCAAAGCAATATCTTCCGTAGTACAAATACTGCTTTTGGTACCGAGCGGATTTTAAAAAAAGTATGGTACTCCCAGCATATTGCCTATTTTGTTCTCACCGTCTTCAGTTCGTTTTGAAACAAACAAATTGCTTTATGTGACAACATTGTCGTTGTTGGAGATCAATGCCTCACTGCCTTGCAACCGAAATGTCTTGGTACATGAGAGTCCTGTTTCGAGATGAAATGAAAAACCGGATGAGAGCCCCATTTTGCCACTCAAAGACAGCTATCCTCCTAGATACTCAGTCAGATAATGTGGATAAAAATATACAGGAAGAACGTTTACTGAGGTTTTTCAGCAGTTAATTTTTGTAGTCAAGCACAAATATGGCACCTAAAATTGCATCCTTAAAAACCAGGCACTCTAAGAGGACTCTGGTTCACCGTTATCAGTAAATTTGAATAAATAAGCAGACAGTAAACTTATTTTAGCAAACGTATCATCAGAGTGAGGTATGGTCTGGTGCGACAGAATGCGTCTATCGACTACGGTTTCGATGCGTCAAACCACATTCAATACTAGAAAGACTTAGTCTGTCATATGAACTACGAAACACAGGTACAATCATGATCCTGATAAAAATCTGTTGCGAAATCTAACAACGTCTTAGTTCACATCCCGTTTTCGTTTTCACCAAAAGCTTTCGGACGTGTCAGTATCAAGAAGTGATCACTCAAGCAGTGCAACAGCATAAAATTTTGCCCTGTGTAAATTTTTCAGCGGTTGTTTGTCCTAACAAGTACATTGCACAATGCACAGAAATAAACTTGAGGGGTGAAGTTACTAATAGTTCTTTAGGTTCCCACCAACGGTTACATACCTGGCATGATTGATTGTACGGTTATCTCATTCAAGTAAAATTGCACGTGAAACACTCTAAACTTTAAACCGAGTGCCACCATTTAATGTCACCCTCATGAAAAGCCTAACGTGATTGGGTTTGAATAATGGATAATTAATAAGTCAGTATTAGGGTCTCTGGTAATCCGTCTTATAAGTATTATTGGTGCTACTTCGAGTGTACTATAAAAGATCTGTATGGTTATTAGCTTTTTGAGCACTCTGTTTAGGCCCACTGGATCCCTACAAAGATGAGTTTATTTTAAAGAATGCCGTGGTGTTGCTTCACAAACCTCCTCGACATACCCAGTTGGTTGACTTTGGTAGTGCAAGTGGAAACACTGGTTAGCGGTGATCATTTGTCAACCGTTGTTATGAGATTGGTAGTGCTTTGGCCACCTCCCCGAGACCTAATTGGTGTAAAGTATACTGAAATTGACGAATAAGTTATCCGTGGGTTCGCTTTCCAGGGTTTGGGAATGCTTAATGTGCCGCAAAGCTTGAATTTTGGCCTGCGTTTCTCGGACAGCAATGTGTTTCCACCTTTTAAACGGAGCCTTAGTTAATCACACGATTAAACGCTGTTAAGGTCTATCGACTGGTGACGTTTTCGAGAATATTACCGAGCTCGGTGAACAGGTCAACGGACACTTGATCAAAAGCCAGTAAACGTAATCGACCAGCAAAGTTTTTGGCACACTGTCAACTAAATGCCTTCATTTCTTATTTGGAAGTGTGAACCAATAGTCGATGTATTTTTGTTTTAAATGGCAACCTCCGCTTTTTATTGCTAGCTTCACTGTATTGATCTTGCGGCCAGCTTCTCCTTCCTTTTGCGTTTCATGCATTTCAAAAGTTTAAATTCTAGCCGCTTTGGTTACTTCGTGCTTGAGGGTTGGTTAGAATGCGCCATTGTCTCTGTCAGTTTTACGAGTGATGTGTTGTAAAACCTTCGAAGGAAATTGGGCTAATTTTCCTTATCATAATATCTCACAGGTGACGACAACTGGGATGGTACATCAGAGTAGGATGTATTTTCAGCTGCCATTACCTTGTATTGTCGCCTAACCAAATTAAAGAAAGCACTTTGATATCAACGGCTACAGTCCGATTGCTAGTCTTCTGAGCGTAAGCTGGATGTAATTATGCAAGCGGTGTCTTTATCTATTTATATTTTTAGTGTTGTTCTGGGCACAAAGTAGATGTTAATCAAAGTGTTGGGACAAAAACGATTCACGATAATTGCTTTGTTTGGTTCTGTGTTGGATAGCCTGTTAGGTGCGTTTTGGGTTTTTAGTAGCAGAAATTTACAACTTCATTTATTAGTTGTATGGCTAAATGGACAGCCCGTCGTAAACATAGTTCTCAAAATGTCTTTTATTGTTCATTTTGGGGTCGTTTATGAAAAAATAGATTTATGTATTTTGAGAGGTTTATGGATGTAGTATATTGCTTGCACCCGCTCTTAATACGTACAAACCTAGTTTTGAACCTTCGCATGGGAAGTAATCTTGTATGCCCCAAAATTCGGTAACCTAATGTGTGCTATGCGACTGGGTGATATAGAAAACAAGTGGTTGTAAGGGGAAGCTTATTCCACACGCGTCAAATACATGTGTGATATATTAGACAGGTTTATATCAGACAGGTTTATATTAACACATGACGATGCACCATAGTGTGCCAGTTTCGAAGGAGTTTTCATTAGCGTAACTCTGGTTACTTCTCGGCACTGGCTGTGTGCACGCCAATACCCTGTAGGGCACCTTGCATTAGGACTTAAGTTGAAGTGGGGCCCTCTTTAATTATACGACTAGAACAATGGAGCAAAGGAGATGCCTCACTGGCTAGTAATCAACATTCATAATGGTAGGTCTGATCGTGCGTTGCTTTACAGGTTGAGAATGACAGACAAAGGCTGAATACGAGGGAGTTTTCCGTTATCAGCAGAACTGTGTGTCATCCTCGTGCGGTCTTTTCTCACATATGTATGCTGAGCTAAATTCCCCTGATCCTGCCATCCTCGGTGTAGTGCCTTGTTCTTTCTGGTCAGCTAAATGCCATGCCTTTATTTATTACCAATCGTTAACAGCATAGAAGATTCTTTGCATAAATAGATTTCTGTAAGCATGGTAGAATCCCGTAATTCTGACTAACCGCAGGGTAATTCACAGTGTTGGAAAGACTTGCGTATCAGACATTGTCACGTTTTTAAGATGCTTTACAAGTTACTTTACGTTTCGTAAAATGAACTTTTACTTTATGCCTAACGATATATCTTCAGTAAGATTTATCGCCCACTTGCGTCTAAATGTGCACCTATAGTTAGATATTCACTTCAACTTCGATGTTAGCAGAAACCGTGAGCACGAGTGCATTGCTGGTGGACATTCTGCGAGAAGCCCTCTTTTTCGTAAATATCGTATCACATACTTGTTCTTTGATAGAAACAGATCGTTTTGGCACTGGCTGGTGGGGTTTAAACGTAAACCGCTCTGCTCTACGGAGAACAGCGTGTCTTGGCGGGGGGTTACAGCAGGTTTTCAGTTCCTTTTTAGGAGAGGCCAGTTTAAGGAGGGCTCGAATGTAATGAATACCTACTTTAAGCTCAAATGATATTTTGGTACCGCCCTAGAATTATTTTGCCCTTTATTGTTCGTTTAACATAATCATTTTTGTTCATTTTCCATAAGTTTGCACTCTGGCAAAGAACGTAAATATTCACCTTAACATATCTCCCTTCTTGCAGCTATCTCTTTTTCTTACAAACATCCAGTTTGGTAGCACGCAAACAACCCCGCCCTTTTGCATCAAAGGCATTAACTGGCTTTTGACTGTAAATCTATAGACGATAAAACGGTTTATCCACTCACTGTGAATGTGTTTCATGTTGTTCATTGTTTTCCTGATGCACGCCTGACAACCATATTACGGCACAAGTGTCATTTGTTGCGTGCTCTTTAATTTTCGCCTTAACGCGTGACGTGCAGGTCAATAGTAGTGCTTCATTCCACCCAGCATCAAGACAAACCCAGTAATATGCTTTATAGTGATCGACCTTAATGAAATTAATTCTGCAGTAATATCTTGAACGGATTTTTGAATACTGCTGTTCTTAGAGGGCCATGGTAGCGACAGCCACTTGCAATGAAAGGGGGTGACGGCCTTTGGCTCTGAAATGTAAAAATTCTTGGAGATTGCAAACGAGAACCTATTTGACCATAGGTCAGACATGTAACACAACACAAGTCTTTGTTCATCAGTGCGGCTAACAGAGCCTTCTGCTATGCTGGTAGGATTTTCCGCGAAGAAACCTGGTTGACATTAGGAACTTTAAAATCCATGGTAGATGGATGAAGTATGTAAGATTCATCAAGCAACTTGTGAAATGAGGCTGAGACATTGTTGAAAGCTCAACTGATTAGCTCTCAAAGTGCTCACCACAGAAGTATTTCCCCCTCATTTGATGTCATCAGGTTGGTGTACAGAGACAGGTAACATAAAACTTTAGTAAGCTATTTTGGAATTTTTGAATAAAACCTTGCGTTTTATAACTGGCTTGAACAGTCTAATAACTTGAGTTAACCGTGAACGTTGGATTCAGCTGACAACTGATAAACAACCAAGACGATTTGTCTTGAGTACTTGTTGATTTTTACATGTATCAAGCAACTAAAAAGCCGCCTACTTGTTCATAATATGCGTGGCGGACTTTAATTGGTCGTAGTTACACGAGGTTTCTTGCTCATTTCGGGCCTCCTGAGGTGAATATAAGGTAATTAGAAATTTCGTTTCTTTGCTGGCGAATTACACAGCCGGCCAAAACAAAAAATTTAGGCAGCTAAATTTTTTCGGCCTTGCAAATTTATCAGCATGCGCGTGAATATGGACAAAAGGCCATTGGCAATTGAGCTTATCTGGATCTGACCACCATCTTTCTATATGACCCCAATCTAATCTAAGCAGGTGGTTCCATTCTCTTTGTATTTTTCTTAAGGATCAATAGATTTTTGAGCAAAACATCCCAACCGTTCTTTAAAAAATCACAAAAGTGGATAGTTTAAAGGCCGCTTGAGCTCAATTTTTTCACATTACATTGAAGTACTCGTTAGATGCACACTTACGGAATGCACAGGAAAAGTAGGCAGATAAGCCGGATTAGGTCACAAGGATTCCTTGTGTAATGTTTTTGAAACCAAGGAAGTAGTGCATATCTTTTGCGCTTTTAAGTTATAATCCTGTAACTGCCCATTGGCGGTCCGTTGCCATGCTTGCTAAGCTGTTCATAGGCTTCAGGTTTCTGTAACAAACATGACTGAACTAACTAAGAGGCGCCGTCCTATTACTTCCCCTGATTTCGCATTGATGTGGCACACAGTGCAAGAGTACCTCCTTGGATATTGCTATTTACGTTTATTTACTTCAGAAAAAAACATTGGATGGGCTCAGTCGCAGGTGGTTATTCCTAGCCTCACTTGTATTGAACACATCTGGTTTGAGCAATTTTGTCCAAGTTCCTTTTGAAGCAAGTTTGCTTTTCAAATGGCTATATGCAAATTGTACGTAAATTCTGTTGCACATTTATCAGTTTGTTTCCCTGTTGTTCTTACACCACTGGCCTCATCCTACTTGCACTCCAGTGTTTTGCTTCAGTAAACGAGCTCACTAGATTAGACCGTAGCTTTTGACCCCATTCACATGATGGTTTCACTTTGACAGTTGTTCAAATGTGGGTTGAAGGTAAAGTGATCACGCAAAAAAGTGTTAGCATAATGTGATCTCTACAGGTCAATGGGAAAAATCATTAATCCCACTAATTCCAATTATTCATATGCATGTACCAAATTCAGGATGCACGGCTCGGGTGGATAGCAAATTGGCTGCTGCATATTTCATTGGTTGTCATGCATGTTTACGTAAAAAATCAGGAAAACATGAAACCAAGAAAGAGTACCACAACAGGGGAGACTGGGCTGAAGTTTTTTGTGTATCTCAGCAACTATTTACATGTGTTCAGAACCAAAAGTAAAACAGCGTGATGAATGGATAACTTGAGTGACAAACGCAAATAAGCCAGTGAAGCGAGCACAGGTCATGAAATCAGGGGTCAAGTTAGACTAAACAAACAAGGCTGCGGATACGTTTCAGTGCTAGTCCTAAAATGTCAAGGCAAGGGAGGCTACCAACTTCGATCATTTCCACAAATTGGAGCAGGGCATAATATACACCCATTTTTCTCGCAATTTATGACTTTGAGTGACTGTATGATCCTCAGTTGTTGTAATCCTATAAGAATCAAGCAACTTCGCTGGATGAAAACTTTAAAATTACAAGCAGTAAGTTTCTTAAACCCGTGCTCAGAACTTTTTGTAGATAACCAGCTCTTGTTCCTACTTACGCAATTCCTGCTTTGATATATATCTACAGGAGATTAGGCAACTAGAGTCTGTTTTTAAGGTCAGTTTCTGTCAGCATGCTTTGTATTTTGTTAAGTACCACTGAAACTGCGGCGATGAATGCCTTTATGAGGGCTTGATTCAAATGTAGCCACACCCCTTCATCATCCTAGTTTTTTTGTAACCATATGATGAAAGTTGTTTTTTGGGATACTATCTTATTCCGTTTTTTAGTTTAAAAATTCTCTGTACGTTTTGATAAGGCTGTTGAGAGAGCCCTCATTAAAGCAGTTTTTGGCTCCAATAAGCAGGCCTTGTATTGAAGTCCCTGCATATTCCATTAGACAGAACGTTTAAGAATAAAGGTAATTTCCTGTACAGGTTGCCTTGTGACTTTTTTATCTGACTGGTGATTCATCCTCATTTCTTACCATCTAGGCATCTACGAAATAGAATGAACCTCATTTCTTCATTTACGGCGCTAGAAATTTCGTCAAAATATGTGGTTAATCTGACCTTGCCTTTGTAAAGCCCGTATTGAATCAAGTTCACTCCCCTGTCCAGCTTATGTCCAAGAGGACTTGGGACCTCATTGCTCGTACCCTTAGTCCATCGTATTGTCTGTCCAATACCCTACCATAATCTTGGTTCTAGGTGTATTTATACAGCTGATAGGACAGACGAAATATGTAAAGCTTAGCTGTCCCGTGCCCTTGGTTGCCCTCACAATTTTGTAAACGAAACTGGTTGCATATACTTGCAATAAATTTTCGGAAGAATGCACAGGCACGTAACGTTTGGAGGAAAACGGAGTCAATAGAGACGACGTCAGGAACTTGGTGCCCATACACTGTGGCTGTGGGATAATTGAGTCGTGCAACAAGCAGAGGGGCACATTCAGCAGGCCAAGATAATTGGTAACGTAGGTAAGGGGTGTTCAGAAGGTATTTTGATTTTTTTTACAGCAATAAAGGATAATATTAGGACAAAAAACATCGTTAACCTGGGACCATAGGAAAACTCAGAGTGCACCGTTATTCACATATTTTTGTGTCTTTATATAGTCGGCTGCTACAGATCATTTCATATTGTTCTAGCAAGAAAAGAAAGTTTGGAGGAAGGCTTTGGACAAAGTATTGCTAAACGTTTGCTTACATGTCGACACAACTCTGTTTTTATCGTGAAATAAGCAACCTTCTAGGCTGTCTTTGTAAAAACGGCATTCAAAACTCCAGATTAAGAATGGTTACTTATCTACTTACTATCAGGTTTTTATTTGAAAAACGGCAGAAGACATATCGAATAATGAAGTTTTGCGAATAAGTGACCTGTTAATTGATCACCGTTAAAATACACAGCATTTTGAAAAGCTGCTGATGAAGGCTTTCTGGCTCATGCTAAACGTTGGAGGAAGCTCCAGTCACAGAAACACGGGTGATATTCGGTTTAGGTTTGCTCAACCGTATTCATATTTTCATATTCGTATATTCATATAATATCCAAATTCACATCAGACAAGGCAAGCGCTAAAATCTAGCTACCACAAAAACTGAAAGCATCAGGGAGTTCTACATTGACTGTAGTTGGGATTCCTTAGAAACCTGAGCAAAAACAAGCAACTCATTAGGAAATCCAGAAGGTATCCTCAATCAAGGAAACATTTTTGGTTAAAAATATCGCCCATTATTTTGGCCAGCACTGAAGGGCTCATTTGTTGTTTACTGCTAAAAACTACTCAACCAGGATTAAAAAGCGCCCAGATTCTTAACAAGCAAAAGTGTTTACATGTAATGCAATTTTAGAAGGAATGCGGTGGAGTTCAATTACAAAACCAACCAAAATGCTTCCAACCTGATTAGGGATTATGAAAGCACAACAGAAGGGATACTGTGTTAGTGACGTAATAATGGCCCCCTTCCGGAGATTTGCGGCATGCGGTATGCAACTCCAAATTACTATGCGCAACAAATGACTAGGAAGTATTGGAAAAATCATCTATACTTTTAAATGCCATCTGTTCTAGATTCTCACAAACTTATGACTCGGTCAAACATGACACGTTTCTGTGCATATTGGCATTTTGTGTACAGCCGAGAAGATACCAGAATAGTTTCCCAGTTACGTCAGCGTGTAGTGGCAGTAGTGGTATAAGTAGTTGCAGTATATGCTTACTCATTCTCGTGACACAGGTTTACGAATTGTTGGGGGAGTTGCGCATAGTAGCTGGCGTTGTACCGCAGGCTCAATATGCTTAAATGATACCTTATCACCAACCAATTAATCCGCAGTAACACACAGCAACGAGAAAAAGCCACAGTGTCTTGCTCGCGATATTGATGACACTACAACACTCAATAACGCTCTCCTATGTATTATGCTGCTGGGCAGCATTTAAAACCTTTCATCTTGTGTCAAAAATTGCAAAACGGTAGGCATAGGCCATCAGCTTACTTACACTTGTCAGCTTAAGGGGTTCTTCTTTAAGTGCTCCAACTACGAGGAAATTGTTGAAGCATTTGTGTTTAGAAAATACCGTAGAACAGCTAACTAAAATGCGTTTGTTTTAAGTATATTTCGTGGAAAAAAACAAATAAATTTCACTAGCTCCATATAAGGCATGGAATCAATCCGTTTCCCATTCAAAGGATATCTACATGATTGCATCCTTTACATTTAGGGCAGTGAAGACCAATATTGATCTTGCTTCAAAAATTCTTTAGCGTTTTACGTTTTACCTAAAAAAGTGCAGGGTTGCTGGCCTCAAATCCCAACTGAAGCTTCTAAGCAATGGGGGAAAAACAGACCTGAAAGACTGCAGGTTCTACACTGACCGCGAACCTATTAGACATGCAGGGAGAAGAAATTTTCCTCACACAGTATCAACTCCTACACGACGTCACCGCGTGTGAGGGCACAGCTTTCCACTAACAGCAGCAATGTGATGCTGAGGATCTCACTAGGCTATCAGTGGACGATGTAACTTGGCTGGCTACCCACGCCAGATTCAGTTCAGTAGCCGTTGCCCGTCTTTATCTTTTCATTATCATTTCTCTCCTTACATTTTTCCATCACAAAAACGAGATCGTAAAATTGTGGCGACAGATAAAAAGGAACGCAAAGGAAGAAGAGAATAATCGTTCCGCTTCAACTGCACTGTTCGATCTGCTTGATCGAACTGCTCGATCATAACCTATCACTGCCACATGGTATTCCCAAATCACAATCTGTCGAAGTCTGTATGTCTCACTGACCAATATTTTCCATATATGGATTTTCCAAGGTGCTCAAGAAATTTCTGAAGCCAAGTGATAATAATAATAAAAATAGATAGATAATGATATCGGTCCCACTTTATGTTGACTAAACTAAACGTGGGGTTAACTTGAACACAAGGGACGGACAGATCATTTCCTGAACCTACACAACCAGGACTGAACGAAAACGATGAAACCAACATTAATGACGAGTACTAACAATTGTTAATACAATTATTAATATTATCATTAATGATTATATTATCATTACCATACACTAACAATGATAACCACACTAACTCTGGAGAACTAAATCTTTGTGTACTGTGAAATTGTGTGGACGGGAAATCGCTTACTCTTTTCCTAAGATCTCACGCAAAAGCGATGGGTTTCCTTGTTTTAGAGCACGATGAATGTCGAACCCGGTCATCGGCATTTCTTTTTAGGAAACAAAGGGTGAGCATGAATAGATGTTTACTAGCTGTTCTTCCAACAGCTTCTTTACTCCAAGGACCTTGTCCATCCATATTTTCCAAGCGTAAGCGAAAATAATATATTGTATCTGGTTGCAGGTCCTTTTTCAAGAAATGCACGTCATATCCACTGAGAAATTCAGTTGGAGCAAATATTCGCACCTGTATATGCTGGTCCAATCCACTGTTCCTTCCTTCCTCATGCTAAGTTCACTCAATATATTTCTCCCCACCGTCCGTTCTCGAGAACGTAGGTACTTTTCCATTTCGTCTTGCCAAGAAATATCTGCGCTCATATGAGTCAGATTCACAATCTCCGGAACGAATGGGATTTCGAGTGCTAATCTATGACCAACTGAATGCGCAATCAACTAACCTTCATTCATCGCTCTCGCCGATAAACGATAACACAATTTAAAATGGTGCTGTGCTTTTAGATCCATCTCAGTTAAGCATTCAGGACCCGAATCAGTCTTGGGTTAACATACCAGTACGTGGGTCTCACAGGTTTCTTGCAGACATGTTAAACCGACAGCGGCTTGATGATTCATGTCTGCCTGCACTTGAGTGTACGTCAGAAGAGCCTATTCACCGGTACACGGATTGATACATAAAACCAAGACTGTTGCACATGCTTCACGGATTCAGGGATTCGCGGAATGATACACAGGATCGAGGCTTTTGCCCAAGTTTTCCGGGTCGGTTTTGTTCTTGTCGTTCAGCGGCTGTCGTACACCTGGAAGGCACAAGCGAAAAAGGGTGTAGCACTGCTCTTTAAGTTCTCAGCGCGGGGCAGTATGTTTGCTAGCATGTGGTGTTTTGTACCTTTCTTTTGCTTTCATTATAACGTTACGTATTTCATCAATTTCATAA
>SJOL01002185.1:285053-350847 GCA_004794785.1 Opisthorchis felineus | reverse complement strand
TTCCTCCACTGGGATGGGACGATTCCATGGTTTATAGAGTGGGTAAAAATATTTAGCACAAGGATTCCAGTATCTCGACCGCCTTGTCTCAGAACACGGGGTGGAAGGCCGTCGGCCCCTGGCACAACAGAGTCCTTAATCTTTAGAAGAAGGGAGGAAACATCAGCTAGGTAGATGGTTACGTTGCTCAGCGTCGGGTGGTTACCCTGACCGTTGAGAGTTTGGAGATATGCAGCAGTGGGCATGGGTTTGGTGTTGGAAGGAATAGGTAAGTAGCAGCTGGCGAAGTAAGCGTTCACGTGGTCTGCTATAGTGACAGGATCAGTGATGGGGCCATCATCTGTGAAACGTAACCAAGCAATTGAGTGGCTGTTTGGGGTAAAACTCCTACGGAACATTCGGCTGGGTAATTTGGTATAGAAAGGAGCTCTGGGGACGATGTTCTCTTCTCGGCGTTCGAAAGATATCCACAAGGAATCTCCGTCAGTAGAGAGTTTATTGATGAGAATAAGTAATGAGAAATCCTGAGATTTCCGATGTTCTCTGCTAGTCCGATGTATTTTGGCATACGTGGTTCTTACTAACTTATCGTGGCCTGAGATACTGGAGTGAAAACGTTTTACAGGAGAAACAAGGTGAAGAGCAGTCAGTAGGTTTTGGTAAAAGATGTCGCAGACGCGAGGCGTATTTGTCGAGAGGAAGAAGTCGTCCCAATCCTGAGAAGCCAGCGTGGACGAAAAAGCTTGTCAAATATTCGGAGAGAGGAGATGAAACATGGATGGACTCAGAGGAACAGTTTGGCAACAACTGACTGCGTTGCAAGAAACGATGCAGTGATCACTTCCTGGGAAGCGCGGGCCAACTGCAGCTGTAGCCAAATGACCATCGTTCGAGAATATAAGGTCCAGGGTATGTAAGCCACGAGTGGGGCTACGTACAATTTGGGAACAACCCTCCACACTAAGTTGAGCAAGCAGTGCGGCGTAACGGGCGGGGCCCGTAGTGGGAGACCAGGGGATATCCGGCAGGTTAAAGTCACCCAGCAGAAATTTAGACGCATGAAAAAGGGTAGGTGCAGTGTAGATAATACAGGAAAGGTCAGTAATAGAGGCGGGGGAGGGGGCCGGTGGTAGAAAAATACAACCTACTAGTACAGGTCGTTTGGTCTGTTCTATGGAGATCCAGATGGCCTTTGGATTCCCTTCTAGGGTGGAATCATCAATGAGGGTTTCACGGAGTTCCAATTTGGAATAGATGGCACAGCCTCCACCCCATGAGTTTCTCCTGTCAGAGCGGTGAGCATTATAACCGCACAAGCCCTTACCGTTTACCAGATTAAGCAAGACTTGGATTCACTGACTCGCTGGTCAAGCGACTCCAGCTTAAGTTTCTCCTCCGCGAAATCCTGTATAACTTCCTGCCGCTGCTCCCTCCCGGCCGATGCTTTCACAATTAGGGGGAATCCTATCCCTCATTCCACGGAGGTCAAATATCTTGGCCTCAGATACTCCGGTACGTTTAGCTTTTCCCACCAGGTGCAGTTCCAGGTTGCCCGAGCACTCAGGCTCACTTTCTTAATACTACGCTCCTTTCACCTTCCAGACACAATGGCTGCAATTTTTAAGCCACGCGTACGACCAATAGTGGAATTCTGGCCCTCATTCTCCTCCCTTTACACCCAAAGTTGTAGACTTGCAATTGAAAGCGTCCAACGCTCATTCACGAAAAAACTGTTCCCTCGGTCCAACCCTCTCTCTTACCGATCCCGCTGTCAAATCCTAGGCTCCAAACCACTGTGGCTCAGACGGTTTAGGCGGAATCTAACCCTCTTACACCGTCTGCTGCACAAAAACGCCTTTATAGCAGAGGCTAGACCAAACGCAAACCCTCGTCCTCGCTACAAATTCCGTAACTCCTGCAACCTCTCAGTGTGTCCTCCAGCTCGTACAAGCCTACACCACTACCTCTTCCTAGTTTACTACGCTTGCATCTGGAACAGCCTTCTGAGCAGCTGCGAAACATCACGCGTCATCATATTTTTTCTCAGTCCGTGGACAAATTCCTTACCTGCGAACCTGCTGCCGCCTTACCAAATACCCAACTGTCCCCCGACCTCCTCTATGAATCGGGTTCAATGTGCATTTGAGTTTAGCGACCACACAGTTAGTGGGCAAGTAAAAGTTCCTGTTATCATACCTTCCTATCCTCTTGACTTGCTACAAGCCACCGCGGGACGTACACGCTTGCTTAACCTAAACACATTATGATACTGTCCTGGTTGTTTTTCTCGTTTTTTCCCCAGCCAACTTTTACCTCGTTCAAGTCAATTCACTACCGCGGATTACTCTATCAGCTCTGTCTAGTTACTGGTGCTCTTGGCCTAACTCTAACTGACAAAAACCAAACCAAAATCAGTTTCTTCTTCATTACTGGAGCTCATTATACGCCGATATATATACTAAATGAATCTGATGATGTGCTCCATAGCTCACTTACCACTCACACACACAACGTCGCGCTACGCTTCTGCTTGACGTAGTAGCTCACCCCAACGCTCAGTTGTCGTTTAGCCACAGTGCGCTCGTCTTGAATGTCACCATTCCATTCCCATCGTTTCATTGTTAACTGCCATTTCAATTGCTTCCTCCGCGACTTGCATTTACCAGCGTCTGTTTGCTGTTTGCTTCTTCGAATTGACTGAGCTGTTTTACTGCCCGGCCTTTCCCCCGACCGGAGAAAATAACTAGTAGCTGGAGTATTTTGTCAATTCACAAGCCGCATTTATGACTGCTTGGATGGATTCCCACCTTGCAGATCTGATAGCATGCACGAGGGATGAAAACCTCGTGTGGTGGACGGGTACGCCCTGCAGGGAGGGTCGCTCTGTTACGTTGCACCATGGTGCGTTCGTATACCTGCCACCCCTCCAGTAGCACGGGTGCATCGCCCATCGCCGGTGGTTCTGAGCCTGGCGTTTAAATTCAGGAAATTAAAAAAGTGCACTGTTGTCTTCCGTTTTTGCTGCTGGTGTTGGGCTCGCCATAACCTACAGATGAGAGAAAAACGCCTTCCGTTCTTAAAAAACAGCATTCCTGGAATACTCTGAAGATACTGTGTGATGCCCATGGCTTACATAGCTGTATCTGCTCTTGTCAAAATCGAGGCTACACCGCACCAAATCCCACCTCGCCAGCCAAACAAAAAAACCTACCTGCTGCTCCCAGGAGAGGAGACATACAATATACATATATATACATATATATTGTGAAACTCCAATCCCTCCACTATCAGCATGCGAGGCTAGTGTCGAAAGTCTTTTTAGCCATGCGCCACTTACAGACTAAAGCTGAAAGTAGTGCCTCGGGGGCTGGTGACCATTCTCCTTACGTTCACCTTCCATCCTAGTTTGTCCCAGTATTTTCCAACTCACTATTAACCTCCATGAAATCCAATCCACCTACTAAGGAGTTCCACCCACGCCAGTCCTAAAGTGTTTGGTTTCCCTTACCACGCTGCCCCTCTCGCTACTTACATCGTACTGTTCTATGTCTCAGGTAGTATAATAGCATATATTGGAAATCTCAGCTAGACTACTGACTGACTACTGAGCGCAGATCTATCCTCATCCGCTCTCGTTCAACCACTTGTCATCAGCACCCTAACTGTAGCAACCGTTTAGTTTTTTTCTTAAAGGACTATATCCTGTCTGATGACTCCTATAACTCTCTAAACCTTATTGATCTCATCCCATCTCATCTTCTTCCCAAGCTTCGACCTGCGGTAACGCGTGCTATGGACGTCCTGTTTGGCCATTATCCACTCCACGCGATCTGTGCATTACATCTGAAGGGATCCCTGACCGAAAAAAAAACAAACACTACCTGCGATATTACGTTAGTTTTGCTCTCCCTGCGGAATCCCCTGGAAAACCCATAACATCCCGCTGCTCACAAAACTGCGCATCCCAGCCCAACTACCTCAGTCACAACGTCCGTCACGGGGCTGCTCAGAAACTGAAGTATCTCAGTGCAGTGACGGCACGGCACTGTCATACCCAGTTTGTTAGCATACCCGCAACCGTTCACTCCCTACTTTGACTGCGCCCGCTCGCCCAATCGTTCCCTTACCTACAACCACAATCAAAGTCGCCCCCGAGAGGCGTTCATTCCAATCTGCCGAACCTTCCATTGGATTTAAACATCCCGGTGTCTTTTACTTTGTACTCCTCACCAAGTCAGTTATTTTCCGTGCAGTTCGCGTTCCTTCTTGTGTGTTTGCGTGAACTCCTTTTACACGCGACCCCGCTCCAGCAGCACCACCCATGAGTCTCTCCAGTTTCACTGCACGCTGTGATTCTGAGTTTCCTACTACCATTTATCCGTACCGCATATTCCCCCACTTACGCTTTTCGTGACTCTGGCCATACGCCCAACAGCCCAAGGCTACAAAGCCTCAGTAATGGTTTTAGGCTTTAGTTCAAATCGGCCGGTCAGATCGTGGCAGTTCGGCTGCCTCTCCTGATCCGTTATTCTGGTTCCGCTTTTCCTGCTGATTGAAGATTTTCTTATATTATTTTTATCACGTACCAGGCAGAAAGCCTTTTGCTATGCCCTCCCTCGTATTGGTTTTGCCCGCCACTTTCAAATCCTAACGATAGTATCTTGTCTCATCTGATATGTTCCCCATAAGGAAGAAAGAGCCCTTGTAATTTTGGTTCCCTACCCATACTGCCTCAGGCGTGACCAAATCTACTTCGGATAATGCCCACTGTTTGTGTCGCCGTCCCTTTTCCACGAAATTCCCGGTGCCCACAAACCCAACCAGTCATGCTCTTATTCTGACTGTAACTTTATGACCATGCCTGAAGGTATGCCACCCACTAGTTGGGAATAAACATTATTATTACAATTGATTAAGCTTTCTTGACGCCCAAGCTTCCCAGTACCATCCGCACGACGGCTTTCTACCTTCATAGTCTCACCCTGTAGAACACAAGAAACAACACTTCTATCTTCCTCACAATAACTGGGAACCATCCCATACTTAACCATATTAGAGCAAACCGGTGTCCTGATTCTCACGTAACGAAGCCCAGCACTCGTGCTCACGTTTGTAAACTGACTTTGCTCTGGTCTCCAGTATCCAGTTAGCTTCTCAAGTTCGCGTACACTTGATAAGGTAAGATAATGCTACCACTCCTGTGTTCTCTGGGCGATTTTTAGGCCCCGAATCCCCATCATTCACCCCCCTCGCCTCGCTGCCAAAAGGCCCAGCGTTCAGCGACATCACTCTTCCCAGTCTGTCGACAGAGCACTCCGAGTCATTTCAAACTGTTAGGTAGCGCTAACCTATATCTCCTTTCCCGTTTCACCCAGCAGCCCTCTTCCCTCTCCCTTACTAGAAGAATCTCTGATTCACACAGGCCTGGCTCAACTCAGTGCCTGTGTGCATTGGCTGGAAAGCCAACTAGCTTCCTTCCGAAGCATACAGCCAATTGCTTGCATTCTGACTCATGGTGCAACATGTGATCCGTCAAATCTTGAAAAGGCATCAACTCCCATTGACGCACTTGCCTCTGAGATTTGTCAGCGTTTGGAGTGCTGTCACCAGGTCTTTATATACAATGCCCCTGATCGCTTCCCACTCGAACTCACAAAAACTGCTCTCTTGACGGCATGTAACGTGCTTGACACCGTCTGCACAGTTTGACGACTCCGAAAGTCGAAACCGTCCTTGCGTTGCTTAATATTAATGCGATCCAAGGATGAAAACGATGGCGTGCGCCTACCGGCATCCCAGGCCCTCCTCTGCTCCACCCCAAAACACTAAACAGTAAAGGTCAAAGCTGATCGCAGTCGACTACAAAGACAGCTTGCTAAACGTCCATCATCCAAATCCCTAAAATCGACCACTGAAAGCTGCCAAACGGATCCCTCTTCCCTTCACCCATCTGCAGCAATCAATACCCTCGGCGTCACTCAATCGCAGGCTTCACATGCGACCAACGGCCACTAAGCAAGCCGGATCACCGTTGACGAATATGCGCGTAGTAGCCGAAGAACATCAGATTCACATAACTGTGTGCTGAGTCTGCCAATCGACCCGGCTTCTAATCCACTCGCATCTATTTCTGTTGAGCCCCCAGCCGCCCCCGATAACACTAAAGCCGGTTACGGGGCAGCTGGGCCTCCAACCGCCCCTAATGATCCTGGAGTTGACGTGTTACCCCAACATTCCCAAAACTCCGACAATGATCCTTCAATCTCGCCATATTATGGCGCTGACCCGTGCCATCGCTTTGCACCAACCTGCCTGTCGGCTCCAGGCCCTGCACCCCACTCTCATGGCCATTAGCCCTCCACTGCTACCCTTGGGCACCCACTTATGTTATCTCTGACTTCCATCACACCAAAAAGATTGACTGCCGATGTAACAGATACCTTATCTCATCAGCCCAGACATGAGGCTGCAGTCGAGAATGGCATCATAGGTTTTTCCTTTAGACCTTCTGACCTAATGACACTTCGTGTCCCCCCACCAAAGCGCGTCCCAGGGCTCAAACACCTGCCGTCAAAGCTCGTATCATAACGCCTTCTCCCAAACTAACTCTTCGAGTTCTGCTCCTCGCTCTTCGTCTACAAACCCGACTATACCCCAAATTCCACATAAGCACATCTGTGGCCCCTCAAACCGTGCAGCCCAAGCCCTTGGCAGAATCTCTAAACCGCAACTACCATTAGCCCCTATCAAGTTCTGCCCCAAGTCACCCGCTTATTACTTGTCTGGGATCCCTTTTCGGCAACCAGCTACTCCACCACAGCCTCCGCCTCTTCTAAAGCCACGTACAGCTTCACCTAAACGACCTTTAACTGCATCTCGTCTTCCCATTCCAAAGCTTCTACACCACAACCAACGCAGAGAATTCCTGTCCACCCCCAAATGAGCCCATTATTCTCAGAGACTTTAATTACACCATTAGCCTGTTGGCTGCACCCTGTCCCCTCCCCTCATCTCGCATCCCTTACCACAATTCTCTTATATCATCTCTTCCAATCAGCCCAGTTTTGATATCCTCCGCCCCCGTGGTTCGGAGCTGAAGACACTACAAGACAGATCCTCCTGCACTCTTAGTGTCCTTGTCATACTGTCTCACTTCTTCTTGCCTAAACACTGCACTAGCCCATCCGTCTTGCGTGACCTAAATCCCGCTACTTCCGTTCAACTGCCACATGTGGTACCATCCTCTGGTGCCGTTGAAAACACTGCTATAAACGAATACTCGACCAAGCCTGTAAATCTTTGTCCACGGAGTCCCGCTACCTGCATCACCACCCGAACGCTGTCTCCGTACCCGTCACGGTACGTTCCAGCAGTTTATTCTCACGCCTTTTTAACTGGTTCTACCTCACCCACCACTTCGAGAACTCCTGAGTCCTTTGTCTTTATTCCATTCCATATTGTCCCCCCCGGGCTTACGAATATTTTTGTTAACCACCCAACCTACCTTCTCTGATTCAGCTAGTAATATTCCTGTCCTTATATTCAACACCCGCTCTCTCCCACCTAAAATGCACTACGTCCAAGCTATCTCCACCATAGCTTCCCAATTTTTTATGCAGACGTTGCACTTCCTGAGATCGCATCTGCACCTCTCCCCGGAGCGTAGGTGTGCTGCACAGAGTGTCTAGCGCTTGCCATCGTAATTGTTTTCATGCCCGTCTCCACTGACCCCATAATATTTCCTAGCCTGTGCCCAGTCAACCTATTCCTTGTTCTTTCAAGCGGGGTCCCATCTTTGAATAACTCTCTCAGCTCCAGTTATCGCCTGATGCTTTGCTTTGCCTAGGCTTAACTAACCTGAACTAAACCGAAGCCTTATTTTCTCACTGTTCTGAACCATTCAACATTCTCTGATCATGTGGAGTGCACACACGCCAAATGGTGGGTCTGAAGATGCGCGGTGAGTGAGATACTCTTTTGGCTCCACAGCCCACCCATTCACACACACATATCACTCTGGTGCGCCTCTACTTGACACGGCGGTTCACACCAATGCTTCGTCGTCGTTTAGCCATAGTACGCACGCCCTGAACATCGCCGTTATACTCACATGGCCCAAAAGGTAGCCGCCGTTCATTTGCCTCCGCGACTTGCCTCATCCGGTGGCTGTTTGCTGTTTGCTTGTTCGAAATGACTGAGCTCTTTTATTGGCCTGGCTTTTCCCCCAACCGGATAAAATATATTTTAGCGGGAGTTATTTACTAATGCAGAAACCGCATTTATGACTACTTGCTGGCCTGTCACTCTGCAGATTTTGTAGCATGCATGCGGGATGAAGACCTCTTGTGGCGGACGGGTACGCCCTGCAGGGAGGGTCGCCCTGCTACGTTGCACCACGGTGCGTTCGTATACTTGCCACCCCTCCAGCAGTACGGGTGCATCGCCCATCGCCGGTGTTTCTGAGCCTGGCCTTTAATTCGAGAAAACCATAGGAGAGCACCGTTGTTGTTTGTCTGTAGCTGGTTTGGACCTGTCCCGGTTGCCCTTTATCTGGCAACACCAAATAGTACAAGCAAATGACAGCTGTCTTTTCGTTTGATTTAAAAAATATGCGCGGGTTAGCCTGAAAGTGCTCTGCGGGGCTCACGGCTAACATTGACTTGCAAGGCGTTGCCATCCTCTTCTTAGTTGGGGTTGTACCACCATCGCAGTTCCACTTCATCATCCAGATAAAATTTACACGTTCTTCCCTCTTGTTCTCTGAAGCGACCATGTACATATAAAATGAATCCCTGCAGTCACGGATAGCGCCTAGTGGCTGTCTTTGCCATGCACCATTCGTTTCTTGGAGTTGACAGCCGTGACCCGGTGACTGGCGACTCATACCCTTACCTTTCTGTTTGGTTCACGTAGTAGGTTCCAGTTAAACTACGCTCCTTATCAGTTATCTCAAAAGCTGTTGCACAAACGTTTATTATTTGCCTGCTGCTCCCGTTTACATTAATCCCGCCGTTTGCGCAGCAGAGACCCCATGATTGGATTCTTTATCTGAGCTAAAAACTACAGTCTCTACAGTTTCACTGTACACCATGATCCTGAGGTTCTTGTTGCCATCTATGCGTTTTGCTACTCCCTCCACTTCATCATCCCCACATACGCATTTTGTAACCCTGGCCATGAGCTCAACAGTCCAAGGTCAGGAGGCCTCAGCGGTGGTTTTAGGTTTTAGTTCAACTTGACCGGCTGGATGACGCCAACTATACTGCTTCACCAGATCTGATGTTCTGATTCCTCATTTTCAACCACTTACACTCTTCTTGTCATGTGTCAAACAGAAAGCCTCTTGTTTTGCCCTCCCTCGCTTTGTTTTTGCCCGCCACCTTCAAATCCTACCGACCTGATCTTGCTCGATGTTCTCTCCAAAAAAAGCATAGTAACTGCCTCCCTGCCCGTGCCGGTTTAGGGATGACCACGTCTACATCGGATAACGCCCCCCGCCTATGACACTGTCCCTTTTCCCAAAATCCCTGTACCCACATTCCCCGCCAGTCATGCCTTTATTCTGACTGTAACCTGATGGTCACGTTTGACGGCATGCCACCCATAAGTTGGGAACAAACATTATTATTATTATTACCTCCGCCCTCTGTCTAACTCACCAATTAATCGCCCGTACCAACTGGTCAAACGGCTGGCCTCCCTGCTCGTTCCCTCGGCTGTTAAGTCCTTACCTTCCCAAAATTTGGCACCTACGCTCGTCCTGACCGCACGCCTTCTGATCAACTGACGCTCTGTGCATCTCCACCCGAAGGCCCTGCATACGCGCCGAGCAGAAGCCCACTGATAGTGTCCTCATAATGTCATCATACGTCCTCATGATACATCATCCGTCTCAGCTAGTACTTGGTTGCTAGGTCAGCCAACAAAAAATCCACTCGTTCGAAGGTTCATTTGGCTTGCTGTCATCCTCTTATAGATTTTTTCCTTCGGACGCCGTTTCGTCTGATGCCTCCCGGAACTCACCAGGCGCTGCTGCCTTCATCCGAATCCTTCCTCATTCCCCCTGTCCCCAGACTTCAAACGTCGGCTGTAGTTGCTGTGAACGCCCAGCACAGCCGCCATACATTCAATGCTGCTTTTCCCCGGTCTACACCTACATGGTCCTCCAACTGAATCGAGATTATTCGTGGCTTTACATTGGAATGACTGTACCTGTAATACTCTCCTCGTCTAACCCAGACCCAGCTGCCACGGAAACGCGTATCCCTTGTCCAATTGCGGTAACCTCGACGACCGCTACGGGGCTGTCTAGAAACCAGAGTATGTCAGTGCAACAATGGCATGGCACCGCCATATCCAGTCTAATGGCACTCCCACTACTGTTTTCTTCCCACCATCGACCGTCACCTGTCGCCCACTCGAGTCTGTAATTGCAACTATGAATGAATTTTTCGCCAGGCCTAACCACCTCTGGGCGGGTTCTTCCCTACGCGCTGAACCTTACGTTCGGATTTAGCCTACCTGGTTTTCCGCTGCAATTTCGGTTTGTCCCCTCCGCAAGGTTAATTTCATTTACAGTGTTCGTTTGGCCCTATGCATTAGCACTATCTCCCTATCGCAACTGTCCTTTACACCCGACTTCCCTACAACGCTGACATTAATGAGTCTACACAGTTTTATTGTAAACCATAGTTTTAAAGACGAAACTTGCCATTTGTCTCTACTTCCAATTATTCCATCTCGCCATCTTCATTTTCGCTTTTTGTGATCCCTGCCATTTAACCAACCGCCCAAGTCCACTCATGGCCAGCAGCGATTTTTCGCTGAAGCAGTCGCACCTCGTGCACCACCGTTCCAGTATTTTGTTCCCATAACTACTGTGACTTTTCACGTGGTAAAGACGTCTCGTTTGTTTTTTGCACCATCCCCTCCGTGGTGTTGTCGTCCGCCTCGTTCAATATGTGACCAACCGATCATGCCTCAATCGGCATGTTCCCTACAAGTTGTCAAGTATACCTATTAATATTATTACTACCAACCCTTATATTTTGTGTCAGCGAGAGTAACTTTTAAAACATTATTATAGCTGCAGAAATACCAGCAAAATTCGTCCATTGTAAGCCTAGCAAATTCTTTTACAAGTTGAGATGTTATACATTATTGAGCACTGTTTTCCAATTCAGGGTGTTTTTCGGCCTTGAACGCTTCTTCAGTTTGATGAATCAGACATAGGAAGAAGTCGCAGACAAACGCAATGAGCACACACACTTATAAGTGTGAAATGATGCCTTGGAAAGAATCGTAGTTTGCAAGAAATCATTTGCATTCTCCAAGTGCCTATCAATCTCAGAAAGAGTAAAAACGGCTCATTTGATGCTGGCCTTGTAGGACCTAGTCTGTGAAGAGACTGAATGAATCAAAAAATTGGTATAACCCATTTGAATATCCTATTGAAGCCACGGGGAAAGTTGACGCAGTCAGTTTCAGGAAGTTAAAGCTAATTGATCCTTTTGCTGGTTTTAGAGGGCGCGCAGTCAGTGACAGTGTGTCGGCGTAATATGATCCGTAACCAGCACTTCAGTTGTTGTTAGGTAGCATCGTACTATTGCATGCTACTGCGGTCGAGCGTAGACCACTGTTACTTGATAAACAAGGCCAATCTATCCCGGCCCGTAATGCATTCCGAGCAGTCCGTAAATCTCAAAAAAGAGCAACCTAACTCAGGCTTACGTGACCAGCCCGACTGTGTGCTAGTCACGAGCGCTTATTGCTGAAGATTACTGAGAGGGAAATGAATAAATGCTGTTGGTTGACTCATAACACACTATGGCTTTATTCCACTGTGTCGACATATCTATCAAGCATCCAACAGCCCACTGTACGGCTGAATAAGTGGCAAGCTTAAGGCAGAATAAGTGGTATTTGTGTGACATTATCAACTCCATCCGGAGTTGATAGCAACTGGGCTCACAAATTAGACTAATAATTTACCGTTTGCAATCATACCTACCTGCATTTTGGCGCAAGTTCTGTTCCTTGGAAAGTTACACTCAAGTTTTTGCCATGGCAGGTTATTCGTTAATCAGAGGTTTGCCGGGTCCCCATCATACTTCACGTGCTTTCCTTCAAGCATCTCAGACAGTTTTACCAAAATCAGTTGAAAAAAAGGCTGGCACTTTTGGAAACCGTGTGCAAGACAGGAGGCTGCACCGGTTTCGATACTCATGAGTTTTTTATTTTGGGGTTGCGTGCGCTGGAAATCCAGCACCTTTATTTGATCCAAGTCAGTGGCCAATTCATATATTTTTAGACTGCAAGCTGTTTTAGGAGCACTATATTACTGGAGGAAAGGGACGGATAGACGGCTATCACCCTGAACAGAGGTAGATGGGAAGCAGAATACGCTAATCGTACAACCAATTTTTGTGCCGCAAACTCTCACGACCAACCGAATTGATCATTGAACATGCTGAAAATAACCGGAAGTAATTCATGGCCTTTAAAGCTTCAGCCATGTCACAGTTGGGAAAAATGGATTTTGAAGGTTTTAACCGAAAGGCATTTGGATGGTTGGTTCAAATTTGGGCTGCAGTTAGCCTAACAATATGTATCCACTTTCTGGCAACAAAAGGTTGTCCCGCAATTTGTTTCCGCTTCAGCATTGTACATTGAATGCTTACAGTCTCAGTGAGTTGGAAAGCATGAGCAACGGTCCACGAATGCAACAGGATGCATTTGGCATATAGGTTGTTTTTCAGGTGCATGTTAATCTATTTGCCGAGCTTAGCAATTGACTTGAAAGCGTTGAAAATATACGAGGAGACAGTGCGCAGTTGGCTGGCTATCCCCTGTTAACCTGGGTGCATTCAAATAGTATTTGAAGGCTACCTCTTATCCCCTGACGTGATTGGTTAGTTGGATAACAGTGGTTTTTGCGAATTTATCGGTCCATTCCTGTTCTCTGTTGCATCGTGGTCTGCGTTCCTTCTAGTCGATTGGTCATCCGACTGCTTTCTATTTTTAGAAGTTTCTTCCCCCGTTTTGATTAACCTCCATTTCCATTCGCGTTGCTTTTAGTCTGACGTTGTCGAGGTTGTTTAGTTGATTTCACCGCCTCGTTTTCTCCATTGTAGGGACTGATGTCCCCTCTCCCGTCAGCTTATTTGCCGCTTTGGCTTACTGACTGGGCGTCTCCACCAAACGGTTTGATGCGTCCATTTGAATTGAGCTCTTCTGTCTCTCTCATGGGTTCCCCTTCTGGTAGCTCGTGCAGTTCAGAGCTATGTAATTCTGGCGTTCTCTAAAATCGGTTTCGATAAGCTTGGTGATAGCTTCTTCAGTGAAGTACCACGATTCCGTAGGTACAGGTTCTTTCTCCTTCTCGCTGAAGCCAGCATGCTAACACCTCTCCAGTCGAACTCGTATCCTTCCTGATCTTTGTGCACGGAGATGAGGGAAAGTTGATCCTGCCTTCTTGTATTGAGCTTGTGTTCATGTATTTTGGTTGAGAGCTTCCTTTACATTTTTCCAATATATCGCATGTCACAGCCCTCGCTGTATATTACATTGTTCTTCACCACTGGGTATCATTTTCCTTCTGGTTTCGATAGTGTCCTCCACAAAGTGTCCGGAAATTTGTAAGCCATCGTTGTAGTGTGATATCATAAGAGCCTCACCGTCATTTTGACGGTGTACTTCATGCACTCAAGTGTGACTTGGTTGCTTCCATTACATGCAGTTAGTCTTAACAATAATAATAATAATAATAAGGTTTATTCCAAAACTGGTGGGTGGCATGCCGTCAGGCATGATCATAATGTTTGGCCTTCTGAGTGATCTCAATTCTTTGGGTATCCACCTCTCCTGAAAAATTTGTTGAGACGTTTTTCCTTCTTAATCTAAGATTCCCTGGTGTTTTGGCGAGTCTCGATCCGCTTGAAAGTGTCCAAATACAGCTTTGTTTGTGACACTTTGGATGGTTGCCGTGGTAGCTCAGAATTTTATCCGTATGCGTCATCTTTTTGTAAACCTCAGTTAATAGCTTCCCATTTGGCAATCTTGTAGTAGGGACGTCCAGATGTGCCAGCTTTCCGTTGGTTTGTTCTTTGACTGTATATTCAACGTTGTCAAAAAACTCGGCTAACAGAGCCGTTGGCCGCCTGATCAACAGTCAATAAACTCACCCCAGCAACCGTTATTTCGACACATTATCAACAACAGTCAGTATATTCCCACCGCCGCGGGGATGTCAAAATTTCTCTCAAACTTCTGTCAAATTCGCCCTCAAAATTATCTCAAAATTTCTACAACACCAGTCCTGCTCTATCTGCTTCCTGATATACTTGACAGCTTCACTTCACTAAACTCAGGTTGCCCGGTGAGGGTGTGACCTAATATGATCACCAGTCTCAGTGATTGTACGGCGCACTGTCAAATGCCATAATTTTATTCTTTACTCCTGAACGGAAGAGCTGTGGAGTGTCCCACACCGTAGCCTTCCTCTTCCAGTGTACAGCCAATCCTGCACTTTCCTCAAGGCGCCCTAGCGATCCCTTATAGTTTCTGTGTTCTTTGTCTAATTTTGACGTTCTGTACATTGGAGAGATGGCCTGCTGAAGGTCAGTAGCGGTCTGCTCCAGACTACCGTGCAACCTGTCTGACGCCACAGGTGCCGAGGACATCCGGTTGCCCTTCTGTCATCTTATTTCATGGGTATGGATTTCCTCTGTTCTTACCCATACTTCCTCTCGGAATCAACCAATAATCCACCTTTGTTGATAGTATGTGAGTTCATTTCATTCCTTAGATGGATAACAACATTCATGGATCTATGTATTGACTCACGGGATGGAGGACTTTTCACGGGCTTCTGGGGCCTGATTTGTCCTTGCCTTTCAGTGGCTTCCGTTCAGCTGAGAGGAAGCGTCACCATTTGAAATCTCAGAGCTGGGCTGTAGGCTTGCTAGCTCCAGGGCACATTAGAGAGTATCAAAAAGGTCTTTGAACTGGGTCCTAGTTTCGGGGTCGACAACTGTCTGAGGAAGATTATTCCACGCACTGATACCCTGAACGAGGAAAACTGCTGTCAAGTACAAAGTGAGTTCCGGTCTTGAAAATATTCCTACAACGTCCCCACCATGCATTAGCCGGGCCAACGGTGAAAAAACTGTCAGCTAAACCTTGTTCGGATAAGGCCTAAGTTAGGATTAGTTCGCCTCGGAGGCGAAGGTAATCCAGTGTAATTGGCTCATGTATATCCAGACGCACTTCATAATCAACGGTCATGAGGCCAGCTTTCGTCTTTGTAGCCGCTTGTTTGAAACGCCTGATAAATTTTGCGTCTTTCTGGCTTCCTGGGTAGGCAACTTAGCTGGTGTGTTGAAGATGCCGTCTAACGTGGGCTCCATGGCATGCATGGAGGTCCATGCTAGTAATACGCAGGAAGGTGTTCCAAGTCATCCAAAGAAAAGCGTGTTCATTTTGAGCCCGTTTTCTGTGATATGGTAGGAGGGACATGGTTGAACAGATGAGGGTACACAAATCACTTTGTCGCGCAAATCCCATGAAAGCTTTTGAACATTGGAAAATGTCTGAGTGCAAGCTGCCATCAATATCTCTCTCGGTAACTAACTCCAACTACCGAAGTTTTCGAAAGAAAAAGTCCAGATTTAAATTGCAAACTCAATACAAGTCAGTCTGCGGTTTCAATTTAGACCCCAGCGTTAGTGTGTTCCAGTCCAGCGGGTATCACTGCCAATGCTGCATCAAATATAATTTCACTTTGCTACGCACCAGACTTGGAATGCTGGCGGGGAATATCCTGCACAAAAGGGGAGGCAGGCCTCCACCAAAGGCCTAGGATCCAATCCAAGCTTTCAGATGCAGCAAAAACAGGAGAGTCCAGTTGGTGAACAACCGGACGCTCTCATAGGTAGAAGCTGCTCCCCTAACAACTAATGCCACGTCTTTAGGTAGGGGTACGCCTATATTTTCAGTACCTTTCCTCTGTAATTAATCCCATTCAAGGAGGCTGTCCTACTTCAGCCTGTTCCCCCGTACGTGCCGCTATGTGCACTGGCGACTGACATCCACTCCATGGAGAAACTCAAATTGGCCTCTTCTAACATACCCACAGTCCCACACTCCTTTAAGCAATTTATCCAGCGATTTAGGTTAGGGGTGCGCAGAACCTTCTTCTTTAATGTATAAGTTTTACTTTGGAACAAGTTTCCTGAATCCGCTGCGACCGTCTCCTCCGGCCAAGGTCTTAAACAATTGATCCATATAGTCCCGCATACATGTTCTTTGTTTGAATTTATGTGCACCTCTATACCACACTAAACAATGGATCCTTTTTGCCGGGTAGGTTGGTTGCGTGATTTATTGCTTTTTTATGTGCATTATTGATGTATTTGAAACTGCAGGCGGTGTCTAGGTAGCTGGTTTTACATATATCTTCAGGTAAACTTGCCGTTTGCCCTAATTTCTTTCGAAACATCACCACTGGTAGTGAGGCCAGTATCTTAATACCCATTCAAGTACCACACGAATCTGAGTCCCGACGCGGTATCTGACGGTCTGAGTGTAGGGCTCGCGCCGTTGGCACTCTGCTAGCCCACATCCCTATTGCGTCTATTGTCCAATCAGGTCACTGGGTTTCCGGTCATCGGCCCAACACTTCATTTACGTCCTATGCTGTCTCCGGCCGGTTGTTTCGGTATTCGACGTCAAGGCCTTTTCATAAAAGGCGTGTGGGTAGTCCATTTTGAGCCTCTTACTCTAAGGTGACCCTATGGTGGGCGCGGATTCGTGTCATTTTTATACGACCGGATGCACTTTCGAGCCCATCTATACCTTTCGTGGACAACTTGAAGTCTTGGGGTTCCAGCACTAGCGCGTTTCAGGTGAATATCCATGCAACCAAGAGGTGGTCACTGGACTGGTGCCTTACGCTAAATAGCGTTGTGCCAATGTGACCTTCGGAGCGGAACGGCTACCATGCTTATGCTCTCTTCAAATATGTCCTTCTCACTGCACCATGAGAAATCGGCCCAAAAGGTATTCGCCGTTCTACGGATGATTCGGCGTACTTCCTCCCGTATTACTCGCATGGACTTCCAAATACTCCATGGGGCCTACGTCAGACCGCTTGACTATGCCAACCAAGTTGTTTACTCAGGACGCACGAAGGATGTAACCCTCGTTGAGCGTGTCCAGCAAGCTGCTACGAAAATGGTTGCCGGCCTTAAATTCGTCGAATATGAAACGTGTCTCGTGATGCTTGACCTCTTTCCCTGGAGTATCGTCGCCTCCGAGGAGGCCTAATTCTTACTTGTGCCCTGTTTGAACAAGGCTTGGCCAACAGGTTTTTCACCGTTGAGCCAGCAAACACACGGCGGGGACATGGTAAGAAGATTTTCAAGCTCAGAGTGCACACTTTCATCAGACAGTTTTTTTTTCATTTCGGGTAGTTGCTGCGTGGAATAGCTTTCCTCCGACGGTTGTCCACGCTCCATCTAGAACCAAGTTCAAAGCACCACTAGACACCTTTTTATGCGAGTCCTCGCTCTGGCAAGCTTACTGCCCCGCACTGAGCAGTGCTACACCCTTTTTTCGCTTGTGCCTTGTGTACGATAGCCGCCGAACGACAAGAACAAAACCGACCTAGGAAACTTGGGCGAAAGCCTCGATCCTGTGTATCAATCCGTGATCCATTAGAAGACCACCCAACCATTTTAGCCCGGAACTGTCGCGAACGCCCTTCACTTCTCACGCCAGACCATTTCCAGAATATAGACGACCAGCTATTTCTGCAGTCGTCAAAAACGTGACAATGGCGTTAGAAAGTCTATAGAAGAGTGTCTAAATTAGTGGTGGGCTTCTAGTCAGTCATGACGGACCAAATGCTTCACTCAGTATTAGACAGTGGAGGGTAGTACCTTGCAAGCTCAGTCACTTTTCGCTCGGCCAGATTGATGGCTCTGCTTGCATACAAAAGCCTGCTCGATAAGTTTCGTTCATCAAACAGTTGTTGAAAGTGAGCACTGCGTTCATACGCAGTCTCCGTGGCGTATACAACTTAAGTCGATACCCGCGCGCGGACGATCGGTCGGCCCTTGTAAAAAATCTTTACAATTCTCGTCCCCGCTCAGTGCTCTCCGCGTTCAGGTCAGGTTAACCGGTTGGTTCCTATAGGTATATCTATAGGAGCCATACGGGATTGTTCTCTCTTATAAGAGAGAACAATCCCCCTCTATAGCCCCCCAGGGCATGGGACATCTCTCGTGTCACATGGAGTTGGACTTCCTCCAGCTGTAGACAGTCCTTTCCCGGAGAGCCAAACTGTCGGCTGCATGTATTCTAAACATGGCCTAACGCGCTACAGACAAGTTTCTATCGTCAGCTGGTCATCTTGTTGGGTGCGGAAGCATTTTATGAATCACCCGTTGTTTTGAAGTGGGACCGACGGGCATCGCTGCATTTCTCTTGTTTGGTAGGGAGCATCCAGTGGACGGACCGGCTATGTGGTATGTCTGGAACATTCTGTACCTAACCCGCTTCCTCTTCTGATGTCGTCATCCTGAGGTATCCCACTGGATATACGTACTTCCCCAAAATATTTATCGTTGACTACTTGCATTGTGCGCCCTCTGAAGAAATCATGCTCCCAGCTATGGAGTCTGCCAACGCTCCCATAGGAGGATACTTTCAACAGAAACCCTCGGTGTGAGACTTTACCGGCTGTCATACGAAAGCCAACAAAGACGACGTCCACAGATAAACCGGCGTCTATATCTTTGGTCCACAGTAGGTTTGTGATTCACGACTTGTCTTGGAAGGCGTGTGGTTCACACACCCACGCCTGGGTCCGCTGCATGTGATGATGAATACCACGGAGAACTCGTTTCACCACCTTTCCAAAAACAGACTTAAAAACTGGTCACTAATCACCTAGATCATGTTTATCCGGTGATTCATGCTGCTTTCCATCCCTTGGGAACCTAACCCTCGGCCAATGAGCACCTAAAAAGTTCACGCAGTGGGTTGGCGGTTGTTGCTGCTAGTATCCTCAAGATTCTGTGATACATACAGAGCAAGACCTCCTGTTCATCCAGAACCCGCAAAATCCTCTCCACATTGTCTAAACACCCTACCTTTTAGATGAAAGCCGTCACAGATAGGAAGCCTCCGGAAAATTCACAATGCGCAGTCCAGTATCGCCAGAAAACTTTGCCGGCGTTTTCACTGCCCTTTTTATCCATTGATGACCCCCGGCGCAGATCTCTGTGGGTGCACCCAGTTGCCACTCTAAAACTACAACAGACATTTTGGTCAACGGCATTGTTTTCCGAGCTCTTATTGATACCGGAAGCTCCAGAAGTTTAGTTTCTTCATGAGTCCTACAAACTCATAACTGGAAACTATTTCCGTACGATTCTGTGAGGACAATGATGTCGACTAAACATTCATGTTCTGCCAAAGTTTATTGCCTTGTGTCCTATCAGTACAAGGATGCTACGTACGTGCGGTTCAAACTTTGTGTATTACCGGTCCTCTGTGCAGACGTCCTTCTCGGACATGACCTCTTGGTGTTACATGACAAAGTTGAATTTTCATTTGGTGGCCAACGGGGCACCCTAACCGTATGTGGTGTAACATCCGCGAAACTGGAATCTCCATCTTTACTCACTAATCTTGGTGCGAATTACAGACCGATAGCCACGAGATCTCGTCGTCATACACCGGAAGACGAACAATTCATACTAACCGAAGTAGACCGAATGCTCACCGATGGCATAATCGAAGCATCGAATTCCCCATGGAGAACACAAGTGCTCGTAACATGCAATACGAATCACAAGAGACGTGTGGTAATAGACTACAGCCAGACCATCAATCGCTTCACCTACCTTGACGCTTATCCTTTACCAAATCAAATGATTGAAACCGTCGCATGCTATACCGTCTACAGTACACTAGATCTCCAGAGTGGATATCATCAGGTTCCAATAATCGAGTCAGATAAGCCGTTTACCGCATTCCAAGCCGGGGGGAAGCTGTACCAGTTTCGGCGCATTCCTTTCGGAGTGACAAACGGGTTTGCGTGTTTCCAACGGACGTAAAACGATATCATCAAAGCGGAACAGGTGAAAGACATTCACCTACATTGATAACGTTAATGTGTGCGGCAAAACGAGAGGTGAACATGACCGTAATCTTGGGCATTTTTTCGATTTTGCTAAACCATACAACATTACTTTAAACTACACAAAAAGCAGCTTCGCAGCCGAAGTGATTAAAAAATACTCTTTTGGGTTACTCTTTGGGTTACTCTTTTGGGTTACCAGGTCTCCAAAGGTATTATAAAACCTGACACAAAACGCATGCGTCCTATAAGAGAACTTCCAATTCCACAGAACGGAATATCGCAGCAAAGAGCCGTTGGTCTGTTCGCCTACTACTCACAGCGGATACTGGCGTTTTCTGAAAAGATTCGTCCTTTGGTTGATCCACTGTATCATATCCTTGTTATGGACTAATATCAACTGTACCCCACATGCACGTTTCCCGCTGTTCACACGACGATCAACCAACGGTGTCTCCCTACCTACCTGGCTTACTGTCTCTGGGCCGATCTATTTAAAACGCAATGATCGGATCTCTAACTATGACCCTCTGGTGGAGGAAGTGGAGCTCGTTTCTTGTAATCCACAGTACGCCCACATAGTTTGTCCAGATGGCAAACACGAAACCGTATCCTTACGCCCCTTGGCTCCCAAAGGCAGCGGTATGACATCCGACATTTCCGACACAGAACTGGAACCAGTGCATATCGCCGAACAAGAGGAACCTCACCCAACACCATCAATCCATCGTGACTGTTCAGAAACTGAAATCTTGCCTGTTAATAGTGCCTCGTCATCCCATTCTCGTGCAGACCCAGGAGATCTCTTGGATATTCTTATACGACAACAGCGCACACCCTTATGATCTGCGCAGGAGAGAGGCGTAAACGGCTCCACGTAACTACCACAGCTTTAACGTGTGAAGGCTTGACGGCAGGTGATCAGACCACAGCTTTAAGTTCTTTACATTTCGACGCAAAAGTACACAATTATTTAAAGGCGGAGAGAATGTCATGACTATGTAAACCATACCTTTCATAAATCATTAACTGGTAATTCTCACTCTATACTTTCAGCTCACGTACTACCGTTATTAGACGATTAAAGCGTACATTATGCCCTTCTATTTCGTCTTCTTTCAAATCTCAACCTGGAACTACTTGACTTTCACAACAAACATTTGTTGATGACCGGAAGACCCCTCAGTTCTGCTGCTCGAACAGGCCAAGTCCCAGCTATGCAACAAAACAGTCGTACTGTAGCCTGATACACCCCTTGCGATTCAGGGATATACCGTTTTGACGCCATGGGTATCTCAAATTAACAAACGTGACCCGAGCCTTGCAGATTCGTGCATTGACCTCTCCTGTTACACTACAGTCAGAACTAATACAATTTCCAAGGTACGCAAAACACTCCACAACTTTGAGTACCTCTCCATGGAAAATAAGTGACGTGTTCAGTAACTGCATGACCATACACTTTGTGGGTGCAAAGCGCATAGCAAAGGACGGACTAACTTTGGTCAGTTCATCCAAAAACATCTCCGCCTTCTCTTTGTGGGCAAGAGCGATGTCGACCGCATATTCCAGACCAATAAGGTTTCAGTCAGAGGTTATCTGAACATCGGAGTTTTGAAGACCTTCCAGGATGCGTCTCGTTGTTCCATCAGAGCGGGTTGGCTCAGTTGTTAGAGCGCAACTTTACTAACCGCAACGTCCGTGGTTCGAACTCGACCTCTGCATCTCGACTTCTGCCTAGGCTTGAGCAACCTAACAGTATACCAGCCCTCGTGCTTCTTTCGGATGGCATGACAGCTAGGCACCGAAAAGGCGTTACAGCTAAACGATCATTATTCCGTCGATCACGAAAGTAAATAAGAATGGATAGATTGGACACCCCTAACGGATACCGCTTTGTGTACAGGAGCTCTTGGAGAGCTCTATAGACTCTCACATGTCCGAAATTCTGAGAACAGAATGAACGTATTGTGTCACAAGCTTCCGGGGCATTCCTTGATGAGCAAGCGTGTCAAAGAGAACAGACCGGTCAACGGAATCCAATGTGCCTTGAAAACCCGGGAATATTAAAATTGTGGGTTGATTGTACGAGGGACGTTGTTCTAGCGCGGAGTGTGAAGATTTGGTCAACTCAGCCCCCATCAGGCCGGAAACCCGTCTGCTGCTCTCGAGTCAGTGTTTCACGAGCCACCATAAGGCGACCAAGCACAAGTGACGTCAACAGTCTCGTTATGACAGGGGTCAAGCTGATACCTCTGTGGTTATCACACTCACTACGAGCCCCTTTTTTTCTGAAAATGGGCACTGTCACCAACTCTCCCCAGTTGTTCGGGACAGTCGCCTTTTCCCACATGCAGGTAAACAGATCAGACAAGCGCTGACTGAGGACTTTACCCCCATCTTTGAACAATGCGGGTGGGAGGTCATCCGGACCGGAAGCTTGGTGGCGCTTAAGAGAACACGTGCAGCCATAAACGTCCGAGCCGTAAGAGGTTCTACGTTCCCTGTCCAGGCTTCTACGTCAGCTGTAGGTTCCAGATGAGTGGCAGCTGGTGGCCACAGGAAGTTTTCGGCCCAACGGTCGAGGCGTTCTTCTTTATTCAAGATAGTCACTCCATTCTGATCCTTGATGGTTTCGCTCACAGGTGGTTTCTTGTGACAGGTCGCACAGATCAGCTGAGATAATCTTCCAGCATTACTGACTTTATGGACCTCTTCCATTTCCTTGGCTATCCGTGTCCTCCAGACTCCACGATTGGCACGCGCGCTCACTTTCACCCCACGTCTGATAATTCGTCGGACAAAATTATGGTCGGGGCCGGCTGGGATACTTTTCCAAGATTTAAGTAGTGCCACTGGTCTGATATCCAGTGCTTGAGTGGGCCTGGTAGCGTCATGCCACAGGCGAAACCCCCAGCACTGTGCAAACAGGTGGTGATCTTGTTTCAGTATGAATTCGAGTCTGATGGTGGAGAATCTGGAAGAAACCCTGGAAGACAACATCCGGATCTATCAGGCTTTCGGTTGCAAGGCGACTTTTCCGCACCTTACGCGGTCTTTGAAAAGGATAGGAGAAGCGACTCCGGACGGGCGCGTGTTCGGGATCCACAAATGTGTTCTAGGGCGAGTTGCAATCAGTTATTGATCCACTCCATCGGTAACTGATGGCATCGTGATCAATTTGAGTTCGTGGCTGGTACGCCGTTGGAGGACATAAGATGGCCAAACGACTTCGGCTATTTCGGAAGTTACTACTGCATAAAATTAGCCTGCGGTCAGCACATAGCCGAAGGAATCGTTGATCAGTGTCCGTACGTACCGAGTCTAATCCATGTCGACTACCTAATTAAGTCTCAGATGCGCTATGCCTACCACTTGTACATTCAGATCTTCGGCGACCAAAACTATATCTGCGCTTTTAGCTCGCCGCATTAGGGCAATCAGGGCGTCATAAAACGTATCTTTGATGGTGTCAGGGTTAAAGTCGGTTGGGGCGCAAGGAGATACGGTAAACAAACATTGGTCAACTTTCCGCTTGCGAGACTCCACAGACGAACCACACAGAGGCGACTACCAACGGTATCCAGTATCCTTCCGCCTAGTAACTTGGGACGACACCAACCCATGCACACCCTGCCGCAACAGCCTCTAGATCGCCAGGCCGAAATCGTTTCCTTTGTGATTTAGAAAACGTTTTGAATGCGTTCTTTCGGTGATCTTCGTGGGAATCGAAATCCTTCCTAATGACCGCTACGACGGTAATTTTGGCATTGGTGGTTTCTGAACGGAAAAAAGCGGACGTAATGCCACTCACCACAAGGCTAATACGATGTAGAGGGCTTATTGTGTTTGAAATGGGAGTTGCGCCGAAACACCTTATTACTATTCTTAGAAAAACGGTGCACCATGTCGCATGACCCAGATGATACTTGGCTGATCATTGTGTTGTCCTGGCTCAGTTGGATGTGACGGTGATATTCTGCACTGAGCTCCTTTAAGGTTTTCTTTTGGTTATGTTCAGTTTTGTGCAATAATCTTGTGTGGATGTTTGCATGATGAGAGGACTGGATGCCATATCGCTGAGCTTGAAGCGCTCGCATTCTCGATTGACAAGTGTTGCAAACCCGACAAAGTCATCATCCTTCATGACCAATTTAAGGCATTGGTATCGGATTTTGAACAAGGACGTGTTGTCCCCAAAGATTTGCGTGAGGGTCTGGATAGCATTGGGTTGTTTAAGAATTATGTAATTCGTGTATCGGTTATGTTCACGTGTGCCAAGTTTCCGAAGTAACAGCCGTATCTTCCATAGGTCATCTCGCTTGGCGAAATCAACTTTGAGTATATCTTCATACCTTTTGAACCAAAAGTCGAAAGTTCGATCTGCATGCGCGTCAAAAAATAAATTCGGTGATAGAATTATCAATATAGTCTGCAGATGAAATTGATGGTTGACTTATGCTACTTTCTGGAGTCTGAACACTCAGGTTTTTGGTCAGCGCTTCTATGAATTTCAGCTATGTGTGCTCAAATTGCTCTTCCTGCTGCAGCTGCGCGTGCTCAGACTGCTTCTGCTGGTGTTCTAAAATCACCTGGAATTGACATCGTGGGAGACACCTCGCCAGTGTTGTAAATGTGGTAGCTAGTGATTTAGGAGATTGGGGGAACTTATTCTATCGCCTTGAATATTCCGAGTACTTGAGCTGGAAATCCCAAGGAAGAAGACGAAGTAGACCGAATGAAGGATTTTCATATTGAGAATGAACCAATATAAGAAAGAGCGCTGCAACTCAGTTGGCTACAACAGAGAAAATGAAACCTTAGTGAAATATTACAGAACATCAAATTGTTTGTTAGGACCTGACCGTCCAAACATATAGTGCCTATTTTCAAAAATGGTGCTCGCAGCGAATGTAGTAACCACAAGGGCGTCATTTTAACTCTGATTGTGACAAGGCCTCTGGCCTTACGGTGACACGCGAAGCATCGGGCCGTGGGTGTCCGGCGTCAGCACTGTGGCGTTGAGTTGACTGAGAATCTTCCAGAGGTCGACAGACAAAATAGCGATTTAGAAGATGATTAGAGAAAGATGGAAGAATCCATCCTCACAGCCTTTGATACTGTCTACTCGAGGTCGTTCGGATACCCTAATGAACACTGGGTCTCGTCACAATCAGAAGCTCTGATTAAAACCACGAAGACTACCAGCAACACGACTGTGATCGCGCGCGCAGATCTCTCAAACACCGAATAATGAAGATTCTGAGGATTGATAGAGCGCTGGTGGATAGCAAAAGTCCGAGAAACGGAGAGAGCTTCTGTAACAGAAAACAATCGCACCCTGTTTTGGCTAACGTTATCAACTGGTCCGAGGAAGGTGGTTGTTTGTGAAACGATCTTTGAGAAGTATGGGACCTCAATCCATTCACAGAAGCATGGTTTTCAACGATGGACTGAACACTTTGAGTGACAGTTCGGCTGGGTCCCGTTAGCTTACTTTCTCGAATCACTGACTGAACCCGAGTGGGACATCGATTTCAGTCCGCCATTGACGGTGGAAGTGCAGAGGAAACCTCGTTGATTGAGGCACATAGACCAGAGGGTTTTCTCCCTGCGCTCTTCAAAGCAGGTGGCAAGTCCCTTGTGGCTAACCTAACCTAGTCCAAATAGTCTGGAATGAGGAAGAAATAACAACAGAGTGGCGCACCTCAACGGTGGTTCCCATATTCAAGGATGCAAGAGCATCGTGCAGAAATCACCGGGAGATCAATCTAGTGGCTATAAGTTCCAAGGTGCTCTCTGGTATTACCCTGCGAAGGTTGGCCCCTCATCGTAGGAGCCAGATTAGCTAGATTCATCTGGTTTTTGCCATGGGCGGGGTTGAATCGATCATATCTTCACTTTGCAACAAATAGTGTGACTGCGCCACTCCTTCCATTGATCAACAGTGATCATCTTTCTCTATCTCACATCCGCCCTTGACTCCGTTGATCGTCAGAAACTGTGGCAGTGTCTGACGATAAAGAGTGTCCCTTCTAGATTTCTTTCCCTTAAAAAGACTTTATATGCCTCCTCTTGTGTACGCATACTTGTCTGTGGCATATTTTCCAGTGAGTTCACGACATCCAGGGTTATCAGGCAAAGATATGCTCTGTCGATCTTTCTCTCCGGCTTCGTAATCGATATGCTGTTTTAACCTTCTTTACTTGCCCCTAACAGCTCGGTGATCGAAATACTCCCGGGGTGTGCGCTCACGGACACTGAGTACGCCGATCATATTACTCTTGGATCGGACGCTTTTGAAATGCAAACAATTTCAAATAACCTAAATAATTCTGCTGCATATATCGGTGTTTGTTTCTAACGTGTAAATTTCGAAGTTTCATGGCAAGAGTGGTTGAGATCCAACCCAAATCTCATGGTTGCAGGTGAACTGACCGGTTTAGTAGATAAGTTCGTTTGTCTGGGTAGCTACAACAGTTCCGGCGGACTGCAAACAGGCGAAATGAATTCTCGAATTGAGAGGGCCGGGGCAGCTTTTTTTCAACCTCCTCCATTTGTTATGCCAACGTGATATCGGCTTGATTCTTATGGCTGTAGCGTATAATGCCGCGGTCAGATCTGTCCTACTTCATTGATCAGAGCGTGGCCATTGCGTACGGAAGACATTCTAAGGCTATCTGTTTGACCATACGTGCCTCGGAAGCATTGGACGAGTCTGGAGGAAACACCAGGTCAGTATTGCTGAAGCACGCTGGATGGGAAGTCCATTCTCCCTCCATAGGTGAGCTGGTCACACTGCACAGGTTACAATGGTTAGGCCATGTACTTCGTATGCCAGAGGACCGTTTTCCTCGTAGAGCTTTCTTCGCCCAGTCTTGTATCGGATGGAGACGATCGAGAGGTGGTCAACCCATGATTTGGCGACGAAGCAGGGCAGGCCTCATCTGTCAATTGATCCGCGTTAGTAACTGTCGTCTCCCCGCATGGGAGCCGAGAAAAGAGACAAACCAAAGGCTAGTGACCCTTACAGATATGGCTGTCACACAGCCAATAGTGGTTTTGTATCTGGCTATCGCCTTGAATGTGTAGCTCTTATTCACTTACATACTGGATAAACAGCCATTTGACGTCAGTGATTTGATTGGACGATCGCCTCTGGCAGGTGGCTCTCATTCTCTTATCTTCGGTGAACGAAGCTGTAGCAGCCGGGACCACTGCGCTTCGGTGCACGTTTTGTGAGCTGAAAAACTGAACTGAGCTGGAACTACGTTACGAATATCAAAGACTGACCATCTCACTCCCTGATTTCTTTCGACGCTGGCGGTCGAGCTGTATTTTGAGATTGCCTGGTGAAAAATTGAATGCCGGATAAGTTCGTCAGTATGATGAAGTTTTTGTACATTCACATCTATGCAAACGTGGACCTACGGTAAACTTTATTGACGCCTCAACATTTCGAGCGGAGTAGGACAATGGTGTCCGTTATCCCCGTCCTTATTCAACGTTTTCATCGCCACGTCGTCAGGAACATGATGAATACTGTGACGAACACTGTGGAACTACTCCTATGTGAATCAACCGGATATTTTGAATGTGCGGATGAAATAGTCCTGGTGTGTTACTCAACACTGGAGGGCACAGAACACTAAATAAAATGATGGATTCTGCCCTCCTCTTTGGTTTTATTCTCTACTCACGAGACACTAAGACCTGGGAAGTTTTTATTGTAACTGCGGTCTGAGGGATATAGTTTCTGTTAATCACCGAAGGTGTCACAGATTTCACCACTCTATCACTTGTGGAGTCGACGAGATAGCCGTCTTTCGTGCATACCACCATAGTGTGCCCATACTACTAAACTCTTCTGAAGCATGATTGTCCGGTGGAGGACGTCCACGGACAAACTTGCTTTGGTCACCGCTACCTAAGAAATATGGCCCACATCAACAATAACAACGCTCGACGTCGTGTGTTTGGAACTGGTTGTCAATGTTAACCTCTAAGCTTCCTCGTAGAGGTGACAACTATGGTTTGTTCATGTCCTTCCTGACCCGACCTAAAGCTGCCACCTTAACGTGGTGGTCTGGCTTGATTGTTGGAGTGATCCCGCGGGCTACACTGGCTGGAACTTCGTTCCACAAGGTAAAACCGCGCCAGCAGGCCCAAGGGGAGCAGTCAGACCAGAGAAGCAGGGCCCGTTAAAATTTATTTTCTCTCTTCCTGAAACATTCCCACAAATATCAAGACAGCAGACAATTCGAGGACGCCCACGTGGGGTTTGAACCCACCATCGACATGATAGTCCACGAATTTATCCACTCCGTCACTAGGACCAGCTAATGTTTTTTTCCGGGGCAGGGATTACATTTGAAAAACTCCGGACTTTTTCGTTGGAAAAACTACTTCCGTTGTGCGTCAATTCAAGGTGATAGCAGTCGAAGAACAAGTATAGTAGATGAAACATATCGAAAAGTCCTACTTTGGCTTTCAACTAATTCATGGTTGTTCAGCAGCGAAGCATCAGTGTTGAGCACTAATGTGATGCTGTCGATGATGACGATAATGCCTAAAACTGACGCACCGGATATCGCCATAGCTGTTAATTTAACGCTTTGTTTTCGAAATCATCGTCGCTTATCGAATGGCGCTGTTTTTTAGAAAGAAGGCCTATACAATTATTGATTAGCGACCGCTAAATTAACACGCCTTTCCCGTTACCAACCGACGAAAACTCTCTTTTGGCTTGGCTTGGGTGACGCAGTGATTCCGCGCAATTCATTTATTTGAAGGTTATTCCTTAATCCATTAAGGACTTGATCTATTACTTGTGGTAGAAGAGCGAAGTCTTTTAGACCGAGCCCATAAAAATTTATTATCTATCTAAATTAGACAAACAGGCTGGTTCTGGGCTAGCCACCTAACTTCAAAACGTACTGTAAGACCGGAAGCTCGAGTTTTCCAAGGCGGAAGTTTCATCTTATATGGTTTGGGCTGAAAGTATTTACACAATTAGCATGTGTTCAGCTGCATCTGCACTATTTGTCATACTTATCCGTCACTCTTCATTCCTAGGTTCATTAGATTCACCTAATACTAGCCCGGTTTTTAGCTGCTTGAACGGTGGACGAGTATCCTTTTGTAGACCGTATTGTTACAACATGAAGGTAGTGTTATGCCTGGTTAGCGAACTGTGGCAATTGAGGCTCCAGTTAGGCTGTTTTCTGGTCTGTGTCCGTTATAGTGTCAATTTCTTGTCTGAGCTGACTTGACGCCGTATTAAAGAATTCCCAGTACCGTTATGCCTATTCCACATGCATGTTATGGTCTTGTTTTTTATAGCTTTTTCATGTCCGGGGAGGACCAAGGACCTAGCCACCGCAGAGCTGTTCCCCGTCCTTCAGACTTTCGTTTTGGCAAGGAGATTGGCCAGGGTTCCTTCTCGAACGTGTACGTTGTTCGAGAGATAGCCAGCAATGCGGAGCTTGCAATGAAAGTTGTCGAAAAACAGCACGTTGTGCGAAACAAAGCTGTTGAATCTGTCCACATGGAAAAGGCGGTACTGACTCGCGTAAATCATGTTTTTATCATCCGATTACACTATACTTTCCAAGATGCATCAAGGCTGTTTTTCGTACTGGAATACGCTCGAGGTGGAGAACTGCTGACTCATCTAAACCGGCTCACTTCTTTCGATCTTCCCTGTTCTCGGTTTTATGCTGCTGAGATACTGGTCGCACTGAATTATCTGCATACACAGTCCATTGTGCACCGAGACATAAAGCCTGAGAATGTATTGCTCACTGAGGCGATGCATATCAAATTGGCCGACTTTGGATCAGCGATAATCCTGAATGATCCGAAGGTCAAAGCTCCCGGCTTTACTGGCACTCCGGAATATGTGAGCCCAGAAATGCTGTCCTCTCGTTCGTTTGCTGATGAATCCTCACTATCCTCTTCCCATTCCTTCTCTTTCGAAGATACGGCTTACCTGATGGACTACTGGGCATTCGGCTGTGTGTTGTATCAACTCATTTCCGGTCGCCCTCCATTTCGAACGGAAAAACATCATCACGCATATGACATCTTTGAGCAGATACTCGGTTTATGCTATAAATTCCTTGATGGCTTTGACGCAGTCGCTCGGGACTTGGTGCAAAAATTACTTGTTATCAATCCAATGGACAGACTGGGCAGTCCAACTAACGGCGGTCCCGCGGCTGTACAGGAACACCCATTCTTTAGCGGAATCGATTGGGATTCTCTGCCAAATCAACCAGCTCCCATACTCCTTCCAAATTTAGAACCAATTGCTCCAAGTGATTGGGACAGCTTACCGACAGGCTTTGATGAAGGACAGATGTACCTATTGTCATGTGAATTCGCCTCTGCTGTTACACCAATCCCAGAAACGGAGCGCAGCCGATTGCTCTCTGCTCAGGAGCGGCAAAATCCCTACCATCGATTTGTACGAAATCGACTCATACTCAAACAAGGAGTATTGTTCAAGCGGCGAGGTTTGTTTGCTCGCAAACGGATGTTTTTGCTGACTGAGGGACCACACTTATTCTACGTTGATATGGATGCAATGTCGCTGAAGGGCGAAGTGCCTTGGTCTAGTTTTCTCACCTTGGAATTAAAAAGCGACAAGTTATTTTTTATCCGCATTCCCAATCGGACTTTCTATTTGGAGGACCCTTCTGGAAAGGCGGCTGCCTGGGTTGCCCAGCTCAGTGCTGTCAAACAGGCTTATTATGCGGAGCCATCTTGTGTTGTTGATCCTGTTCTCAGTGCACAGAACGGAAAAGTCACGAAAGATTGCGCGGCAGTTGTTCAAAGCTGATTATATTGACTTCTGCATTTCTGTCATCGTTGGACATTGTTCTAGGATGTTATTTTTATTGAGTGCACCACAGAATTCCTCAGGCTGTTTTCAACGCACTATGCATCAAATCTGTGTTAGGACTCCGTTGCCCTTTGTATAAAAATTGTAAATATCAGTGCCATGTGTATAAGAACCCTGTCGATACACCTCTCAAATTCTGATGTCTTTGGCAATATTGTAGATTTATGAGTGCATGCAGGGGGTTATATTCTGTCAACCTTCGTAGCTCGCTGACTCCGATTTCTGCACGTTCAGTTTTTCGTTGACTGTTTAGCTTGGAGGTCCTTGACTGATTTTGAAATGGGTGGGGTTTAGTTCAAATGTACGTAATGGTGCGGACTTACACTTGGTACATTATTTCTACTCTCCAATAAAACCCCCCACTGTGTGACGTTTTGATACTCAAGATGTGAGACTGTCCACTTTGATGCATCAGCCTTTTCCCTAGAATTTTGTGTGCAAGGCGTCGTGGTGTGACCGGTGAACAAGGTTGTGTCAGCGAGACAGTCACATGACCGTTATTGATGTATTGAGACGGCCTGGTTTATTGTTATCATATATTAGCCCGATCATCAGGTTGATAATACATTCCGATGGATTAGTGGCTGCAGTTATTTTTGAAAGGCAGTCTGCATTCGAGTTTTCCTTTCGAAGTGCTTGAACCTGTATATTGTCTGTGTGGTATCCAGACTAACTATCTGTGTTTGTTGATTCCGGCTGACCACCGGAGCTCGAGATAGCCCAGTAGTTAACGCGTGTACTTACTGACCAGTAGGCCCATGGTTCAAACCCACTCCGGTATCTCGACTGCTCCTGTCTAGGTTTTAACAACCTGGCATTACCTCAGTCCTCGTGCTTACCTCGTGGAGACATGGAAGCTAGGCACCGGAAGGGTGTTACAGCTGAACGATTATTCCTATTACTACCTGCGATTTTGCGAATATGACCTGTTTTTCTTGGAAAAACGATGGTGGGGATATATATTCTACTCTCGACATGTGGTAACTGATTTCGCGAATTGGCAGTAGAATCTCTACTAGAGTAGAGGTTCTATGCAACCACCAGACGTGGGTCATTCCCAAGTCGCACATCGAGTGTGTGAATAATGTCACTGTTGGTGTTTGTTCCGCCATGCTTGCTGTTGACCAAAGCCAGTCAACTTTGCTAGTGTACCGGTATCCGGAAACCCGGAACACTGCAATTAAATTAGCCATCCGATCATAAGGATGGTCGAAACAGAAACACTTGGTAGCGATCACTTTCTCCTTCCTGAAACCACAAAAGTGGTAACACGGTTTCTAGCGTTGATCATAATATTCCCCCGAAAGATCAGTTCCATTTTGTTATTTTGTGGCTGTCTCATTGTAATCAGTTGGTCTGCCTAATTTTTGCACTCGATAACCTCAGATTTCGCTTTCTCACCTCTATCCTTTTTAGTACTTCGTCAAAACCGAGTTATCTGTTGTTCCAGTAGTACGTGACAAACAAGCTTAATCAATCAGGTACTTATTATGCAGTACGACGCACTCAGTCATTTTTGAAAACTCGTATTACTGTTCGGTAGTAGCACGGGTTAAACATATCAATAATGCCTTCTCTGAGGACAGATTTGAGGGCAATTTATATTACAGTGGGAAGTCGAAAGCGCAATACTGGTTGAACAGTTGACAGTTCGGTATTGAGGAACACACTGAACCCAACCGCTGTTGGGTTTGTGCGTGCTCACATTAGTCCAAAGGGTTTCTTGCATGGGATTTACCCGGCAGAAGTGGTTTGGGATTGAAACTGGTGACCAGGTTATGTGTGGTTCGAGTCCCAGCTTACATGGTGTCCCTGTAAAACGTTTACTGCTTCGCTGATTACGGTCAAAAATCGGATGGGAGGTATCAAACTCTAGAAGTGTGGTAGATGACTTGTCAGATGAAAGCTCATCACGAACGGACTGGTCATTGTTGACCAACAAGTGATCAAGGGAACTTCCTGGTTCCACTCATCTCATCTCACTGCATATTTCTACCTTATGGAGTGAGTCAGTCTTGTGGCTCTTCGGGATTATGATATTGTTCTGCTATTATACGAGTAGGATGTCGGTGGAACTGGATTATCTTTATTTTACAATTTGTCTCTGGAAATGTGAAGAGCCGTAAGATCTCTCGGTTTCCTGGCTTATGGAATGCTCTACTTTTTCATTTTGTTGGGACTAGCATCGTGTGAACAAAGTAGATTATTCGGTTGCGGCATCATTTTGGCACACAACTGTCATACAGCTGGGATATGTACAAGGCTGAATTACTTCTAAATTGCTGAAGGGGCCATTGAAGTTTTAGGCGCTTATTTGAATCTGGATCGGCAGCTGGTGATTCACGCTTCGTATTCGATGTGGCCGTATTTGTTTGCTCATAACAACCTCCCGGGGTTTGTAGGCCATTATTTTAGCTTTTATCATGAGCTTCATTTTTGGCTTTCTCACTCCCCAGTGTCAGCACTCTCCAATGTGTGCTAACTAGATACAAAAAGAGACTTAGCTACAATCTTGTCAACCATGGTGGGATGTCGGCTCGCGCTCTGTCTATACAGAGCATTCCATATCAGATTATTGCAGCGATTCCTAATTTCTAGGTAGAAATTCATGCGTAGTTCGATCGACTTCATTGCCTATCACGGTTGTTAAACAGGTTTCCCGGATTTGGATTTTTAGTTCATAACCACAGTACCACGGTTTGCAATATGAACTAAAAGTCAAACGAATTCGGTTGCGTTAGATAGGTGGTCATATTGGGGAGGGACAGAGAGCTAAGGTTTTGGTGTCAGATACGGAAGTGCCGTACTTGCCTTTGTTTACTCTAATCTGGTGACTACGTCCGTGCTTTGCGGTTTCCGGTTTTGCTCATCCAAACTATGCATGTGCTGATGATAGCGTTCATCAATCTTAATCGTTTCGTTTGCGTTTGAGGGTGGATGGTTGATGCCATGTTCTCATCATTTTTGTCTGTTTCTTTTTCAGCCCATCCATTTCGAAACGCCGTCGTCTGTCACGGCCTCTCCGGTTCGGATCATTCTAACATGATCACGTGGTGGGCCTACTTTAGTCGTGTGTTTATGGGCGTGGGCATGCCTATAGGGGATAATGAACGCATTCGGGGAGGTTTTTACCGTGGTTCACGATTTTTAGAACCACTCGCTGAATTTATGCATGTCCCACTGGATCAGATCAACTTTGTAGTCTCTGGCCTTCTGAGTATCGTGTTTGGCCTTTACTTGATGCGGCGACGCTACGCTCCGGAAAACGTCACTCCACGTTTTCGGGCGGTGATAGAAAGTATCCTAGGACTATTTCTCCTATACTTTTGCTTTGGAAACCAACTCCGGGTTCTTTTACTCCAAAGTACCGTTGCCTACATCCTAATGTTGTTTCTACCGCAATCCCGGTTGATGGCAGTCGTAGTTACCCTTTGGGTTATGTTCTACATGACCTTAGTTCATCTTTGCCGATGGCAGTACGACTATGGTGGCTATACACTTGATATCTCCGGGCCGGTTATGGTTCAAACACAGCGTTTGTCCAGCTTGGCGTTCAATTTAGCAGATGGCTTTGTTCTTCGTGAACGGGAGCGTCGTGTGGCGACTAAGCAAGCAGCAGTATCAACCACGATGGCGCCTGGAAAACTGGAGACACTGTCGAATCCAGTTTCGCCGGGTGAAATGACCCCCATTGATTATGCGCAGGCTTCGATGCAGTCGTTCAAGTCAATGTTAGTACGTGGATTGAAGTCCTTCACAGATGTTCCGTCCCGTCGTTTGTCAGAACGTCCTGCTTCAATCAATGGAGTATCAGTTCAAACTTACTTGGATCGCTTACTTGCTAGAACGACGCAATCATCCCCGCAACACCATGCCTCTACACAAACGGATTTGGTGACTCGTATGTCCTCAACTCAAATCGAGCACGCCGTGTACACTGTTCCCGGTCCAGTTGAGTTCTTTGCCTATAACTTATACTTCCATGGAGCGTGTGTTGGTCCGTTTGTCTTTTTCTCGGAATATCAAACCTATCTAGAAGGCTACCAAAAGCACCGTGTTCCTCGTATCGATTGGCGGTATGTGTGCCTGGTATTTGTACGGACCACTGTCGTTGGCCTGCTATCGGCCTACTTGTCACCGTACTTCCCCTTTGACTACGTGCTGAGCGACGCGTTTGCGGTAAGTGGCTGGTGATGAATTATACTTTTTTGTTGTTTTATGCACTACATTTAGAACGCTGATTGCGCATCGTCTGCGATTTCCTTGTTTTGACACTATCATCAAAGTGGCCAACCCATAATCCTAATGGTGTGAACACTTCCACATGATATTTACTTCACTCTGTTACGGAAAGTACAATAATTTTCACTCAGAGAACACTCACGGGATCAGCCAAAATCGCTGTCTCATGCGGGCATCCTCCTTGGAGGGGATTTTCTTCTGCTAGGACATGACTGAGTGTGTAAAACACTCGACGATGTGAAGTGGCTTTTTGTTTTCATTCACCTGATGAGTCCGAAGCATGACAAAACGCGTGGTGGGTTGCTTTTAGTGCCATCCACTTCCTGTCTTATAATTGATATCTTCATATTCAACTCCGTGTGGATATGAGATGCCTGTCAAAGTGATGCTCTGCCCACATGCGGGAAGTCGGCAGTTCGAGTCAGTTCCGATGCGAATTTTCACCAATCTTCTGCGAGTTGTCATATTAAGATGTACGGAATCCCCTTCCACTTCACATATATTCATATGACAGTTCTTGAGGCATATGGATACGTTCAACAGCTATTTCTTTGGGGAACTCATAAGTGAATTCACTCACCAGTAGCGTCGGAATACATCGAATATTGGTCTACTAGGAGTAGCCCTAGCAAGTCGCTTGTGAACTTCAGGTTCAGTGCGGTGAGAGAGAGAGCATCCGGGATAGTTCCTTTGGTAGGGTCTTTATCTGTTCAGCGGGAGGTGGGTAGTTCTGGTCCACCTATGCTCGTTTTGTGTATGTAGACTTCCCATTTCAAGGCTCACATGAACTGTATTCGCTAAAAGTTTTTGAATACTGGTGGTTGTTGCAGTACGGAAACTGTAGTCGGGTTGGTTAACTTCATCCTCTGGATTTCTACGAAACAATACCACTTGACACTTCAAAGAGTTCGCGGCTGTCCTCGTCACCACACTGCACCTTTTGTATTAAAAAGGCATTTTTTGATACTTGGCATTTTGTCTCCTGGTGAGTTCTCAGTATCAATGACTTAGCCAACATGGCCTTTTTGAGTGAACAGTCAGGAAACCGAACAAGATTGAAGCTTCTGTACTTCCTCGAGTGACGCGAAAGCGAAGTGTAACACGATTCTGCGGGATTCTTTCTAGGGACAGAAGCTGTTTCGACAACGTTGCAGCCCATCTTTGAGAGGAACTCATCATCGATCAGTACTGGTTTGGTGCTATACGACAAAAAACAAGATCAGATACGGTTACTTGTTGACGCAGGCTCCTGTTTTCTGTGTGATGCTCATCTGTTTACTTGTTCAAGGGTTGACACTTCACTTAGGCAACATTGGTCATCCCTGGACGATGGGTGACCACAACAATTCACAGTTGATTTACGGTCGAGTGCTCTGTCGTGCGCAACGTAATATGCTAAGAGGGTTCACTTCTAGAAATCGGAACATGAGTGTTAGGTGGAATTCTGCACCGATACCGCTTTATCGCTCACAGTTAGGCGCTTCTACGGCCAAGATGCCCTTCACGCACGCGATTGGCCAAAAGATCGGGCCGCTTGCCGGTCGAGCATCAAGACGAGCTCTGATTGACCGAAAGTCGGCCCAGCAGCTAATCATGGTCCAGTATCCGCCGAATGCCGGTTGCAATGGCGCGTCTAGAAGGCGTCAGAATTTCCAAAATGTTGTCGCCGCATACACTTTATATACGATGCGCTGTACAATGGTTTTTGACCTGGTTTTGGGTGTTAATATTCGTTGTGCACCTTTGGTGGTTGTTTTGACGGGAACCCTAGCTTGGAAGATTCAGACCGAGAACTAAGCTGAGAAAGTACCGTTATTACAATAAGTTACTCTATTTGAGGCTTTTCTTTAAGGGGGGTTTATTATGCTTACTCTGAGGCGCAGTTCATCATTTCATCCTAGGCTTACCCGCGGATGGTGAACTGTAAATGGCTGATTAATGACGATTATACTCTATGGGTTAAAGTTTAAGGCGGTTCGGTGAACTAGCGCAGTAAAATGACTATGACTGTAGTCCCCTTGCAGACGTCATTGCTTAACGACTTGTTAAAACTGTTGAGCTACTGTATATTCGTCTGGACATGATAAATACAAGGTGTTCCTCATGTGCTGATGTATAAAGTTGGGTTGATTTTTCCAAGAAACACTGCTTCGGCTAAATAGAGTTTTTCGTCGACAATGGCCCAACCTTACCGAGGGAGACTGAAGCACAACTGAGTATATTAAGGTGACTCACTTTTACGGTGTAAAGTTGGTTTGATGGGAGGGATGCTTTTCTCTGGCAGGGACCACCCACCCAGCTCTAAAGATAGCTATGCTATCACATCGGCCGTTGGATAGGGGTTATTGGATAACATCGGGTCAACCCATCACGTGCTCTTTTATTAGTGTTTCAGCCGTTAAGTTTAATGGTGACGTGTTTGACCTCAGCATGCTGTTCACCAGCGTTAGTATCATCTGAACGTAACAGAATCAGTGACCTGACTAGTGATTGTAACTGACATATTGTTAAAGGTTTTGCTTACTAGCTTGCCGCTGAAACTGGAGCACTGTTTACGCTGATCGCTAACCGACACAATTTTCTTCGCTCATGTCAACCACACAATCTCGTTAGTGACTAACTTTCGGTGTTTTTAATGGCTGCGCTCTATCGAAGGGATTAATCTGATGCAACTTTTGTGACCGATGATAAGTGCGCACTTTGTGCTGGCTCGGTGCGGATACGAATTGTGCTGGTTTTGTGAAAATAAAATCATTGAAAAAATAATCATTCAACTGTAGCACCGTTTCGGTGCCTAGCTGCCATGCCACCCGAAACAAACACGAGGACAGGGATACTACCAGGTTGCCCAAGCCTACACAGGGGAAGTCGAGATTCAGAGGTCGCGTTCAAACCACGGACCTTCCGGTCAGTAACTTCGCACTCTAACCACTGTGAAAACAAATTGTTCATCTTGGGAACTTTGATAGCATTCGAGTCCATGCCAGTGATTTTACATGCAACAGGCAAGTCCTGTTTGTTGCTAGTTCGGTCCACTACCGAAGGACGTAACATTAGTGAATTTTATTTCTGTTTGACATAGCTGACAAAAACTTTTGTTGTAAACTTTCAAGGGAGGTGGACTCTTTTCATTGGGGACCAGCCTTTAGGATGATGCTTTCTTCAACGGTGGGTTCCATTGTCGAAACCTCTCTATTAACTCCTCCATCTTGGTACAACGAACTCATTAGTTCCCCGTAGCGAGCTTTTCTTGCCGAGAAATTCTCTATATGGTACTGGTTGGGCCTGAAATACATGCTTTTCTATTTTTGATCTTTTCGACGAAAAGCTTGTGATTATCCGACCGACTGAACATCACGAAAACCTCAGTTGGAAAACACATGGAACCGATTGAGAGATCATCGTTTTCGGAAAAGTTTGGAAACAATCGGTAGATTTATTGCTGGTTAACAGTTCGCTTTTGACACAAAAGCTTCGTCAGGCCAAGTGACTAGGTTACGAGGTTGGTCGAGATTTAAGTCGGAAGGAGAACCGATTGGCTATGTTAGGCTAAATCAGTGTTAGGTGTCTGTTAAGGGATTTTGTTAGTTACGGTGGGTCAGCAAGTGTTAAGAGCGATGGGGAACCTACATGGATTTGGGTCCAGCTACGGGTCTAGGTCTTCCGGTTCGCTTCAAGTGAAGATTCTTCTCGAAAGGTCGTTTATACTTTTTGTCCATATGTGTGGATGAGCTAGTGCTGCGAACATTGTCTGCTAGAAAAGGGAGTAAACTAGGCTGTGAGCGAAAAAGTAACAGGAGGAAATAATCCATAGTGTCGAGTCGGTGTTTCAAAAGCTTCCTTTAGTGGAAGCTGAGAAGCCATGGGTACAATTGGTCGCGTTCCTAAATCCATGTAGGTTCCCCACCACTTAACACTTGCTGACCCACCGTAACTAACAAAATCCCTTAACAGACACCTAACACTGATTTAGCCTAACATAGCCGATTGGTTCTCCTTCCGCCTTATATCTTGACCAACCTCGTAACCTAGTCACTTGGCCTGACGAACCTTTTGTGTCAAAAGCGAGCTGTTGCCAAACTTTTCCGAAAATGATCACAAAAACTTGTTTGGATTTATTTTATTCCAAGTGTTTTGTTGTTTAACTGTATTTGCGTGGTATGGAAAGTTCAGGTAACATGGTTTCTTGGCCGTTTCACAACATCATTGTCATCCTGAACAGTCGGATGGTTGGCCTTTGGTAGATGAAGTGGAAAGGCTACCCCCATTGTCTGAGGGAGCAGGACTACATGCTATTGAACGGTGGTACGACTTGGGACTTGTCACTCTACCTAGCATAGACTATGTTATCCCTGATCCACAAAGACCACCTCTTAGTGAACACTTGATGAGTTTCCCCAAGTTCGTTATCTTACCCTTAAGGAATGAGAGATCATCCGTCCGATAGTGTGTTAGTATGATCGGTCATCTGACTTTCCATAACTACCAACGGAACGAGTCTAGAGATCTCTACAGCGTCTCTCTATGGATGGTCGATTTCGGCTCGTCGAGTTAGCACTTAGTGTCCCCCTGCTGAGGGATCAACTGAAAGGACCGACTTAAATTGGTCTTTCCAGAGAGCTGATCAATCCTGCGAAAAAACCAACAGGAACCGAAAACGAAGAATAAAAAGTTTTTGTGGACAATTTTTGGTTGCAGTCTGCCTGCTACGCCTCTCTGAATCTTTTACAGTTGATACCGGACTCGAGCTACAATACCAACCTGTTCCAAGGTGTTTCAGCTACAACTGTCCGCAGGTTGTTCAGACATCAAATCTCTTGGGAACGAATTATTGTATCCAGCTTAATGAACCGTAAAATCGATCGTAGCCACATTGATATGCCATTGAATGGCCCGGAAACAGAGATTTGTGTGTGGTTTTCGGTAAGGTATCGGTCCTTCATTTGGAACCAAAGAAAGGTTTCAATCCATTGTTGAGGTCCCCAAAGGCCGAAATGGATCTGAATGAGAATGAATTTGATGAAGCGCCAAACACAATGGTAATCACACATGTGAGCACACCTAACCGGGCATTAAACCAAACAAAGATACTAACGTAGGCAAAAAATAGTGTTTGGCTACCCGAGAAATGCCTACCAAGCTGACAATGGATAACCTCCAGATAAACACATACGCCTTGTTTTCGGTCTCTTCTGAAGGGTATTTCGATCCAAACATCGGAAATTCCACAGTTGTTGGAGCTGAGGGGAGATCTCTCCTGAGGGTTACGTCTTCGGAGCTATCCTTCGGCACCACCACCCCCCCCCATTTGTGTGACTAATACGCTAAGGAGACGAAGACTGTAGAACATCTTCAAACACAATAGTAAAAATTATCAATTTTACATCACACATGGGAATAAATAGCAGTATTTGTTGCTGTCATATCTTTACTTACATACTACGACCACCAATATATTGTCTAGCAGTCCCACAACTGTTTTCATTCATTTCTGACCCGTCACATTATTTCCTATTTGCTTTTCGTACAGAAATCTCCGCTACTTGAGCGCATTCTCTACACGACCGTATCATTATTTCTGGTCCGACAAAAATACTATTTCGCCTGGGGTTTGTCCGAACTGGGCGGAATCAGCGCTGGGCTCGGTTACACTGGCATTTGCCCCAATACTGGTCGTCCCCAGTATGCTGGTGTGCGTAATTTTGACGTGTTCCAAATCGAATGTGGCCTTGGGTTGAAAAATGTCATTGACTCGTGGAATATTTCAACGACTCGTTGGCTTCGTGAGGTGTTCTACGAACGTCTTCCCTATTTCTGTCGCACCTTTTTGGTGTTTATTATCAGTGCATTTTGGCACGGCTTCTATCCTGGTTACTATTTGATGTTTGTAACCTTCGCACTGTTCACCTTCGTTTCACGTATGTGGCGACGAGCAATGCGGCCATTTTGTCGACAGACGGTTCTCTCCTCGTGTATTTACGATGTATTTACCGCAATACTTACGAATTTGGTAATCAACTATGCTCAAGCCCCGTTCCACCTGCTCGACTGGTCAGCCTCTCTAATCTTCTGGTCCGCATTCAACTTTGTACCTCACTTGAGCGCTTTGTTTCTTCTATTCGTTCACTTTATTCGACCACGCCTCATGCGATCGGTTCGCTCTGGGCGGCACCGGTTTCCATTTAGCCACGGACGGACGGTTGGAGGTTGACCGGGGTCCGCCACCATAACCAATAACTGCAATTTTAAACTGCATTCCCGGTCTCCCTAACCTGACCAACTCAACTTACGCCCTGGACTCATTTTTGACTCCACTTTCCCCGCAGTGCGTTGTTTTTCAGTATATTCTTTGTAGAGACTCATCTATTCCTTCTTCGAAGGCATGACAGTGCTATTGATGTCTTGTTCTCTCATTCCCATTTGTGTGGTGCTTGCTTTCTTTTTCCAGACACGCCGACCCTTTCACGCAAGGCATGATCCTATCAGATATAACCATTTTTCGGTTGAAGACTCTTCCTCTTTCTTGCTGTCTTTTCCGCACTGTAATTCACTTCTCACCTTTTTATGGTCAAACTTGCCATTGTTCAACTTGAAGTGTCCCTTTTTTAATCTTGCAATTACTATGTCTTTTGACGTTAAAGCCTACTGACTCTAGCGAATAAAGCTTTCTGCTTCTATCCCACCTAAATACTGACTTTGGTCTGTTCTATTTGCTGTGGTCATTTTAACTGTTTTTGTGTCAACCGTGACCAAGTTCTTTTGTACATTATTTGCCTCCGTAGTGGTCTGTCCGCCTTCAACGTGTTTTTCATTGTCGTTTATGTAGGAGAACTGCATTCCTGCCTGCCTTGTCAATGTGCCCCCGCCCGTTTATCTCTGCTTTTTTTCCAACTTATCATTTCTGGATCATAAGAGTGCACTTATTCTAATCACGTTTATTCCGCACACATTGTTTAGTTCTCTTTTTTTGCATTCAGAACCTAGTACTCTCGTCCATCGTCTGAAGATTATTCTCCCTGATTGTTTCTTAACTGCTCATCTCAAACGCGATTGCCACGGTTGTTTTAATCTTGAAGACGGTGATGGTTTAGGCTGCTCCATTTTCAACTGTAAAATATATTTGTCTATACGAGTCCCTCTGAGCTGCATTTTTATACTATTTTCTCATTTCCCTCATCCGATTCTTACCGCACGGGGTACCAGTATCGTATGAGTTTTTAGGACATCCAGCATACAATGGCCCAGCCTTTCAGCCATGAACTTATCACATAGTCACCAGTTTGTTACCGATCAAAGGTCTCAAGCATTCATAGTTCATTTATCAGGTTTTGGGTTGCTGTATCAGTGAAACCGATTTTCTGCTGATGACAGCTTGTCTTGTCGCTTTTTATGGAACCATTAGCGTTAGTGTGATATCCAATTTTCAGCGAATGGTCTTGTTTCGAGAGTTCCTTGATGACGATTTGTGGGCTTTTGAGTTTCCGTCTTCTCTGGATTTCTGCTCTCCAAACTCGTGATTACCACAGCGGTATATTTTTACTTTGCTCTTCGCAGTTGACGTCTAAGGGCGTGTGGATGTTGAGCTGACAGTAACTGACCGGCATCATTGATATCGTTCTACTGTGGTAACCAGTGCATCCGAAATCAACCCAACTAGGGATCTAGCGTTTATTGCACTATAAGAGAGACCTAAAGGTAGAGAAATGGCCCGTTGTTTAGTAATTCAGTCCTGTACGTCTGTTAAGATGTCCGACGTGATGCATGTGTCCGCTGTTCTATCTGAAGCTGAAATCACCGAGTCAAAAGAACGAGACCAACCAAACATCTCGAAAAGTAAGCTGGATGTTTTTATGTTCATCATTCCCGTAATTGAATGAGTGGTTTACAGACATGAAAGCTGGTATCTGGTGGGGCGTTCGGTTTAAAGACACTGATGAACCACTTTCGTCTGCCGGAGTGGGAATACACAACAATATTCTAAGATTAGCAGTAGAGTTGCATAAACATAACCCAGTAGAATGGCTAGGTCGGTTGCCAGTCGATCCTCGTTGATTGAATCAGTCGTCTTTGAGCCTACAGAGTCTCTTTCATCAGTCCGATTGCTGTAGATTTTCCCACAATGATAAGCAGCTGACGAAACATCCTGCTGTCGACCGAAGCACGATCTATACCTGCAACTGCTTTAGTGATAGCCTGTTCTCCAGTCTTGTTGTACGCAAAAGTAGGGTGTTGATTGGGAGCGTGGCCTGTTTGGCCGGTGTGTTACACATACCGAGGCAACCGCGAATACTGTGGAATGTCGGCCGCACGATGACCGTTACAAAGAAAGCATTTTCGTGTCCCAGGGACTTCCATTCAAACTATTTAGAATTTTCGTACTAGGACATTCGTCAAGGTGGCGTGTTTTGAAAATTAGCACAGCCGAACCTTGTTAACCACATCCAAACGTCGTATAAAACCACCCTGATTTTGTGGGGAAATCCTAGTTCCTCAAAACACACTTCAGAGTTGACTCGAGCATAACTGAGCTCCTCGTTTAGTAGTGGGATATTTCTTATTAGGGCTCGGAACCCATTATTCGTATTCGGGTGTCGAGAACTGACAACATTTTCAAGAAACACTGGCCTTTGTATATTTCAACCAAACTACGGTACTTGAGTATATTGCTGCCCATGTCGATATTCTGCTATCCTTGTGGTATGACCTGGTTCACGTAGCTGTCAATTACCTAATTATTGCACCGTATATAAGCTTCTACTCAGCAAAGTAAATAAAAATAAAACTATAAATCCAAGGGATTTATGCTACATTGCGCCCATACGCTGTGTCGAATTGGGCAGCAAGTAGCTCTTGCTTAGACCTTATTCTCTCGACCAATGTATTTTTCTTGTTTCCGAAACACAAATACAAGACCCCAGTTCGGTCATGCACCTCAAACCACTCTGAGCGAATCCAGAACTATCCCACTTTACCTTTCGGGTGTCTGGTGATCCTGATGCAATGGCTCGTGGTATCTACGGTGTGCGAGTTGTGCTTGGCCACAGGACTGAATGCGCCTTACTGGACTGGATTCCAGGTAATAGTCATCTTTGCACAGTTAGATTAGATGGTTTGATCAAGATCAATTCATCTGGACACGGCAAACGGTTTTGGTTGCGTCGGTATACCTTCCGACAGATGGCAGCTCTGAGGCGGAGAAACATAGCCTCCATCGAGATTTGTCACGATTGTTTAGGTCAGCGAGAAATAAAGGTATCGCGTTTCTGGCAGGTGATATGAGTTCTTAGGTTGGTCGACTAAGTCCCGAGGAAGCCCGATTAGGAGAACGACTTCCTCACTTGTGTTTTGAATATCATCTGTTTCTATCCAGCACAAACTTTCAACACAAGCGCTCATACTGTGTAACTTGGAGGCCACCAAATGCAGACCAGCTGTGGTCTCATTTGGACCATTGTCATCATCATCATCAGAGACAGCAACATCAGTATTGATACTGATGCTTTACTGCCGTACAACCACAAAATTTATCCAATAAAATTTAAAGCCTTATAGTGAAGAGAGCAGGTGAGGGAGGGACGTGGTACTTTCAGCATTGTCGCAAGCATTTCGAGGTGTGTACGCCTCTCGGCGCTCAGAGACAACCTGGAAAGAAACTGATAGCACGACTGCCATTAAAATCGATCATTCGCTATTTCTTGCCTCTCTCTTTCTCGCCTCCATTCAAGCACAGGCGGTCTCACGGGACCCCATCTTCGAAGGCGCACAACAACAACAACACTCAAACTCTTTGTAGTGTCCTGACCCAAAGCTGTCACCTCGTCGTAGTGGTCGGGGTTTTGTGCTGCAATGATTATGCGGGCTGCACAGGCTGGAACTCAGTTCCTAAAGGTTCAACCATGCCAGGAAGGCCAACGCGGAGCAGCCCGACAAAAAACAGCAAGTCCCCGTACTGCAAGTAATCGTATTACGAGGCGGTCTGGGGGTACTGTCCTCTGCGATAGGAGTGTGAAGGCAGTAAGGCGTTTCCCCCAGGCGACCAGCATGTCCATATTTATGGAAGCAGCGATGCTACCTTCCCCCGAAGAAGGACGGGTTAGAAAAGGTCGGCCCCAAAAACCGCACACTCCGATCGCCCAACGGTTGACCGTGACCGTCGGCGCATTATCCAATACGGTCGAAATACTTTTAAAACCAAAGAGTCCAGTGCGGCTCAAAAGGCACCTGCTGTGCGCAGCCGCATCAGGAATGAGACAGTAATGCCTTATTCCCTGCGCCCTCGGGTTAGGCCCCTGCAGCCGAGCAGTTCAGACTATTGAGTCATCGGCTCCGGGCAGGGTCCCCCAAAGAAAACCCTATTGTCCGCTGCCTAGTGGGTGAGACTTTTGAGTCAGAGGCTAGGGGCAGGGTCCGCGAACAAAACCCCACATCCTCCCACTGCTTTGTGGGTCAGACTTTTGAGTCAAAGGCTCAAGGTGGGGTACCTCAACTAAGCCCCCTTCTTCGGCCTGGGCAACCGGGAAGTATCATTTTCCCTTGCAGCTCTTCGCTTACCGGCCTTCTTCCTCACTCCCTCCCAACTCATCGTACAATGCAGCGCAATCAACCCATCTGCCAATCCCCGTGTCTCAACCGTCGCCCAGAAAAATAAACCAAAATAATCACCTACTAACCTCAAAAGATCTGATCCATGTTGCAGCCTTTAATGTCCGTACTCTATGTCAAATTGGACAAAAGGCATCTCTTGCCGAAACCTTGCTTTCCCTCTCTATCGATGTATGTTGTGTCTCCGAAACACGCGTACAAGACCCCACTTCGGTCGTGCTCCTCAAGCCGCTTTGGACGAACCCAGATGTTCCACATTTCACTCTTCGGGCGTCCAGTGATCCTGACGCAGTGGCTCGTGATATCTACGGTGTGGGAGTTGCACTCAGCCCCAAGGCTGAAAGCGTCTTACTGGACTGGACCCCAGTAAACAGTCGCCTTTGCGCTGTGCGGCTGTCTGGCTCAATTAAGATTAACGCAGGTCGATGCGGTAAACGGCGTTTGTGTGTCGTATCAGCATACACCCCAACAGATAGCAGTTCTGGGACTGAGAAGGACGAGTTTTATCAAGATCTGTCACGACTGCTTCGGTCGGCAAGAAGGACGGATATAGTAATCCTGGCGGGTGATATGAATGCCCAAGTTGGACGACTAAGTCCGGAAGAAGCACAGTTAGGTGGCAGATTTGGAGTCGATGCTGAGCGTACGGATAATGGGGAGCGGCTTCTTCAGTTGTGTGCAGATCATCGTCTGTTCCTGGCCAGTACGAACTTCCAACACAAACGCTCACACCGAGCTACTTGGAGGTCACCTACCACAAGACAGTCGTGGACTCAATTGGACCATATGGCTATCAGTTACCGATGGAGTCTCAGTTAAGGATTGTCGTTCCTTCTGGGGTACGCAACTTGACTCTGATCACGCCATCGTGTGGGCCCGCTTAGCACTTCGCTTTTCGCCAGCACTACGCGTGCCGAAAGAGGGAAGCTCCGTCCATCAACTTCGACAAGGTTCAGTAGCCGAAGAGTATCGAGCTGATCTGGCTAGAAAGCTACTGGAAACGCACAGTCATGTGGACGACGAAGATTGCTTGGAGGATGCATGGAGGCGAGTTAAAGAAGCAATGCTCTCAGCTTTCAGAACTGTTTGTCCAGCCCATCTGACTCGACTCAATGAACACTGGATATCTTCGAGATCAGCAGATCTTATTGCTGCCAGAAAGGCCATACCAGGAACTAGGGACTGTGGTGACGCACGCAGATCCCTCAAACACCGGGTACTCAGGAGCTTGAAGAATGACAGATAACACTGTTGGATTTCGAAGGCACAGGAGATGGAGAAGGCTCTCGCTGCAGGCAACAGCCGCGCCCTGTTTCAACTGATTCGATCAACGGGTCAAAAGAAGTCAGGTGTCAGTGAGACAATATGCAAAAAAGACGGAACAGCAATTCACTCCCTCAATCGCCGTCTTGAGCGGTAGGTTGAGGACTTCCAAGAACAGTTCAGTTGGTCTCGTTTAACACAATCGCTGGAAGGACCAAGCGGGCCCGGATGGAACATTGACTCCAACCCGTCATCAGCAACCGAAATCCAGCGTGAGATTTCAATCGTGAAGCGCGACAGGGCACCTGGCCCGGATGGTCTACACCCCGCGCTCTTCAAAGAAGGTGCCGAGGTCCTGGTGAACAGTTTGACAAGCATACTGCAGAAGATTTGGAACGCGAACAGAATACTAGCCGAATGGAGCTCCCCGACCGTCAGCCCAGTTTTCAAAAAGGGAGCAAGAACGTCATGTGAAAACCATGGTGGCATCAGCCTAGTATCCGTCGCATCTAAGGTGCCCTGTGGTATTATTTTGCACAGGTTGATGGATTATCGGGAGAGACAGATTCGTGAGAATCAAGCTGGGTTTCGCCCCGGTCGAGGATGCATGGACCATATCTTTACCTTGAGACAAATTCTTGAACAGCGCCACTACTTCAGATGTCCCACGTTGGTCGTTTTTCTGGATCTGAAAGCCGCCTTTGATTCTGTTGATAGTCAGCAACTTTGGCAATGTCTGGCGATCAAAAATGTCCCTTCCAAATTTCTATTCTTTACGAGGGCACTGTATGCGCACTCGTGTGGGCGCGGGATGCTCTCGCCTGAGTTGACCACGTCCAGTGGTGTAAGACGAGACTGTCCTCTTTCTCTTTTCCTCTTCAACTTTGTTATTGATATGTTGCTTGAAATTTCTCAGCCTGCCTCTAAAACCTCGGCAGTCTAAATGCTCCCGGGACGTTCCCTCACAGACATTGAGTATGCAGGTGATATTGCTCTTCTTGGTTCAGATCCTTCCCAAATGCAAACGATTTTAAATAGCCTAAATAACTCTGCCGCACGGTTTGGCGTGCGCTTCACACCTGCAAAGTGTAAAGTGCTGCTACAAGACTGGGTGGGATCAAACCCACACCTCATGCTTGCAGGTGAGCCAATCGACGTGGTAGATAAATTTCTTTACCTGGGCAGCTGTATAAGTTCCGGTGGACTGGCTGGAGATGAGGTTATTTCTCGAATCGGAAAGGCCAGGACAGCTTTTGCCAACCTCCGAAACCTATGGCGCCGGCGTGACGCGAGTTTGTCTATCAGGGGATGAGTTTACACAACTGTGGTGCGATCTATACTGCTTTATGGATCAGAGACGTGGCCCCTACGCGCAGAGGACATACGGAAGATGTCAGTGTTTGATCATCGTTGTCAGCGAAGGATTGGTCAGGTCTGGTGGGAACATCGGCTTAGTAGTGCTGAGGTACTCCAGATGGTCTTAGGAAGAAGGAACTCTCCCGCGATAGATGAATTACTCACGCTTCATAGGCTGAGCTGTACCCCGCATGCCAGAAGACCGTCTGCCTCGCAGAGCTCTTTTCGCCCAGCCATGTGCTGAGTGGAAGCGACCGAGAGGTGGACAGTGTATGACCTGGCAACAAAGTACGAAAACACTAACCAGTAAACTTAGTCGGGTGGGCAACTGTCGCCTCCCTGGACCCCGTGACTCAAATCACCAGTGGTTAATGACATTGGCAGAAATGGCCCAATCGCGCATTCAGTGGTGCTCATGCATCAAAGCTATCGCCTTCAGTGCCTAGCTACCCAATTTCCGAACAAACTGAACATGCTTTCGCCTCGAAGGCTTGGTTGTACGTTCTACATTCCCGTTTCCCGGTGATCGAAACTGTAGCAGCTGAAACCAGTGTGCCTATGGTACACGGTTTATAGCTGATAAATTGAATTGAATTGAAAACTAAGTCTTTGTAATACCTTTCACACCTTTCTACCGATTCATAAGTTGTCCGCCTTGCGGTTTGCGCCATTCGGAAGGACGTTCGGAGAACAACACCTGTCTCCGTAATCTGTGTTTCGGCATGTGTTGCGAATGGTCGGGCCACTGCGGCTGATGGTGATAAATGCCTTCAGTGACTGAACTACCTCCTGATCAATCAACTATCCGTCTTTCTATTTACCTTGTTACGAATCCGATGACGCCTTCCGATGCCATCAATGCTTCTGAGGTATCGGTGGTCAAGAACCTGAAGATGCCTCACCGCAGAGCCGCGTCTCGCAATCGTACCACAATACAACCCTAACCGTAGAACGCGACCCTTGGACCCCAGTGATATACCTTTTTGACACCACAAATGGCGCAAATTAGCAAGCGTGATAATTGACAAAGAGCTCATCAGACACAAAACAAGTGATAATCGTTCACCCGTAACACGCTTTCGGTTCCTAGCTGCCATGGCACCTGAAGGAGGCACAAGGGTTCGATACTGCCAGGTGGTCCAAGCCTAGACAGGAGCAGTGGAGGTGCTGAGGTTGGGTTCGAACCATGGAACTTCCGTCCCGTAAGTTCGTGCCTAAATCACTGAGCTATCTCGAGCTCACCCAGCGGAGGCACGTGCGTTAGAGCTAATACAACTACCGAGGTTAAATTCTCAACATCTACTGCTTCTCTTTGAATTGTAAGGTGCACGTCCTAACACATGTCTTTACATTTTGAAGGTTCAAGGCGCTCACTGAAAGGTTGTATGATGGTCAGGTTATTTCACAGAGCCTGTGCTTGACCTTCATTTTCAAAAAGGAGGACGGTATCGTCTGCGTATTCCAGATCGATAAGGCCCTCACCAGTGACGATTTGAAAACCGGGGTTTTGAAGACCTTCCAATGTTCGCCTCATTATTTCATGGACGATAAGGCTGAACAAGAACGGAGATCCTTGTCAGACCACCTCTTTCATGGAAGCATTTAGAGAACTCACCATACACTCTCACACGCCCACAAGTATGTGAATCAAGGGACCGCGTTATGTTCACCAACTTCTAAAGTATACCCTGTTGAGCGAATGTGGTTAACAGCAGGGACTTATCGATAGAATCGAACACAACCTTGGTGTTAACAAGCACCAAGATTGTGGGTAGTCGGTACGTGTGGCGTTGCTCTAACACTTGATGGAGTGTCAAGATGTGGTTGACGCAGCCTCTAGCTGTTCGAATTCTCGCTTGACGCCCACGGGCCAAGGCTTCGCGTGCCACCGTGGGACAAAGAATCAATGATACCAGAAACCTTGTCACAATGAGGGTCAGCATGAAGCCTTTGTGGTAACACTCGCTGCGAGCACCCTTTTTGAAAATGGACACTATTATCGACTCACCCTAGTTATGTGGAATGGTCTCTTTCTCCAAGATAGACGCAAACAGGCCACCATCCTTAAATAGAGCAGGTTAAAGATCGTAAGGACCAGGAGCACGATTACGCTTGTGTTGACATATACACTCGGCCAGTCCTGGGGCTGAGGGGGGTTCCATATTCACAGTCGAAGTTTCTGTTGAACGCCGGCAGTCTAGATTGGAGGTAACAAGTGGCTAACTGAATTTTTGTTCGAAGTACTGTCCTCGGCCGTCCAAAAGTTCTGCTTTGCTGGATACCAGATACCCATTCTAGTTCCTGATAGTGTTGCTCATAAGAGACTTCTGAGGACCAGTCAAACGGACCAAGTTGAACAGCCTGCGGACGTTTCCAGCATTTTTGCCTCTTCAATTTCTTCGACCTTTCGGGTCCACCAAGCCTCTCTCAGTCTGCATGGACACTCAATTTCACCTGGCGTCGGTTGGAGTTGTGGTTGCGGCCGGAGGGAATTTGTCGTCGGGTTTCCAGCAGAGACATTGTTCTATCAGAGATAATGTTTGGGTGAGGTTGGCTGCGTTGTACCGCAAACAGACGTTCCAGCTTTGAGTAGTGCTTTGGATATCTGTTCCCAGTGGCCGCTAATATCCGACATTAGACCGTCCGGCAGGTGATCGAGGAAGCGGTTCACATAGTTTCGTTTGACTTCTGGGTCCACTAGCTTCTCAATGGCTAAGCGAGGTGTTTATGTTTTGCGTAGACCTTAAAAGCGCGATGAAAAGCAGCAGCCTAAAGTGCATTGTCGGAGTCCACTCTGACATTATAGTAGGAGCGGGAGGCAATGATCGACTCTCGCCACCGATAACTGACGGCGATGTAGTCTATTTGGATTCGGAGCTGGTTCGTTGGTGGGCACCACGTTGTCAGGCGTTGTTGACTGTTCCCGAAATCGATTAAGTAAGGGAACACTCTGTAGTCGGCACATATCTGTATTGGGTGATCTCCGTTGTCCGTCCTTCTGGTATCCACTCCAAGACGACCCCTCTTTGGCCTCAGCAACGCTTAGTCTACCTACCTAAGAGTTCATGTCACCAGCAAACTCAACGACGTCTGGTCTGTTAGTCCGTTGTAAATGAGCACCTAGTGCATCATAGAAAACATCACTGGCGGAGCTGCAGTCTGTTGGGATGTAAGCTGAAAAAATAAACAGCTAGAGTGCTGCATCCTTCTAATGCACCCCCTGTAACAATCCCGTCTAGTATAATCAAAGTATCCATTTCTTTGCTGTTTTTCCATGCTTTAACGTCAAGTTTACCTCTGTGATTCTAACTTCGCCCTAACCGGGGATTCAATCGGCTTTTTGTCATTTTGACATCGGAATAATAAAAGTCGATCAGGGTCTAGCACAGATGGGTGGACTTTTGGTCAATCTGGTACTAAAAAACAGGGGAATTCATAGAGATAGGCTTTCGAAATATGGACGAACAACTATCAAGAGAGTAAGGCCAATTTGCGTGTGAAAAAATATCCTCTCCGTTACATGGGTCAATCAGGTTAGATTGTACACTGTTTTGGAAAAATCACGTTTTAGAGCATCAGCAGAATATTGAATTGGGATTTCGTTGTGCAAGTGAAGTCGAGAGGCATTGTAAGGCTATTCTATCCTTATTGGAAATTGTCAGCGGTGTACATCTCACAAAACTCCAAGGAGTTTTGAACCCGCAACTGCCCGGCTAGTAGTTTGAACGCCACTACTGGGGGCTGATCAGTATTGTGATTAGCTCGCAAATTGACAGGATCCAGCGCCACCAATCCGTCAATCCCGGGTCCAACATCACGTGGTCAAGCCTATTGGTTGGCTCCTCAAGTGACGACTTCTCAGATGGGAATCTCAGTCAGTACACTGCTAATCAACCGCTCGTGGCCAAACGGTTAAGTGTTCAAACTACTAGAACTACTAGAACTTGGTTTTCCAAAATAGCACAAAATCTTACCTGAATGTAACAGGTTTTACGTCTACGGAATCGTATAATAGGGGGTATATCCCTCCATGCGCAAACGTACCTTATCCTAATGATCGTGTGTGAGATGCGTACCGCTGATGATTACCGGTAAGGGTGAAACTGTTGTACTGTACTTCTCGGCCTTTCAACACACATTGGTTTCACTTACAGAACGATATATCAGTCGCAAATTCCAAAACTCGAAATACCCAAAAGTTGAATCATTGGGGCGGGCTCGGACAGTCATTTCTTACATGCTTCTCTTCAGGTGATGTGCATTTGTGCGCGTAATCGTCTTATGTTTCGACTTATTAGGTAGCGTCTTAGGTCAGTCTTGTTTACCGGTTGTACCTATGACCTATGGTCTATCGAACGGTGGAACTAGGCTATTAGATCCGGGAGAGCAATATCGCCCGTGCAGTTTGAAAACAGAAATCAATGGAAAAAGTGCCTGGAATTTGAAGAATGCCTATCCAAATTAGAAATGCGTGGGTTCTTCGCACCTTCTCCTGGCCGTGAAAATAAAGCGGATCTGATATTGTGTAGGTAAATGGAGAATTTGACACACTTGAATGATTTTCAACTTGCACAGTTTGCAACCTGAATGGAAGATTATGCCATATAACCTGAACATTATTGCACTGTATCTGCGCTCTTAGCTGCATTAGCACTCACCCGAGAGAATCTCGATACGAACATGGGAATTTTTTCTCCTGCACCATCCAGAATAGGCTGGCTATTCATGATGCGAACCAAAATTCGAACACTTTTATTGACATCTCGGGACATCAAGTTGAGACAGCATCCTGAGAGAACCCTTTGAGCTGTTCTCACAGAATTCTAGCATGCAGCATCTTACTGGGGAGGTGAATAGCCCCTGACTGTGGAACTTCAGGAACCAGATATATGTTTAACCTCTTGGCATTGGCGTCAAGCATAAAAACAGTTACACTTTGCTTTTTACGGAAATTGTGCGAAAGACCACGGGAAGACAGCTGCCTATCTGAGTTGTTGTTAACGCTTTTGATGTTATCACGCCCGGCAAACAACTAAGTTATTCCACTTTGTTGTTTTTCTAAAATTCCATATCCATTAGCAGGAACATTCTTCGTTTATGTGTCTTGCAATCCGAAATAAGTAGTAGGGCTGATATAATACCGACTCATTCATTTTCAGATTGGATTACAGAAAAGCAGGGCTAGGTTCGGGCTACAAGTGTATCTGTTGGCAGCTGATGCCGCGAACCATAACCTATTTTGATTAGCCTCTCGAGAGACGTTAGATAGTTCCGAGAATTCAAGCCCGTTTATTTGCAAAATAATGGGATGCATGCTCGAAAATACGACACGAAACGTTTTGTATCCCAATTAACATGTCCTGCATTTAAAGTCCTACTTACAAGCACTGGCGCTAAATTTAGCGAATGCACGCACCAATAATATTAAAGTTCGACAAATTAAATCTGTCCCACTCGATTATCGAAACACGGGCAAAACAGACAGATCAAAGTACGTAGTTTTTCAAATGTCACAGAATAAGATAACAATGTACTGAAACTTAGGGAACCGATAGACGATCGTTACTAGACTGGTTTATTGAAGGAACGCAATATACGAGAATACCCCGGGGTGTTATCCGGGCAGTGGTTTCGACAGCCTCGTACAGCCATGAATGAACGTCTTACACTGTGAGCTAACTGGACAGTTTGACTACTTGACAGAGGGGCTTGTGTGTATTCGGTTGCTATCGCACAACCACGTGGTGCTTTGTGCACAAACCGACTATCATAAATCCTATTCTGCTTGTGTCATGTCCTATAAGCTCTCGAAGTTGAGCAGCTTTGGATCTGTTTGTCACATCTGATCTTCAGGTACGCTGTAGGGTTGTAGTGAAACCAAGGAAATGAGTCGCATGAGGTTCTAATGAGGCGATGAAATCAGTTAAATTAATGGACTGTGGCACCTGATCACCATTGGAGTTCCGTAGGGTGCAAATATGTTGGCCTAAATCTTGTGCCAAATCACATCTATGTTGTGCCTGCGTTCCGTTGGCGACCGTGGTAAAGAGAGCATGTTTTGGAATTACAACTGTCAGTATCCTGACAGCTGACATGCTTCACTGACCTGGGTGACTGTGGCGTGTGCTTTGTGTCTATTTTGATTCGTTCTACCAGAATAAGAGTGATTTGTTTGGTGACTGAGTACGTCGTGTTTGTATAACCCCAGTGAATTATGCTTTCACTGGACTCTTTCTACTTTCTTCGGCCGATGGCAGTTGATGTATTGGCACAAACTTATGTGGGCGCCAACTGGCAAAGAACACTTTTGAGTGATCCAGTACAGTATAATTCATGTTTGAGTTCAGTGACGGGAGTCGCTCGTTCAACTTACAATCCTTTGGAATTCAATCGGTGTCGGTTACGCAGTGACTGTAAAGATTTTTGTCCATCTCCTCCACACGAGGCTGTGTATATTAGGGCTTTGACAACTCGCAACTCATTGGCTTTGGGCAGTCGACTATAGAGCTATTTATTAGTATCCTCCAAAAGAAATTCTCACTGTATATATGAGAGAAAAAGATTCGACAAAAGGGTTCCTGAAATCGCAGGTGAAAGTTCCTACGAAGGGTGATCGGATTAAGTATTAGGAATCAGGAGAGAATCTCGGACAGTGTGGAAAGGATGTATACCGAATTCTCGATGAATACCGTGTTAAACATCCGGAGTGTGTGAACACAATGGTGATATGTTGAGGATGCGTCTATTCGCTGAGTATGGAAAATTGCACCTACAAAAGGTTGCTAATTATCTGAATTTTCGTTTCGTAACTTCGAGGAAAAGCTCTACGATCTCAGGACAGATGAAGAGACATGCATTGTTTCCAAATCTCATGTTAAGTCTCCTATGAGCACACACGAAAGTGCCGCAAGGTGACTGAGAAAGCTCGGCTGGCAACCACGAGTCCCGGCAACGCTTTCTCAGGAAAACCGGCTTATTTGCATAATCCTAGAGTATGCCCGACTACTGTGAAATTGTAGTTGCACACGTTCTTACCAGGTATGCGAAGGTCCTGAAGACCCACGAAATGCAAAGATATGTACCACTATATAAGCCAATAGCATAAGACGCGTAGTTTCAACATAAAGTACAGGCTGTTGTAAACAGTATAGTTTCGCAGGAATCATCATTAGCAAAGTTGGGTTGTGTGAGTTGTAATCCCACTGTCCGCCAGTTGAATTGATTTCATCACCTCATTAGAACCTCATGCGACTCATTTCCTTGGTTTCACTACAACCCAACAGCGTACCTGAAGATCAGATGTGACAAACAGATCCAAAGCTGCTCAACTTCGGGAGCTTATAGGACATGACACAAGCAGAATAGGATTTATGATAGTCGGTTTGTGCACAAAGCACCACGTGGTTGTGCGATAGCAACCGAATACACACAAGCCCCTCTGTCAAGTAGTCAAACTGTCCAGTTAGCTCACAGTGTAAGACGTTCATTCATGGCTGTACGAGGCTGTCCAAACCACTGCCCGGATAACACCCCGGGGTATTCTCGTATATTGCGTTCCTTCAATAAACCAGTCTAGTAACGATCGTCTATCGGTTCCCTAAGTTTCAGTACATTGTTATCTTATTCTGTGACATTTGAAAAACTACGTACTTTGATCTGTCTATTTTGCCCGTGTTTCGATAATTGAGTGGGACAGAGAGTCAATTTGTCAGAATTTAATTTTACTGGCGCTTGAATTCGTTTTTGCAAGTGCGCACAATTTCGGCGGAACTAGAATTCATTGTGTAAAATTTGGGGGTGAAATACGAAAAGTATGAATTGTTTCTGTCAATTGTCTAGTTGTTTGTTTCCACATGGATTCTTGTAGCAAAACGCGATCAATCCTTGGAGTGTGTGGCACGTCTGTCTCCTGGAGATTCGGGTATATTTTTAGTGGCTGCGTAATGCTGTTTTTTTTATGGCTATTCCAGGTGAATGGTCGTATTACAGGGACGAAGTTTGTGTGCTGCGAATATGAAGTGCAACTAGTTGCGTTGAGTAAAAAAAGCAATTGCTCGGCTGCACCGAATGAAGCAGTCCTGTAGTTTGAGAATGTCAGGAAGAATGATGCTACCGAAGATGCATGATCGAATGATCATATTTCTGTAGGGGTTGACGGTAGCAGCTGTTTTTGCCGATCAAGAGAAATCTTTATACAGGGCTCTTTATGATAAGGATGGTAGGTGTGTCCACTTTGGGGCCAGTTAAAAAATGATCGCCAATTCCAGTGAGTACTGCTTCGCGTTAATTGGGCCTGCTTTCGTCGGTAGACAGACTAAATGTATTTTTGGAGGATTTTGGCGTGGTTTCACACTCTGCCGATCGCACAACTAAAGAACCTAGACGATTTGACCACATTCACTGTGAACCCGTTGTTTAAACTCACAAAACTGTCTTGCTAATTTTTTTGTCTTATGTTTACCCGAAAGGATGCATCGGAACTATATTTTTGCAATCGTGTGTTTTCGGAATCTACTCATTAACGTGATGTATGAAACAGATGAACGTTCGAGATACCTGATCATTGTCCCGGTTTCTCGCAGTGTAACCCAGAGCAGAGCTGATTCCAGTAGAATTTGAAGAACCAGATGGTTGCATCAAATTATAGAAGCACCAGTTTTCTGTCTAATGTCAGTTCAGCTGGTTCGATTCAATGAGTAGATAAGCTTCAGAAATATAGCTAAATTAAAGCGCAGGTTGAATGTGACTCATATTCTGCCTGGCGGCAGTGTAACGCGTTGACCTCCAGTGGTGTGACACTGAATGCTGAATAGAAGCTAGATCCCCCCAGACGCACTTTCAATTCGTTCCATCAATTTCACTATGGAAGAGTCTTGCTTGGTTATGTTATATTGCTTGTGATTAACTTCAACTGTTGCCCAAATGTTCTTCAAACAAGTGTGCCGTGCAAAGATCGTCGCCTAGCCTACCTGCGCCACCATCACCATCATGAACAGCAGACTTTATCAAGACTGGTGAGTAAGTATCGCACAACCTTGGAAGAGGAAGTTCCTGGTCAAAGATGGGATGAAACTCGATGGATAGAGGTTTAGTTCAAAAATTCCTTTGTCCCTGGGTAAGTCATCCAACAGCACACTCGAAAGTCGTTGAAGTAAACGTATCCGAATACCATGTTGGTGAGAGTTGACATCAACTGGGTTCAACCAGCTTCCTTTGCAGACCTCATCCAACACACTTTCAGCACACGAAGACAGACAAGCTTTTACTGAGCCGTTGGGCAAATTAGTGATATCAGTCACACCGTTGGGATTGGATGCGTTCGTTTTCTTGTAATATTTCAAACAACGCCGAGGGAGAAGCAGGTGGACCTTTCCCAGGCCCAACTTGATAGTTTTCGCTTTCATTTCGCGTTGTCACTTCATGGATCATCACCTTCCTCCTTTCTCCAACAAGGGTTTGATGTGACAACCGAGGTTTTTTTGGTAGACGGTGATCGAGCACACGTAGTACGTGCCCTAACAGCCATAAACTGCTAAACCCTATCTGAGACTCAGGTGAATCCGGCACATTACCTAGTACTCGCTAGTAAACGGTTTCATTGTGCGCACGCTGCAGGCGGTTAACGCCTGCCGAACTACGCAGGTTTCAGTGATGAACTATTTGAAGGGGTCCGAGGTATTCAGATATTCACAACCATGACTTCAGACCATTCTCACAGTCGTTTTGTGGACATGAGGAAATGTGGCGACCATTTCTAGTGACACGATGATGTATGCATTGACTTTACCTGTGATCGAAAATTCAGGGTTGATGCATGTTCTCGTGTAGAAATATTAAGCTCCTCATCCTGAAATTTCATAGGAGTACATGACAGTGGGAGTTCCCGAACTAAGACTTTGCTCCTTGAAGGTGCAAACCAAGCGGCTGAACCAATTCCACCATTTTATTTAGAGTATCTGATGCAGGTGTGTGGTCATCGAATAATAGAAAAATGTCATCCGCATAATTCAATTCCATCAATCCTTCTATAGATGTGATTTTGACAGCTGTATTCATGGTCTCACAGAGAGTCCACTAAAAGATATTGTAAATGGTAAAAGTAAATAATCATAGGGGGAGGAGACGACCCTGATGAAGTAGTTGTGGGTGAACCTGTTTAAACTTTAGGGCGGCCAGGAAAAAGGTAATAAATGGTGGAATCAATACTCAGGATCTCCGAGGACATTTCTGGTTATTCAAGCAAATATAGAGTTGTCGGCCTATTAATGGATCCTGAAGTATTTTAAAGTGTGAGAAAATCACCGCAGTTGGTGGGTGGTAGGTATGACGTTGCTCAATTACTCCACGCAGTATGAAAGTGCGGGTAAACCCCCTCTTACCTGCTTGAAATCCTTCCTGGTGCTATCGGACATGCGTCTTGTGTCATGAGGTCAGATGTCGCAGTAGCCAGCGAGGCCTATACCCTCACAGTTGGAGTGGTCGCTTTGGGTGCCTGATCACTCCATTTTGCATGGTGATATTTCCGTTCTCAAATTAATTTAAACGACCTAGTGAATACAATACAGAGATTTATGTTTGAATAACCTCGACGGTTGCTCTGCCACCCGGTAAAGCTCTAGGAAGAAGGGTATCTTATTGCTTCAGAAAGTGAGGAATGGTTCAAACTCACAGACCATGGCTCGCATTGAACTAGTGGAATGAAAGATATGGGTGCAGATGACAAATTAGACTACTGTTAGAAATATTCAGGCAAGCTGTCAAGGCTCTGGTTCTTGTATAGTAAATTTTCAAGGCTGTCTTCGGTGATTGCACTAGCAGCCCGATTTTTGGCCCCGTTTTGCATGTCAGGTGAAAAAGATCCCCGATATTCCCAGCTGCACTAGCTTCCTCCATTTTCAGCTCCTTTGATTCCACCAAGTCTCTCTGCTCGCACTCAGACTTTACTTGAGCTGACCCCTAACAGCCGTTCTGACTGGACTGTGTTCAGTTGTCGAAGGGCCCTGAGGTCTCTTATCGAGGAGAGACAGTGACCACTCTGGGATCGCATACTTTGTGGTAGGGCCTCGGAGACAAAACATGTCCAGTTCCCTGTTGTATAGATAATGGGGCTTTTCTCGTCCCATTTAAAACTGACGTCTCCCCAAGATTTAGCTTCTAAATCGTTGCATAAGCTAGTTCATGTCAGATCGCGTTTACGTGACTAAACGATGGGCTTGCTATTTCGGTCCAACGTGGAAACTTATGGAACATTTATGCTAGATATGAGCATGATCCGAATTGTTGTGAGTGATCCAACACGACCGACAGCCACTGAGTACTTATGGCTATGTTTTCAGTCTGACTCCACGGTTATCCATCAGTAGGAGGCACCAGGTAGCTCAACGGTGTCCACTGCATCTGAATCCGGTACTAATGAGGGACAAATGATGATCAGTACAGCACAGCAAGAGGCGACCACCAATGTCATGACGTCTTGAGTCAGAGCTGAGCAGGTCACAAAGTCGTGTCTCTGATGAACTGAGATATCCTGCTTGTACACTGAGGTCACTGGTGGTTAGGTCAGTGTCTGAACTCCTCATGCTGTGTAGGAAAGTGGTTAGTTTCCATTAAAAAACAATTTTAACCGAATCATAGCTACAGTTGATTGATGCCTCACCTCAGGAACTAGGGGTTATATCAACACCGGCGTAAATGGCTGCAGTAGATGCAGAATCGTCCGGATTTCGTAGGCGGCACCTTCCAGATAACGAATGTGCAATTACGGTGCGTGTACCGGAAGCGTCGAGAGTTCATGACAGAGCAGCTTGTTAGCCTGATTGCCACAGAGCTGGCACAATAAGGGTGTGGTAAATCAGGGGAGTCAGGTCTGATGGGGGGGCGTGAGCGTTAGCACACTGTCAATCACTTCTTTGGATACAAAACTGACAAGCCTGTGTCTGTAATTTACAAAAGACTGATCGTTAACTTGAGCGGCAATGGAGTTAATAGAGAATACTGAACGAAGTTAGGAGAATTTGTCAGTAATCCGTTTTGGTGTGAAATACCGTGCGAGTGTCACACGGACACTGGATGGTATGCAGAAGAGCAAAAACCATAGCCCGACGGCCAGCTCCAGTCTCGTAACAACACTGAAGCAGCCTGATCTCCTCTTAGGTGTAAGTTCATTTCCCTTTCGAGCATCTCCCTCGAGGAACACATCATGGACTTAACCTGAGGTCAGTTACTTCAGCAGAGCATTTAAAAAATGCGTTTGCCTCACATTTCGTCTGTACACGAATCTTCACTCATCTTTCATGGTACCCACTATTATGTGAGTCTTGTGACTCGGGGACAACACAAACTGCTACTTTTTCTCGTACACTAATGAAAATTTTGGTTTCCTAAAAATGTTTGGCCCACAGAAAGAACGCCGATTACTCGCTCAGCTCAGCGTGACGCGAACGCAGATGCCTGCCAATCCATGACATACCAGAGGGGGATGGGACTAAGGGTAATTGTAGCTTGGTGCACTTTACAACGTATGGTCAGCGTGACTGTTTTAGTGACTCCCTCAAAATGCTTCAAGGTGTGACGTTTTTACTTTTGGTTCCATCTCAATCAGATGTGAGATATCCAAACCACGAATCAACACCGATTTAAAACAGGCCAATAAGCAATGTAGTAACAGGATTTTCAGTTAACCAACCACGCTAAAGCTATTACATGCTATCAGTTAAGCTAGAAAAACTGAAATATGACAAATAAATATCCACGGAATGGCGTAATTTTGATGGCTCATCGAATAGTAACGAAAGGTCGGCAAACCAATTTATATAGTTGGTTTACGGTTCAACAACAGATCTGTCCCCACTATCTGCTTATGTATTTAGAAGTAGAGGCAACTCGATGTGCATGTAACTGCCTTGTGCTGAGCTATTTAAATCCTGCATTTAATCACATTTCCACACTGGAATTTTCTTAATACAAATAACTCCTGTTTTAGACAGTGAAGCATCGGTTCTGCGCTCAGTCTTAATGACGCAGTCTGATAGCTGGACTGCTTTGTCAGGAGATACGGGAAGTGTTTACCGACCGGTAACATCCTGTCTCGTCGAGTCCGACATGAACCTCCCATACAAATGTGCTCTGTTCACATGATGTTCAACCCCGACGTCACGACACTGTTATGTCTGGCTGTTGTGCAGAAGAAGAGTGCTATGGTGCTAGATGGGGCGACAAGCCCATCATCGATTAACTACTCGGAAATCAAAAGACTTGTGAAGGTCGTACGAAGTAAAGCGATGACATTATTTCATTGTGAGTTATCCAATGGAAATCTAAGGATAATCAGGTGAAGTTCTCAAGATGTGATAGTATCAAGTTCACATTTTGCGAGGTGTATACGATTCTCTGGCTCACATGCTTCAGCTGGCATGCCGCCCGTATCCAATAATTCGGCTACAGTTGTCTTGGTAGAATAGAGCTCTACAGACGTAGATAATGAGCACACATCTAATGAGACCATTATTTCATCCTGATCGACCTTCGTGTTCTTCAGTCTCTCCAAAAATTGTCCCACATTTTTGATTGAGTGTTGAGACCCGCCGATGACATGGTTCAACTTCTTCCACAGCACTTTTGAAAGATTATAGGTCGCGTTCCCGGGAGTGATACTATTGGTCGAAGGAGTATCGTTCCTTTGTGTGTCTTTGAGAGTCCGAAGAAGCGCAGAGTGGCCGAATCACGAGCTCTCATTCTCCAATATTATCCTTTTGTAATCTTGTGGAGATCCTCGAACTTTTTTAAGTTCATACTGATTTTGTTTGCTTGCTTGCTTTGGTAGCGTCCTAAGCGGTCTAACGCGGTTGTGTCGTTGAGTAGGGCCTTTCCTTTATAGATGTAGTCTGGTTTGCGCACAATGAGGCGACTGGATGTCGAAATGCGAGCACATGACGGCAGCACGTGCTTTGACTTCATTGCATACATAGCGCTTTTTATCCGTTGGCCAGTAATCTGTACTACAGTGACATGGGTTGTCAACTCAGGTGCACATACAGCGGTGCCGCCACTGTGCGAACCACAAGGTTAAGGATGCACTGTAGAATAGTACAAAATGAGTGTAACAAAACATATCAAACCGGAGTGCGTGAAGCACCCTTTTTACCAGTCTTTCCAGCTTTGCTGCGTGAATCAACCAGTCAGGGCACTCCGATCAATGACCTGCACAAGTAATCTAACCAAACCTACCAAGCGTTGATTGTTAGTGTTGAGCAACAGTCTAGCTTATTACTTTATCCATTTAACACACGTGGACTTGCAAATTCAGCTTATGAACCCAGGGTACTGTCAGTGTTTTAACCATGTGTGAGAATTAAGCAGCTGGTTTGAGAGCAAGATTTTTTTGCTGGAAAGTTAATTTGCTTCTGATATACTTTGGGAGAATGGGCTCTAGGTAAGCTCAGATAAAGGCTCAAAGGCTATATTTACATCGTGATTATGATCACATAGAACCAGTTTGGTTAAGAAGCCCTGTAAGTACGGTTGTCTCGACAGTTAGTTGTAGAAGAATATACAGTTACCGGATTGATGGGGGAGTTACCTTCGAACTTTTCCTAATTACTAGGTGGATCTGCTGGTTACCGCTATGACGTAGTTACTGAAAACGCCAGACGTATACCGTGACTTATACTAATTGTTTTGAAGAGGGCATTTTAGTAACTAGCTTTACTCGAACCACTTCGTTTGTCACTGGCATGAGCATGAGCTTAGTGAATCATCTCGCATCTTTGATAAGCAAACAACCACTTCTCTAGAATACCATTCTTGATGAGCGTTCCACCGTCTTTTGCTGACCTTTTTAGTTTTGCTTTTGAGAGTGACGATTGCATCTTATTTCGGATGAACTTTGTCCTGGGCACAGGCAACCGTAATAAGAGAATGTCTTCGTTAAAGGCCAGCATCGTCTTGTAAGTGGTATGGGAAAGCCAACTGTAGTTTTCTGACAACCCACTACAGGTTTTATCCTGTTTAGTATTCGTAAGGTAGGTCTAGTCCGTGAAGTTCAGTCAGTCTTTTATTATCCCCGTTTGTTGGTTGGAATCTATCCGAGTATGTAACAATCGGAGGAGTGGCGTTGAAAGAACAGAATTCGTTCTGTTGATAGGATCAGGAGGAAATGTTTGTTTCATTGCAGAACATCCTAAAATATCAAGGGTTTGGTTCTAGCCTACCCGTTTTTACTTTTGGACAGCATTTCTGTCTGTAGTTGCATTCCTAGTTCACGAAGACAGCTGCTGATATATGAAGGCTAATTCTTCTCGTAGTGAGTTCTTGGAGTCATTTTGTCTGAAAGTTGGCTGATTTGCTTAATCCATAACCGCAATTCGGAACCACAAGTGTTGGTGTTGGTTACTATTCAAGGACACATTACACTGCAAAGACTCAATGACTGAATGCAATTTCTTTCCTGAATAATAGATGCACAAGAGCAAATGGTTTAAGCAACAGTATAGTTATTTGCAGGTGTTGAGACTATAAATGGCTAACCTGAGTATATCTGACGTAATTTACCAATGATGCCAGATACAGGGTGTGGTCAACTATTGCAGCCTTTCGTATCACAGCTGTTATGCTAGGTGTAAGAACTGTGATCCAGTTAGATTTGCCTGTATCAGACAGAACAAAAAGCAAGAAATAAGAAACATACTCTTTGAACGACGGATAAATTTGAAGCATCTGCTGAACATACCGGATGTTGGAACCCATGTTACCAGGCGCTTTCAGCACCAAATCATCTTTCAGATGGCTGAATTTGGTCCTCACAATCTGCCGAAAATTTTTGCACTAAACCATTTACTGTCTTAGTTCATTCCGAAGAACTGAAACGGAAATAGTTCACTGACGTTTTTGGACCGGCCAAGTGTATTTGTAGTGTACCAGCTACGTATTCTGGTATCCTCTCCACTCAAATTACCTTTGCTTTCCTGAAGGAACTGCTGTTTCACTCACGTTCAGCGAATTAACCGTGGTAGAGAGCACTGCATCTGTAGCTTATATACAAACACAGATTTCAACCCTCTGATATCACAGGTCGTTTTTCTTAATTCCACTTCTATGAGACGGAGACTAGTTATATTCAGACGAATGAATTAGTTCAGGTAATTCCCAGATCTTAATACCCCAGTTTTGAACGAGACTAAAAAATATAAGCAGTTGGTCGTTTTTGTCACCTTCGTTTTTGCTGTGAATCCGAACAGGCAGTTTATACTCAAATTAACATGCAACTCTCTGCAATTCGCTTTCAGCTATCCCTGTTAGTCATAGTTACGGCCAGTTCTGGAAGCGCGTACTGTTTGACAGATCCGTCGAACATATGTTGACGATTATCAAAGCCGTAGTTGACTGAGCGCAGAGGAGGTAACACAAGGGTGATTACCAGTGAATGGTGAATGCAAGCAAGATTAGGTAGCAAAGGTTCACCACCATTTAAGCTAGCCAGGTTCCCAAGTCTCCTTAAGCCACTTGCCGGTAGGTCATACACATACGATCAGGATTCCTGAGAATCTGGTGCCGAGGTAGCTAGGTCTACTTTGGGGTAAGACGAATGTTTCGTCAGTTTTACTATCAACTCGATGGATATAATCATCTCGGGACGAACAGGCTCTGCAAACAACAAAACGGTCTCTGCCAGCGGACACAATGCAGCAAGAACGGACGCTACCTTTTGTAGATGAGTTGGCTGAAGTCATCAAAATATGCTTAAATCTCGGTCAGTTTGTTATCGATTCAGTTGGTTACTGTCGATAAAACTTCTGACACTGGAATCTCAACTAACACTGGTACTGGCCAATGTGTACACGATGGACTTTCAACCAGGAGCCTTAGTCAGATTCTGGCACCCACAAAGGATATTTGGGTGTTACGTTACATCGTCACGAAGAGTCTGGACCTTACCGTGGTGTGACGGTTTGCGCAACTCAGCGACCCATTGAGCTATACTGGGGGGGTGTCCGCGCGATACTCACAGAGTCTCTCATACCAGGTTGGTCAGTAGGTAGAGGTCTGACGAACACAGTCTCCTGGACCTCCAGTTTGGGGGTTGGGACATGTGGCAACTTGTTCCGTAGAAATGGTAATGCGTCTGCATTTCCCGCCAAACACCGCTGTCTTGCGGTTAGGCTTTTGAGCCCAAGGCTTTGGTTAAGGACCCTAATCGTTCTCCTGTCTAGGTGTGGGTGCCCTGACAGTGTCCCAGCCAGCGTACAACCATGAATTGCACACATACAAATAAACTCATGCCA
>SJOL01002185.1:236029-280653 GCA_004794785.1 Opisthorchis felineus | reverse complement strand
TTGACCTGGCAGAGGGGTTTGAAGGATATTACGAAATATTTGGGTGCTGTTGGTGATACTCGCCTTCCAAGATGGGGACCGCGTGATCCCCACTTCGTCTGGTTGGAGACCCTACAATATATGGCTGCCAACCGATGTCAGTGGCGTTCTTGTTGTCAGTTTCTATCCAGATTGCCTGAATGGGTGTCTGTAGGTGTAGGCACCTCAGAATGATTGTAGAAAGCTAGCACCAAGACGCTTCCCCGTCCACCTTTATTCTTTCTTTACAATAAGGCTTTCAAATAAAACATGGTTGTACGGCAGCGAAGCATCGGTGTTGAACACTGATGTCATGCTGTCGATGATGATGATGATGACGTAGCTAGCACATGTATTGTGATAAAGCGTGTTAAGGCCAACAGAATATACCAGTATCTTACTAACTTGAATTTCAGTAAGGATCTAGAGTATACTGCTCTTCCTAGAATGTATGACATTCAAGAGTAAACGAAAATTATAAACTGCTGTTTACCAGAAGTAAGCGGACATTTGTCTTAAGCTACTAATCGGTCCGTGAGAAAACACCATGAGATAGTATAATTTGAAGGATGCTTAGTCGAGTAAGGTGCACTGAAGAGAAACTACTCAGTGAGTTTAATTGACCGTCAACGAAGGTGAATAATCAGCCACAATATTAAAATCCAACAAGGCATGTATTTTGTTAGCGGTTATCTCACACAAACGAGGGAAGTTAAAGTTACTAAAGGGATGTCTAATACGGCAAACATTAAAGTAGCGTCCCAGAAGGTGGAAACTTGAGGTTCAGTACTGTGGCAGTTTAAGTGTTGCCTCACAGTTGATAGGACTAGGGACTGTGTATGCACAATGAAACGCTACGGCTGCGTGAGGGTTTAAAAATGGTATAGAGCCAGGTGATTGCTCATCAGAGTTGGCGATTTCAAGCGACCCATAAACAAACAACCAAGAAACACAGATAAATAGCTGAGGAAGTTGTAGGGCTTGTGAACAACAACTAGGTTCAGACTTGGTAGTTTCGACGTGAAGAACAATGTTCCCACCAGATCATCCGGTATCCGGGCACTGTAACTCACCAGGCGTGCTAGTATTGATGGAATACGGGGAATGAAATAGTTTTTTTGGGAAGTGGTTATGAATTAGCCTTGGTGCTGTGCAGTTGCCCATGATCTTCCACACGAGTTGAAATTGACTAAAATCCATTTAATCTCCTTTGCCTCCTGACGCATTTGACCGGGTACTTACTAACCCAGGAAAAATAACGAATTTCAATAACGATACCCAAAAGGAATATTCAAACCTTGTTTCCTAAATCATAAAACAAGGCCCTAAACTGGATTCAAAGTATTATCGCTTTTTTCCCAGGCATTCAGCCACACGCCCTAGCCATTCACACTACTGACCCGAACTCTTGACTGACGTTCAGCGCTGTCTCCCTCTGATGGTTGGAAGGAATATTATTAGTGTGGTCTCTGTCTGCCTTGAAACTCGATTAGTCTAGTAACCCTTCCAGTTGGCCTGACGAAGATTTGATGTCAACAGTGAAGTTTTACCCAACTCCAAATCCACTGGTTGTTTAACAAACTTATCAAAAAATGAAGAGGTCTTTTCGGTTTGTGGTTTTGGAGTTTTCAATAAAAAATCTCTTTGTGAAAAAGTTATCATAAATGTGATATGTTCCGGAGCATTTAACCTTCAATCCATCAGCCCAAGCTCAGCAAGCTTCAGCTAGATCAGGCAGTCAGTCAAATACCAATCCACTACTCAGTCAATCAATCAACCAGCCAATCAACCAATCAATCAATCAACCAATCACTCACTTATTCACTCTCTCGCTCACCCACAAACCCACTCATCCATCCACTCACTTAGTGAATGAACCAATTAGTTGATCATTCATTCATTCTTTTATTCATTTATTCATTCATTCAGGTGGTCAGTCAGTCAGTCAGTCGGTCACTCACTCACTCACCCACCCACCCACTCACTCACTCACTCAATCAATCAATCAGTCAATCAATCAATCAAGTTGCCAGTCAGTCAGTCAGTCAACCGACCGATCGAACAGTCAGACAGCCCATCACTAAATCACTTGATTGAGTAAGCAGCCAATCACCCAAACAAACAAACAACTAGTCATTTGATCAGTCGAGCGCAAATTTTTCACCTCAGGCACTGTAATTGTATCTAACAGCCGATAAATCACTCGTTGAGCTGCGTAATATATGGCATGCTTTCAAAAGATCACTGGCTTGGTCTTATCTAAAGTTTCACAGATAATAAATCCTGATGCTCAGTTATATGACATCCCGTGACACGATCTTGTCGAAGCCAGTAACAAATAACTGAGTTGCCAAGTAAGCCTAATATATTTACTTCATCGATTGCTTCCTGTGTCACTTGATCTTTCGGCGGACCGTTTTTAGTCTAGTTGTTACAAGCCATCCTTCCTAACAAACAGGTGTGCTGCTGCGTGCAATCTGAAATTAGTGGAAACAATCTGCCGAATTTGGTTTCCGATTAGTGAAGACTACTAAGTAGCCAGCAACAGCTACTCTCTGGGGCCTCTAGACAAATTATGGACGAAAAGCCAACTGTCTCTTTCTACCTGGTCAGGGCAAATCAGCCAAGATGTCTGGAAAGATTGTCGTCGGTTTGACTGCGAAAACTTCAGAATTTTGCCCAGCTCTTCTAAGGTCTCGCTACCTCTACTATCATGGAGCATGATATGCGAAGCACGTGAATAATCGGGAACCATTGTCCTCTCGCATCCCTTTCTTTGCTTCGCTGTTTTGAATCGAGCTGAGACGCTCATATGAGAACTTCTATACACCTGGTTGTGTCTCATCTCCTTGCCTCATAAACACTGATAATACTGAGAATAAATCCTGACCAATAAGCACTGAGAAAGCAGTCAAACCTAAAAGTATTCAGCTCAAGCGTTCTACGGAAACAGCATACGGTTGTTTCATTTGGAGATGTGTTTAGCCTGACCGACTGGAACTAATTAAAACCTGAGGGGAAAAGGTCAGCCAGCATACAGGTAGCGGCCTTTAGGGAGCCAGTCAGTCACATATGACTGTACATCATAACTCATGAGATGGCCCTGTTAACAGAGTGATGTCGGCATTATCCATCAATCTCTCCAGTTGGTAGTTGGCGGTCACAATTCCTCGAGTGACATATCAAATCATATCTCCTGAGGACCTCCGCAACAAGTCTTACAGGTCAAACCTACCAGCTATCGCTTGTTCGCGACTTCTATTATTTCACTGCTATATCAAGTCGATGAATAACCTGCAGTGAGATGTGGTCAACTCAGTTCATCTCGACCATCTCCATATGACTATCCGGGAAACAGTGTTTGAACATCACTAGTTTACTGGGAGGTTTTGGAACTTGGTTACTCCCCATTGTAGGAAGTGCCGAGTTAGATTAATAAAACTATTCCAAATGGCTGTTGGGCTCGTGCTGCGGGAGTGAAACCGTAAGTTATTGTATTACATGCAGGTCACATGGCCACTCTTTCGTCTGGGATGTTCAGTTGCCAAGCTCATTAAGTAGTACCAATTAGGTCAACTGGTTGGTCTCAAGGTCTCAGTTTGAATTTCCTTTTTTGCCGGTAACCCTTGTCAAACTGTTCAGGGACCACACTACCCCCAAAAGCATGATTTTAAATTATTAAGGTACCATTTTGAGGTACATTTTCTGGTCTGATCATGTGCAGTTTGTTTTCAATGAAGTTAGACGCCTTCCTCATTATCACTCGCGCCTAGCCTCATCCTTGGCATGTTGACACGTGTCTCCTCTCACGTGATTTGCCTTCACCACTGTGTTGGCTTTGTGTTCAGCTTCTTCGAGCGGTTTGATCTTGAGGAAGGGTGAAAGTCTTCAAGGATGCACCTGGTTCGCAATAAATTTTGAACACCGATGCACCTGGATGCTATTACTTCGATGTGAACTTTGAAAAACACGAATTCTAATCGTATGATATAAACATCAGTATGACAGGGTACCACTTCGGTAAAATGCTCAACCAGAGGAGTAAGAGTGGAGCTTGTCACCTTCTTCCGGTGGGGCCCAGGTAGGAAGAAATACTTTTTGGGGCTGCTTGCATAAACGAGCTCTTACTACATAAGAGGGAATATTTCGTCGAATCAGATGGAAAAAACTGTGACAGTAGTCAGGAAGACAATGAGGGTTGGAAGGATCTCCAATCAATTCATCATGAAAGACGAGGCAAACACCATAAAAAAAGTGTAAAATAGTGAGGGTGTGGAAAGGAAGTACTTCAATGGCATTGCTGTGGGCATTTCAATTTAGCACATGTTCTCATCATTAAGAAAGTGTCGATCATTTTCGCAAATTTAAATTACAGTTCTACTTATGGATATTTACAATGTCTTTTGTGAACTATGCATGCGTAAGGCAGTACTAATGACCACATTTGCTCGCGTTTTCGGAGTACTACAACTAATATTTCGCCGAGTGACGTCAGTCCCTCTTTTCAAGAAAATGTTGTTTTCAGGCTCACCGGGAGACTTTTAAACTAACATCTTGTCTACTTTCTGCACGACTGTCATTTTTGCTACTCTGGGTGTTCAGCTGGTGCTGAACACCGGCAAACAATGCGAATAGCAATTGCGTGCAACCCCGTGTATCGCAATTCGTGTAAAAGGAAGCGAATTGAGGCGAACAGCAAGGCGAGTTGCACAATTAATTTGGAAATAAAGTGTCACGTGTTCAGAAAATTAAATCAGGTAGCTATAAAGTTGGTTGAGTGCACAGCACAGACCTAATGAAGGAACTTCATGCTACGTCGATGCCTACTTCGTTCTGTGGTCTGCAATAAAGGACAAAACTTAACTCTGTGTGTTACGTCACACTAGATGTCAAGGATAGTTCAAGTGAATTTCAGCTGTGCTCTAGTGAAGTCAATGTCGGTCAACACTGTTCAATGAAGCTTAAGCAGGCTTGCCTTTGCTCGCTTCCTAGACGCCAGTCAGCTCTGATAATGTATGTATCGCCGTAATTGGAGGCGAATGGTTCTGGTCAAAAGGGGAAACAACACTAGGAAAGCGCAAGCCCAGATGGAAAGAAAAACCCAGCAGATTCCAATAGAAAATGTAAGGTTCCAGGAAAAGTTAAAACCAGGCAATTTTGATGGATATAGTAGACTCAAACAAGCTTGTATGCAATCCGTCCAACAAAAGCTGAGATACAACTGTTAAAAGAAGGCCTGAATTCCACCTTGACCAGAAAACGGCTAACTGCTGGTGAAACAGGGTCGACTACAGAGCCTGAAAACTTGAAGCTTCCAGTAGTGAGATCAGAAGAAGCTAGGTTGTGTATCGGCAATTTTCTCAAAAGCCAACGACCAATACGAAGCAGTGTCGTGGGAGGAGATGGATCATTGAATTCACTGAGGAAAGATCGGCCGATCCCCACCACCGAAGTGGACAAATGCAATGTAACAGTTGTCTTGAATCAAAAGGACTATGAAGAAAAGGTTCGCGGGCATCTAAGAGTGGTTCCTTACTAGAAAATTGAGCCGCAGAAAGAAAGTGCAGCTCTCGGGTTTGTAAGTGCATATGACAATTAAAACCCAAGATTGGTCAAGCAAAGTGGTTTTTACTTGCACCAAAATCTAACAGGCTCGGAAGATTATATGGGTGCCAAAAATACATAAAACAGGCACTACCTTACGCTCCACTGTGGACTGCACTACTTGTTCAGCTTACAACTTATCCAAACACCTAAGCGGCTTGTTGAAGCCGTACTATAAGCTAGTAGTAAGTCATGTGGATGACTCTCTTGATTTGTTCATGATCTCCCATCTACCCATATGAATGGTAATGAAGCAGCAGTCAGCTTGACATAACAGCTCTTTATACTAATGTACTAACTAATGACTGCTTATCACTTATACACTCTGTTGTGTGAGACAAGAAGAACGAGAACGACGAGAACAGTCTTATACCGTGTTGATATCATTACTAGTTTTGGACTGTGCCTAAGCACCATGTATTTCACGTTTCAAAACGCTCTCTAAACACAGATTGTTGTCGCTATGGTCTCTCTAGTATCACCAATAGTACTTCGCCCACCCATGACTCACCTGGATGAGATACGTTGATGACATCTTTGGGATCTTATCAGCCGCACAACGCTAAGCCTTCTCAGACTGTTTGAACGAACAATGCAGCAGTTTGAAAGTCACGACGGAAAATGAGAGCGAAAACAGAACTATAATTTCCCTGGACTACAAGCTATCTGTTAACACCAGCTAAGGGTTCTCAGTGGAAGTCCCTAGGAAACCCACGCATTCAGACGGGGGCTTGTATTATGAGCCTTCGTATCCACATTACGTCACATCATTGGTGAATCGTGTCAAAACATGGTGGGATTAGTCCCTATGAACAGGTGAACGGTAACCCTCAGTAAAGTAATACAGCAAAATAAATACGCCATATGACTAATTACATAACAACTGGGGAGAACACCACCCCGGGACAGTGAGACAGTGGGACAAAAAAGCAGTGGTCATCGTGGGAATACCCCATAGGAATGACACTTGAGACGCCATTTGGAAACTATTTCAAGATTATGATATCGAAACGTTCTTCCGAAGTGATAATGCCTTACAACGATACCTAGTAAGGCCTAAGGACCCTATCGAAACGAAACACTGGGCAAACTGCATCTACCAAATTTTGTGTACTGATTTTCCTGCCAAAAGCACAGGTCAGACAGCCAGGCAACCATATGTATGAATCACTGAGCGCAAACGCATGCGTGCTTTTCTCCACGAAACCCAATCGAGTTAAAAAAGACTTGAAGGCGACCCATCCATTAAACTCCACGCACCTGAGTCAAGCAATAAAACTAACGTCACTGGTACACGTGTACTCCAGTCAGGATTCGAGTGGCACGTGGAACGGACTTGTGCTCGAGCGCCAGAGATGAACACAACCGAACTGCGTCAACCGTAATGAAGAGCGAGCATCCCGTCTATCTTCCTTGGACTTACTGCACACCCTAATAGACGAAGTGGCCAGAGGTCAAGCAGGAATTTCAACAGTGACGCATAACAGCCAGCATAATAAATGGAGGCGCAGCTCTGCCAAATTACACGTACCATGACGCGCACACACACAGAGCTAACACACGTCCACATACACCCACACATCTGACTGCCGACCGATGTCAGGAGCACGCCGATCAGAAGACACGATAGCGGACCCAAACACCGCCGCACTTGATTTGTATTCAATTGATTGAAGAAATACTTGAAAGAAGTTGGCCACTGCAACCGAAAAGATGGATTAGAATCCTCTATTCCACTGAGTTGTGTTTCGACTTTAAACTTTCCGTATAACGCGCCACTTGGCACTCAGTTTGTTTAACAAGATCTGAGCCGAGCTGTTCGAACAAGTTTAAGGGTGTCTATCAGCCACTTAGCTTAGTGGTGTCTAAAATAGGACAAACTGGTGCATGGTGTTCGTGAATTTTTTCGGGACCTTGTGAACCTGGAGAGCATGGCGACCGACTGGTTTAAGCCTACTGGAATCACTTCTTAACTGGAGGAGAAACCTGGCATTTACTCAACGGATCACGAAATGCCATTATTTGTCATTCTTTACTAAGCCGGTTGCAGAAGACATTTCGACAAATACGGCCAACAACTCATACGGTATAAATGTGTCTTTGTTGGGAGTTCAGTCACACCCCTAGTGGAGGAAGACCCAGAAGCTGGACCCGAATGCATAAGTGGTTTTGAACATTTCCTAAAATGCACAACCCATCAGTGAAAATTATGATTGTGTGCTACGGAGAAATTTTCTTCCAATCGCGGCTATTTAAAATTGAGACATCATCAGTTTTCTTGGCCTTAAAGATAGATGTACGATTTCCTGCACCTTTTGAGGACACTCACGTCTTCCTATGGAATATTCAACTCCCCCCGAGAAGCCATTTAATTCCCAAAGATAGGCCATGGTCATCAAGATATGCGAAACAAGAAAGCAAATGAACTTATTTAAGTTTTGACTGATGTATATTTGGGCCGCGAGCAACTCCTCAGCATCTTCCAAAGCATCCAAAACCGGGTTGAAATAACTAGATGTGCACAAACATAAACAAGAATACTAACTTTACCGCTCGGCACTTGCTGGGATTACCTATGACATTCAGTCAGAGTCCTCCCTTCATAGTATCCCTCTTTCGGCTCCACGACCCGGTCATCATTACCATTATTTTTATACACATTTTTATTATTGTTATCTGACAAAATCTGCCATCTTTTCTTAGTGATCCGATCTCAGTACAGCAATGATCCTGAATGTAACTTCGCCCTTCAAGATTAAACCATGCCAGGAAGACCAACTGACAGCTGATATGCGCACTACGAACGATTGTAAGCGCGGTCCGATGTGATTAAAAACACATCTGCTGAGTCGGGCGATTATGCATTACTGCTTCCATTCTTGGGCTGGGCTAGTTTTAAACTACTGAGTGAACTAGACTCTGGTGTCTTGGGGTTCAATAAAACGGCTTTATGGAAGGAGAATCAGCCCCTGGAGCCGTACGATCAGAGACCGCCAAAAGACTGTGAGTATTTTGAAATCTGACGGCTAAAGCCGAACAACATTGAACACACGCCAGATTTAACTCGGAACCTGCAACGGTAGAGCCCTTCCGGATATGGATGAATGCGACCAACTCGAAAGGCATTTAAATGTCATTGCTTGGACGCCGTTGTCATCAGCGAGGTTTAGTTGGTCTGTAAGAAAACAGTCAATGGTCGCATGCAGTCGGGTATGCAAGGAGTAATCATCTGAGTAAAGAATATGTGATGAACGGAACTGCATAAATACTGGGTAGAGATTGTCTGGCTTCTGGTATCACGTGGAACTTCGCCAGTTTTTTCCGTGCCTGTGCTCTCATGATTTCACATTTGGAAGCTAAAATAGAGGGATTCTGCGAGCATTTCCAAAAGTTTATCACATTTATCCTGCTAATCCAATGCTCTCACATGGTTCTCAGTGCCTGAATTGGTGGTGTCAAAAACGCACAGAAAGAGATCATGGGGTCATTCGCAGCCGTGAAATTCTAACCTCAACATAGCTTTTAAGCTCAAATAAAAACGAAACTCGAGTCCAGTGCTTTCCTGCTTTGGTGTGGACTTATTAGAATAATCGCGTCAGGACAGGGTGGACTGTTTAATCCAGAGTGATGTGAACGTGAATAAAGGGTTACGTCAGTGAACAGTGAACAGGAAGATACTGAGGACCGCACCCCAAATGTTCGGCTGATTCGGAGAAAAATTCCATCTTTAATAAATCCCTTATATCGTTATGAAGACCAGGGTACCCGCCTCAATAGAAAATTCTGCCGAGTTTAAATTTGGCACAGCTGTGGAGCAATTTGTATTCTACTTTCATATCTCTTCATTCCTCACCTGCTTCTGATGTGTGCTGAAGCCTGTCTCGATTCTCAAGGCGTTACCAATACGGCTCACGGGCAGTAATTAATGGCATGGAAAGCAAATCCAAATGCCGCTTTTTTGTGGTTGGTTGCTTTGTTTGCACATCCGGAGGCTTTAATGCAGCGAAAATAGAGACATCACCTCACCATGGCCTAAACATAAATGTCTCTCGCCATGGCTGATAACCGCCTCCCGAAATAACGCATATGATCACCTGATCGAACTCGTGCCTGGCCAAAATTTTGCCATTGCAACAATCCTTGGGTTAACTTGAAAGACCGAAATCTCAGTTTCATACTCTGAAAAGATATGAAATTTGACGGTGTGACCTGTTGAATGGGCGTCTTTACATGCATGAAAGGCTAGGCGGCAGGGCCCATCTCAATACTCGAATGCAAGTGGACCATTCAAAGAGGCCACACCGTGTTGAATACACACGGAGGCGCATCGTGTGTAACTTGTAGGCACACATATCTGAATTGAAATAGTCTCGTCTTTGGCAATTTACTCACTAATAACCACAGTAAGTCGTTCCTATTTCTGAGTGACAACTATAGTCATACTAAGAAACAACCATACAGGGTGTAAAGAGGAAAGCCCTTCGCTGCGGAGTTGTTTATTAGAAAAAACCAACTAAAAGGTTACAGACTATTGGACAGGAAAGTCAAACTCGCATATGCGCGTTGTCTTTAAAAAACTGAATATCAGTCTTCTTCTTGAACGCGTCTTCTTGAACTCTCCTGGATATTCATTGGTAATCACGCAACTGTAAACGAATGCTGCAGAGCAGTTCCACAACCTGCGTAATAAATCCCACCTTCCATTAGATCAAGGCGGAGTTACGAGAAAACACATACTACTCGCATGCCTCATCAGTAGTATCCACCGTTACACGGGTAGCATTCCGACTGCTGTATTATCACCTGGCAATCCAAGTCCATACAGGCGGCACGGCACTGGGCTCCCAGTGAGTGCACTATTAAGGTCATTTATCTGGTTGGAGTTCTGTAAGTTTGCTTTTAGTTTTTTCATTCGAACGCCCACCTCCTGAGTCGTTAGTCAGTTCACGAAATCCTTCGGATACACTTTGTTCAGACGCGGTGACAGGATGCCAGGTTTGCACGAGTCACGACCCAGTTTTGGCTCCAGTGGCGGGCTCCGTAGACCACGTGGGGGCCAAATTTCTTCATAATGCTGTTGGCCGCAATGAGCCGGTTTTCAGTCGTCCTTTACGAAGACAACGCCGTCCTGGACGTGACATGATGGCGAAGGCTTGTTTAGTGACTTAAGTGCCTTTCTTGTTCACCTAATGTCGACAGCACTGCAGAAATTGTCATTGAAGGAGTCGAGATAAGAGCTGAGGTCATCACAACGTTTCCGGGTATCATTGCTGAAAATCTCCAGGTAGCGAACGCTTACTCTACACCGGGAGCACCAGTGGTCAAAGGCACCTAGCTTTCAGATATCGTCTGTCTGTAGGGACCGTGTTTGACAGGCATAAATCAGGATGGGGAGGATGGATGTGTTGAAGACCCATGCGTAAGCTAAGTACGGTCTCATTCCACAGAACGAAGACATGTGGGACAATTCCACACGTCGTCAACTTCCTCCCATAGGCTATCCGTCGGGCAGTATGGTGGAACAAACGTATCAGTATTCGACCCCTTCATTTCAATTCTTTGGTTGGGGGGCAGCGAAAGTGCGTCCGTACAAGCAGGGGGAAACTTGGTCTTTGACTCACTGGTTTCAAGTTGCTGCACAGTGGGTCCAATTATTCTGTATACGTTGGAGGTCTTCCAAGCCATCATCCAACAGAACGATCTCATCAGGGTATTCCAAGTCAACCACTCATAGTCGTGGAACCAAACGGACACCAAAGTCTTTCTTCAATGTCGACTCAAGAGACCAATCGACAGCGGAGTTGAAAAGCAGTGGTAATGGTGAACAGACTTGCCCTAAACCAGATATGACATCGAACCCTGTGGGCTGTTTGCAATATATTTGAACAAGAGCTTTCACCGATGAGCAAGAGGCTTTAATGAGGTTAGCTAGCCTTGGGAAGCACAGTCAGCTAAGAGGATGATACACGGTGGCTTGAGATAATTGAGAGAAAGTGTAGCTTGAAGCTTCACAAGGCTTGTGGTGGGCCGCAGGAATTTTAAACATTGTTCTGATTTTCATCGCAAAGAAAATATTTTGTTGACATAGTCTCTTTTAATGTAGAACCCTCGTTGTATGGCTCAGTGTGTGTTTTCGTTGTATCTGAGGGAACGCAAATATTTTGTCAACCATGTCAATAAGACCGACTGCGCGAGAACTGGCACAGACCATTTCATTGCTGTCTGGTAACAAAACAGGGCGGGTGTCGAGAATCCGAGTTTCGGTTGACTGTGGTCGTTGAAAAAATCTCTATTTTCTCTATACATCAGACACGAAACGAAAATGTTTACTGAAATCACCAGAGTCCGGGAAAAATTCTATGTCTGAAGAGGCTGGTTGACCTTATGGTCCTTTGTTGAAGCAAGAGAAGTCAACCGATTTGGTGAAATAGGTTTTAGTTGCTTATTTGGAGAAAGAGTCTGTTTCCTCAGATCTTCAGCACTTAGGATGTTGTCATACACAGCAAAACCGGTTTACAGTGGCTTGGTGACTGTGCACAAAGTTAACCGGCATGAGCTGTCCCTCGATAACGGCTTCTTGAGGAAATTGTGAAATCTGAAAGATTTCTGATCATCCAATGCATGCCCATTGCTGCCCGGAACAGCTAATGAGTATTAGATATTTTTACAGGAACGGATCAACTCATACCTTAAAGATACAGTTGAAGGGTGATGGAACATGCGGGAATTGTTTGCATGCACTTAAATGGTAATCGGTAAAATGCGCCAAGAATGCTCAGTCAGATACACTTTGTCGTGAGGACCGCAATTAGTGTGAGGTCAATTAGCATCCTCTGGTGCTGCTGAGAAAACATGAGGGAATGGTCCGCATTGGAAAAGCATTATATGGTGTATGAATATGTATCGACACCATCTGTGTGGGTTACTTATTCAGGTAAATGAAGACGCAGACAGCCAATGCGCTGTCCGTCTGGACCACCAAAAGTCCTTAGTGGTGTATTTTTAGAGCGTGCTTACTTTGGTGATAATTCAAACAGAAAACTATCAAAATCAGGTATCCTATTCAAAATGGAGATCAGTTCCTACTTGCAGTGTAATGGTAATAATGGTTATTTGCACTTGTTTTCTAAAGCAGAACAAGGTCGCCCTGTGGTCCACAGTCACCAGTGAGCATCACTAGGAACGGAAAAAATGACTCAATTGTTCAGGGTCCTTCCTGTTCGGAGCGCAAAATTAGAGCTATCTTGTAGTTTGAGAGGAAAGTGAAACCTAAACATCCTGTTTAAATGTGTGGACGCCTATCCTAAATGGTAATGACATATCTTTCCAGTTTGTCAACTTGTTCGCGTGACCCAACTTACAAGTTCGCTGACATGAATGGCTGTAGAACAGAAGGCGCAGAAAACATCGGTCAAGTTAGTTCTCCAACTCTGTTTAATTTCACCCTCATATCGGCTAATCACGCCCTCCTGCAAGCTGAACTGCACGGCCTGGCATGGCACAGAACAGCGTTGCTGTTAGCATGCATATTGTCCAGCTCACCGCAGAAATGTCACGCTACTCAAACAATTACGTTAGGTCAAACCATTTAATCACAAAAGAAATCTTTAGTTTGTAACACCACAACCTAAACGGATTAACCTCATTTCGTCCACTGAATAAAATGCAGTTCATTTGTACCATATACCCCAAAACTCTACACAGGTTTTACGTTAAACAGCAGTGTCGTGGCATTATTCATTCTGTGATGTACTAGTTCCCAATGAACTTATGGTCTACTCAGGATTAAGTGGTTGCCAAATTTGCATGGCACTCAGATATCACTAAGTTGAAAATGATAATCTGCCACTCTCTGTGGTGCCATTGATAAGTGCACACATGTCACGTTTCGCACGCCACACGGTGTGCAATCATCACGCCACCTCAAGGTCTTTTGTTGATTTCAAGTTAATTTAGCATTACATCGGTGACAGTGTCAATGACACTCGTCCTTGTGAATGCCACCTGACAGCGTAAACTTTATCTGTACGAAATAACTGTTTAGGACTGTGGTTATTCGTGTCTTTTGCCCACACTTCGCATTAGAAACTCAGTAGTCTCCAAAAATCGAAGACCATTTGGGGGACAGAAAACATAGGCACCAATAACTGCTTAATCGTAGCTGTTTCATGTTCATGATCTATAATATTTTTAAAGTGCGCTTTGCGTTATTATGTGGTTTATTTTAAGTCTTACGCAGTGGCTCACTCAGTACCATGGGGAATGGCAGTGTAAACGAAGTCTTTATGGCTTCTTCATTGCAACGTTATGTTTTAATTGTTCGATTGTTTTACGTCTGGGTCTGCCTACTTATCATGGTTACACATTCCCTCGAGTAGTGTATTACGTTTCTGAAAGCTCCTTAACTGTCCGAACACAGATATTGTACTCTACCAGAGTAATAAAACTGTGCATTTCGATGTGTTCCCATGAGTACAGGAACAAAACACCGTGTGGCGAAAATTTATTCGTTCACTTGCACCCAGTTACGAGTTAGTTAGTGAAAAAACTCCATCCGTTAATGTCCGGATCTATTCACTCCTTATTTCTAGACAAAACGGAAGGTGACGAGCACATCCGTATGTCTGCCTTGCCACGTGCCTTTCTACTATCGCGCCATCTGAAGGTCTTTCACCGGATTATAATTAAACTATCTTATCTTAGGTGTCCGTGACAACTGCACTCGGTTTCATGAACCTCTGGATGTACTGATTTCGGCTGGCTGGTAAAAAGTCACTCGAATTTGCCGCCCCCATTTGGAGCGAAATTGTAGCTGCGCTTTGGTTAAACACATCCTGCGTTGCGATTTGTCTGAACATCCGATTTTGTTATTATTCTAATAAATTGTGGACTGGAAAAGGTGCGCGTGATTCACTTACTCAGTAACACAAAGAAGCTGGCACCTTTAACACCCTCGAACTCGCTTACGATGCATCTGTGTTGATATGTTCTGAAGTTTGTAACAAACCGGTGGCAAATGTTTCACCCTACTGATGAACCAGAATTCCAACTTACATGTGAGCGACTTGGCGTCCACAAATAATCTCAGCTGGACAGTACCTTCCGATCGCTGGTTATGGGTGGAACTTCTAAGTGGGTGCAAACTTTCGGGGACATTCCTTAGAAATAACTTTCTGTAAAAGCGTCTAGCAAGACATCAGTCGTTAGTTTGTTCACTGAGCTGGGTAATTTGTTCGCACACGTTTCATCACTAATCGAGTTGACATCATCAGTGCTTTGTTAGGCAGCGTAGTGGAGCGTAGTGATGGGTTGGCACAAACACCGACGGTAAGCTCAAAAACTAAGTTCCATTTTTGGGAATGTTAGGGCACGGCATTCTGCGAAGAAACCTGGCAGGCAGTTGTCTAAAGGCATGTGGTAAGCTTTGAGAAGTGTCTTAAGGATATAACAAAATCTAATCCTTTGGAAACCACCCAGTTCCCTGGTGCGGCCGCCTAAAGTTAAGCAACACGCGGACATACATGTCTTAGTACGATCTAGGTCATCACTAGTCGGCGGCTTCTTTGAAGTTGAGGTGGGATTGTTCCAATTCCTAGTCATTAGTTATCTAAGATCGTCACCCCGTGGACGACAATTCGACTATCCATACGATCAAGGGGACGCCACCAGATTATCTGATAATTCGATGAGAACGCGCTGGCACGCATCCCTCGGGCACATTCGTACCAAACTATAAAGGGATTGTTGCAGTTCTACGCTGAAATTTTAAGGAATCGATGGATGACCTCGGTGCCTTGAAGATAGACCGACAACTTATCCCGACTTTCCTCGTTATGGCGTAAAGCTGAAACCTACTAATGGCCTGCAACATGCCTCTGAGTGGCTACCCGCCGGTCATATTCTCTTGCATCTATATCGGTGCCACTGAGCACCACAGTAAGCCTCAGGCCAGTCGTCTGTGACTACCACTAAAACAAGTCACGATTAAGTGGTTCAGCCAGTGTTGACTAGAAAATCCGGACGCCCACATCTCTCACTCATGCAATTCATGTCATCTAAAATTTAGCTGTACGCTAGGAAACAGCTTCAAGATAAAACGGGACACATCAGCGTTTTCCGTCCGGTCGTGGCACTTGAGTACATATTAACTGCGGAAATTCTGCATACGTAACAGTGATGTTCGAACTCGCGGAATTAGTGATTAGGTATTGACTGATCGTACAATTGTCCGAAACAACACAAAGATCAGCGAACTCTTTCCACAGATTTCTAAACCAGTGAATTTAGTATATCTGAAACAAATGGTAGTAGAATAGAAATTTCGCTAAAGTGAAAAGAAGGCTTTCAGCTTTGGTCCAAATAACTTGATAAGTGATTCGATCCTAAAGATGGTATTGGAAGTCAGGAAAATTAAGAATGCTCCTTGGATGATTTCCTGCCATCTGCAAAACAGAACTTGACCGTGAATTGTATCGCTCAGAACTCTGAACAAAACTTGATTAGTAACGACAAGATTGCCTGATTTAAAGAAGAATGATTGGGTGATGAATTAATGAAATGGCTGACACAAAAAACGCGGGGCCTCGGTCGTGGGGCTTGCGGCGGTGACTCTATATTGTTTGTAGTAGAACGTTAGTGAATGAAAAACCCACCTCATAATCCTAGGGACGAAGCAGGCAGTGGGTTCTTACATCCGAATGTTTGATGCTACCTCCCTCCTTTTTATTACGGATTGATGGCTGAGGTCCATGATCCCTCACTGTGGTCATGTGGCGGTAGACAAAGCGCACTGGGTCGGCATGTCCTCATTCTTTCAGAATATCAAGCCAGTGAATTAGTCAGCTGGTTCTCCAGATAGAAATTCAGTTGAAAATATCTGGGGTGTATTGGTGCGGTCAGTGCATATGGATGACCGCATCTGCACAGGCCGTCTGCATACAAAAGCCAAGAAAAAGCAATTAGTTTCAATAGCAGTTTTGTAACTAAATGCCCGCCTTTTTGCGGGACCAACAAAAGACTGGATGCTGGAAATGCCCATTGGAACGATATGAGGTGAAGTGAACTACCAAAGCCAGAACCATCAGGTGTACTTTAGCTATAAAGCGTCGTTAGGCTTGGAAACGTTTGCTTGCATCATACTGGTTTACAAAGTAGTCAACAGAAAATTCTCAACATGTTTACCAAAAACAATGTTCACGTAGCTATCCGGAAAGAATAAATCAACGTTTTTCCCCTTAGGTAATTGAACCGGAAGTTGATAGTGTTGGGGTATCCTCATGTTTGGCTAACACAGTGAAATATATTCTTGGTAGTTCTAATAAAAGCAACTTCTAGTGGAACTACGGAAAAGATCAGTTGTTACGGCAAATGGTTACACTGAAATTCACTGAACCCATAGACTTTTCACACAAACCAAACTCTGCATGTCATAACTCGGGGACCTGTCCATTGTTGTTACGATTGGCTTTATAACGATGTTCATTCTACCGGTATCCTTCTATAGTTGAGCAGAATTTTTAAGACCCATCGTGTACAAGCCTTACAGTACAAGCCTTACTTGGGTTTCGTTTGGCAACACTTTACACCTGGACTGCAACATCTAATTACCTGACGCTCAAACACTATTTTTGGCCATGTTATGGATGTGATGCAAAAGAACTGAAAGTTGTTACACACAAAAGCATGCTGCTAGGTCCGTGGTGATCGGTCGCTTGGAGAGTGGCTTTCCTGTAAGCAAGCATTTACAACAGCCAGTATAATCTCTGGAAGATCGACTGTTGGCAACCTTCATGTCAGCGTTTTTCCGTGCTTACTAGACCTCATCAATACTATGTGTGCATTGTAAAACTCCTTTGAAGATACCTCGTAGTCGGACAAATTTCCAGTGTTGTAAAAGTGCATCAGGCTGATGCAGAGAAATCATCTATCACTGTTATGCTTAGGATAGAACTCATAAATTTGATATTCATCTGAGAGCACACCGTTTGAACAGCTGCCTTTAGCTACTTCGTTGGCAGAGCTGGATGGTTAGAACCAACTATTTCAATGTCCCCTGGCACACGAAGTTTCCTTCTTCTTTCTCTGATTGGCAGTTTCGTTGGTTCAGTTAAAAGTTGTTTTGCCCGCCGACACTCTGACTGTGTTTTCAGTCTGTTACACCACATTCGGTGCCGGTTAACAAAACGGAACAACTTAGTGGGTTGACACAACCAGGTTTGCTTAATTAATAACAGTTTCTATCTGAATTATGATAGAAGTCTAATATAAGCGTTATCCGTATAATAGAGATATCGTTCCTTTCCACCGTGGCTTTCATATGGCCTAGTGTACAGGTAAAAACGTTTTAAGAAGTAGCCGACCTTTGTTTATGATGGTTAGTGCCTTGGTTTTTTATCATACAGGTCTGTGCTAACAGTGATGCTTTTGAGATTGTCCCACATCATGGCGTCCATATCTACCAAAGGTTGACTGGTTGCTTCAAACTATCAATAAAGTGGGAAGTGAAGACCAGGAAGTGTAGTGTGAAATGATAACGGTTAAAAAGATCATTCCAGGTATCTTGTATACCACTGTTTTGACCATATAAAATCATAAATAAATAAGTCATGGTAACCTCATTGTTGTCTTTTTGGTACTATCGTGGCACCAGATCGATACTGGCTACAGCATCAGATGAGTCATAATGACTCAATTTTTCTACATCACCAATCACTTTAGGTAAAATACGGTAATGAGAATGACTCAAATTTTTTCCAGTGCCTACAAGCTTGTGATATGTAAATTCAAGCGGTGTCCTCTAGTCCAACACTAGGTCATATTTTCTTGCGCGTTGTCATAGGTATTGACATAAAACAGAGAAAGATCATGTCATGTGACCCTCGGCCCTTAAAGAAGGCAGTTGGTCTACATTGGGTAGCGACCCGTCTTCAATGAATAGCAAGAAGGCAAGTGACGGGGGTCGTTGCCATTTAGTCTTCAAAGAAGTGGACCCAGGTAAATCGCGTCTTTTGCGAGAACACAATTTGAAAGTAACAACAATTTACCGTAGAGGACAAGCTGAGTAAAACCAGTTTATTGATGTCTTGGCGAGGACAACAGCACTTCGGACGGAAGATCATAAATTTGGCATTTTTCCTTCACTAGGAACTAGTCACAGAAATTAGATTGCTAGCGGAACAACTGGGTTTAAATAACTTAGTGTTTAAATCCCGTCCATAATAACCAAGTGCCTTTTGAGTGGCTCTTTCGTAGAAGCCTCACGAACATTGAATGAAGTGCTAACCAATGCAGAACATTTACACTGCACCTAGAGATGAACCAGTGTTCACGTATCGGTAAGCCACCGAATGCTCAACGATGTTCACTTGGTCCGCTTGCTCTGTTGGCCCTTCTCATTGAGGTACCAGCACTATAGGAGCGACTCCGGTCAAACAACATTATATTTTATAGTCGAAATGCACTATTCATATGGTTGCTGGAAACTCTTCGACATTTCACTTTGTACCAAGGTTGTGAACTATATTATACAGAATCCTCACCAGGCTGTCAACGTGAGAACAAATATCCGAATACCTTTATCAGGGTAACTTAAGCAGCTCATCTACATTATAAAGTCAGTACGATGAAAGCGAGCAGAAGACTACGACTCTGGAACTAGCGGTTGGATAATTCATGCTTTTTTGTATGGGGGGAAGGCTCACTGATTCAATCATGCTCAGTCTGTAATCGCTTTTATACTTTTCTATGGCGTTCTGAGGAGGACTAACAGTAGTTGGCTGCAACATGACTTCAGTGTGTATACGTGGTCCATCAAGCATGGAAAAAGACTGCTGTTTGTGTAGTGTCTGGGTCACCAGCAAGAAATTTCAGCAAATGAGTGTAAACATTGACCGGTATAGCACTCCGTCACTGTCGAAGCTCATAAAACTGAAATAGTGAATCTCCCGAGACTAACATTTTCGTTAGTTTTGAGGAAGCAGTCAATCCTTTGAAGTGACCCTTTAACAGAAGATGGTCCTGCACTTCGAATAACAAACAGTTATTCTGTTGGCAAAATATCTGAATCACATATTCGCCGATAGGTCGATGGCAGATTATAATATCAATCCGTCCATGACTCGTGGCTTGTGGTAGGCACGGAAAACCACGAGGTAGTTACATTCTGATGCACCGAATCTACTTCGACGGTCAATCACAGGTTTCCTCAATCGACCTGTCCATTAAGTTGCACCGGATTTGTTGGACCGATCATGTGCTTCGTATGTGAAATGGTTGTTTGCTTCAGCAAATAACCAGTTTTCGGACATTAGAAAGTTCAACCAGTGACGCACTTCTCGAAGATTGGAGGATGAATAGAGGAACTACAGAAACACAGGTCCTCAGAAATTTACTGTTGGTGTTGTATAAGACAGACCACAGAATTCGCATGCACCAATCGGTGATTCTGTCTCGAGTTTGTATGTGCTGCTCACCGCATTGAATGGTGGCTCATTTGGCGTCAGTAGATTATTCAACCACCAACAGGTCCATTGAGCGGATTCGCCACCGGATGAATAAAAATTACCATTAGGTAATTCCTGCGTAAGGATGGTACCAGAAACAATTAATCCTAATTTTTAATTGGCAACCAAGCTGACTGGAATGGTTAGCAAGTGAGGCAGTCGCGCCCTCGGTCTATGTTAGGTAGGTAATGCATCGAGTTCATTATGAAAGATTTATCTCACCTACGTGGGCAAAAATGAGCCAGTGTCACTGGTATGTAGCTGACGGTGTCACACATTTGTAAGTGAACGGGAACTGATAACGATCCAGGTACTTTTTACCACTCTCCAGCGAAGGTTTGCTGCAACCGCATCGAGCCGGCACTTTTTTATTTATGGTAACTCGGTCAAACCCAGATGCTGCAGCATACTATTTGGATTTAAGCTGACAGAACTTTATGTATCCAAATGACCAAATTCTATTAGTCACATGTTTAGCAGAAACGAAAACATAATTACAGTAATATTCGAAACATACCCTTGGTTAGAAACCAGTCCTAGCCTTCTAACTGTTCCCATATAGGCTTGAGTAACCTATTAGTATTTCAGTTCCTGTGGTTTCTTCAAGCTGTGCGCAGGTATGCACTGAAGGGATGCCACAGATGAACGATTTTAAGGCAGAGGAACAAAGAACCCTCTAAATTTCTGATTAATGTCGAAAGAGGAAAACATTGGAAAACGTTCTAAGAGAGCTAGAATGAAAAACAAAGTCCTTCTCATTGAGTTTGGAAAAAAATCGAGGTCTGGTTCGAACCACGGACCTTCCGGTCAGTAAATTCGCGCTCTAACCAATTCAGCCATCTCGCCCCCATTGAGTTTGGGAAACAAAGACCTGAATAATAGCGACTGTGGTAGAATGTGTTCAGCAGTAATGTTTTATTGTGTCCGAAGAGAATAAAGTGTTCTTGGACACAAGAGTTGATAAGAGCAAATCCAAATCGAACGTGTTCAGGCCGGGAGATATTCTGTCTGAACGTCAAATCCGAGTTTCGGCATGGTCCGTTTACCAGCTGCAAATACTTGTGGTTAATTTTATATAGTTTGTTGATGGTTAACGGCTAAAAAGCTGAACGAAAAGTTCACTCGTTTTGGTTTGTTCAGAAAAGAAGGTGATCAGACTGGGTGCTCAGAGTAGTGGAGTTTCATTGATAATCGGAAACGGTCCGTAAACGGACAACCAGTAACTGTATTATACGCACATTCACGTCCCATTACGCAGGATGGTAGTGAAATGACTTTAATGGAAATGGAAAAGGAACAAATATAGGATAATACCTTGCGACACGTCAGCAGTTATGAAAAGCGGTAAAAACTTTGATCATTGCAGGCTGTGGAGTGTCTGTGAATTTAGAAACAGTCAGACAGTCAGGTTAGTTTTATCATGTTCAAAACATCTGCAGCACGTAGGTTAAATAGCATCTCTCCTCAAGGCTAGGAAAAGCGTTTGTGTAACGCAGAAGTGATAAGCCTGCCACACCATCATAACAACGCACGCAACAACAGGTGCGATTAAGGCTACAGGCCAAAACACTGAGTCGGAACAACAATATTAAAATTAAAGAGGGGTAAAAACTTACATTATCCGCCATTTTCTTGTAGTGGAACGCCCTCAGAAGACTCACTTTGGTAGAAGGTCGGAGCATTCAGGTAGAAATTATTGGTATCTTTTCAGCGGAAAGGGTTAACCAGCGGGGTCAAAACAATCAGCTGTTCTTTGTGAAAATGTACACAAACTAAGCAAACCAGTTAGTGGGCAGTAGTGCGTAGAGATGAATCCATTCAGCAAGATATTGCAAAGCTTTTTTAGGCGGACGATATAAAAGCGGTTTGTGGAAATCGCTCAGTGTGAAAAAAGGCCAACAGTGAGCATTAGAGTTGCGAATACTGTAAGACATTGGCGTGTGGTAAAGTGAAAAGTCACTGTTAAGCACTCACTTGTAAACTGAGCTTATGTTAAGTGGAGATTCTCTATAACCTTAGATCCAGTTGTCGATGTTTGAAACTGGCGGAACCGGTAGTTGAGTATTCTGACGTGTCATCAACCATAACTTGTTAAGAAAATCACTACATCTTCAATATTCTGCCAGCGTTAACAAGAGGCAATCCTTTTGCGGCAATTTCTCTTGCAGGCCGTTCTCAATGAGACATTCAGCTGACTCTTACGCTTACACAAAATCAGTTCACAAATGAACATTAACTTTCGCATTCGTACACTATGGTCTCTGAGCGCAAAAGAAGATCGACGCACGTTTGGGGACGAGGCCAACCTCATGAGCTCTAAGAGGGGAGGAACTTCAGTGCGGTTTCCAAGTCTTCATCGACCATCTCTGTAGTATCCTATCAACCACATCAGGTCCCTTTTGGTTATCGCTGAATCAACGACTGACCTGAACTTTTGGCCAGAAAGCGGAGTCCTCACACGCTGCAGCCCATGTTAACTGCGGCTCTCCAACGAAATCCCACTATGGGGCGTAATCATCCTAAGCTTCCGTTGCTTGAGGCAGGCATTTCACTGCCACACTGGTTACAGTTATAAGCATTTTGTTTTGTACACCAAAGGCAACTTGGTGGCGGGACAAGGATCAGTCATTTCGGTACAAGTGGTCCACAGCTAACGTTAACACAAAATTCAAAATAAGCCATAAGCTTCTCACAAACACGAGGTCAGTCCATCTGAAGAGTGGAGACTTGAATGAGGTGATTATTTTCGGACCTGATAGGTTTTCGGATGGGCGTTGCTTCATGTGTTCTGCCATAGGGGATCTGTGCGGGTAAGCCAGCTTATGCTGCGCGCTACAAACGTTGAGAAGCAACGCCAACGTACAGTGATCAAATATAGCAAAAGGGGCGACCTTTCGGTTGAAAGCATATTTATCGTATCAGGAGGATGGGAAGTAAGCCTTATTGGAAGATAACGGTCACACAAGCTGAAGAAATTCATCAGACCAAGGAATCACCTGTAATGCCGTACAAAGAACGTCCTAGAAGACAGACAGACAAAGTGGAAAGATGGTCACCGATTTATTTGATGTCCGACCTTTAAAAAACGGAGGCTCGGAAGTCTGACGGGATCCGTGGCTTACTCTGCATGACCTGAACCCACATAAAGCCTCCGCAAACTGGCATCTAGACTATCCCACGTGGGTGGCACGAATACGCCAAGAAGTAACACGGTCGCTTTCGAAGGCGTCAAACCATCACGAATGATTTTCGTCGCAATTAAAATTCGGCTGAAGCGAACTTGCTTCAAACAGTATCCTATTCATGACAGCCCAGCGACGACTAATGATCGTTGCACTCCCCTTTGTCTTGGTAGTTCTTTCATCTTCGGGAGTTATACAGATGAATCTCTTGAGCGAATTCCTCCAAATACGGCTAAAATTAATCGAACATACATTTTGCATCCCAAGTTGCTGTTACTTTTGGGGACAAAACTTGACAATGATAGCAGCAGATAATAGCTAAGTATCAAGTTACTGATGTGGAAATTAGTAATCCCGCGGAACCCAATCTGAGACCAGTCTGGGAGCATCTGTCTACGAGTTGCTAAGTTCGTCACTGAATTTTACAAAGAATACGGCAAAATTTGACTACACGTGTAATTCAACACCGATGCCCAATTTGTAGAACTTTCTATCCACCACAGGAAAAGAGCTGGCACAACCAGTAACCTCGGTTGGCTCCGCCACCCAGCTGAACCAATGGACATTCATTGGCTCCGTTCACATGACTGTCAGCTCACACCTCATCTATTATGGGTCTTCAAGCTTCATTATGTCCTTCCTGTCTACTAAGTTACTGAAAACTCTGAAGTTGCTTACTTAGGGTCCACCTTGAAGTTTTCAAACATATCGAACTTTTGTGAGTTTATTTCACCGCGTTGCCCCTGCCGATGGTTCACAGTACCACTCTCCTGTTTCCAGTTAATATCCGGCCTGTTAGTGTAAAAAACTCATCACTAATTAGGGGGAGGGATGAAGTCATCAGGTAGCAGATGCAGCAGACTGCAAAAGGTGACCGAGAGGATTGATCGTTTGCAGATGTATATATCAGGCGGGTTTTGCTGCTGCATGGTCCTGGGATCAGCGGAACACGTAATCTGGTTTTGTGAAACTCACAAAACCTTGAGGATCAGGGGGATCCAACCCCGCTTTTAGTTTATTTGCGTTAAAATTCCGGTTTCTGTTTTGAGAACACACGTTTGACACATCGCATAAATTTTAAACGTTTAGACGACATTCATATGTTGGCTTTTTCTTAATGTTTTAATGCTTCAGTGTGAAAACCCGAGCACCAGCGAGACTGGCGTTTAATTTTTGATCATATCACCCACCGATTTATGCACCTATATCGAAGTGCCCCCAACTCAGTCCAGGACAGGCACAAATGAAATGAAGAAAAACGATGGGAACGTGACCTTCATAACCAATGCTGACCTATTCATGCTTAACTGAATTCCGGGGAAATGGATTTATTCGAGCGAACTAAGAAGAAAAAATAGCCAAACCAAGAGTCTGGCAACTAATAGCTGAACACCCTCCGTTTGCCCACTGGTGACTACTTGGTTCCAAGGAATTATTGCTCATGCCTCATCCCCAATATGGTGCTGGCATACGTCAAAACATGCAAGGTGCAATTTCAGAAGACGATTCCCTGTAACACCAACTCTCCAATTATTGATCCACACATGAAGGCTTCTAGTGGCTGTTCAGCTGTGATTTCCAGTTTCACTTTTGTAAATGCAGCATGTATTGTTTCAGTATTGTTTCAGGAATGGCAATATTGACACATGCATATATGCTCCGTTATGCCGTGGGTTACGACATCTCTCCATCAGTAACCATCACAGTTGTAGTTAACAGGTAACCATGAAAGCAGAATTGTCTTATTTCAAACAAAGAAGTAGCAGGTTTAATTCATAAAGAAACATCCATCTTAGGGACCTGTTCAAAAGTCTTGCCTTATAACAACACAAAAATTTCCGAATCTCATCAACTGAAGGCTGTCCAGCATCCCCTTTGACCTACAGAACTCTTATTTGATGATCAAAAGTGGTAGTTGGAGGTTATCATCATTTGGGTGTAGAGCTTTAGTTAACCTGTGAGCACATTCACGGTTCTCAGTATAGCTGGTGCATAATACTTCAAATACATTGATTTTTACTTCCTTGATCGGAATAATAACTGCACTTATCTAATGCACTTTCATGGTTGACATCACTACTTGTGGGACATGACACTTACTTATCGTGGTCCAGCCATCCTGTGATTTCTATGGTACATGGATAAAGGCATTTGTGAAGGCAGTGCAGTCCGATCTTATGTAAGGTGAATCCACCCATATTGACTGCATCCTCAAACCCTCTATGCCCTCAAGGTTCCCTGTGAAGACGAATATAACAAACAACGCAACTTTGAGGAAAACACGACAACCAAAAAGCTTGAATTTCGCCATGTAATAGGTGCAATTTACATGTCCACTTCTCAGTGGAAAATACAATAAGTGAAGGATTTATTGAAGAAAGTAAAAGTATACTACTACCACACTGGAACTGTGAATCACCACAAAAGGTACCGTTATTTAAGACGTCAACATTACTTGCGTATTGTTGTGATGGGTTCAAATCCATGTTGAATTTGTCCTGATTTCCCGTAAAACTTGTTGACCGTTGGGTATACCAGCGCAGAATACTAAATAGCAAGACATTGAACAAACTTTCGCTCATAGAACACAAAACGACTCTTTTTTAGGCTTTTAATTTCCTCCTCTCTTTAGCACTGCATTTTATCGAATTTTTACCATCATATTAAAGCTGGTATTGGCATAGCACTAGCGCCAGTTTGAGCGTAGACATGAAAGAGACAATCTCCTATTTTATACTTTCTCGAACATTCTGATAGAATCAGCTGCTTGCAGACAAGCAGAGAAATTGAACCGAAATTGTTCAGTGTAAATCAAAACCGTATGTTGATTAGGTGGCATTTGATCTGTTTTTTCCAACTTCGTAGCTGACTTTTAGACGTTTTGTCACCATGCGAGGACACGCCATCAGTGCGCTGCTGGGTGGTTTATATTGCAATCTACTCAAGGTTTCACATCAGGGACAACACGTTTGTATAGGGGCAATGCGTCTTGTGACATCTGCGGCGTTTCTCTCTCCTCTGAGGGTTAAATGGACCTGAAATACTACAAAAGGTTTTTATTTTGCAGGGAAACATGCGGTTACCCAAAGTACAGATTCTTTTCGATAGGGTTTCCTTCCATTGTCGTGAATACCTTGGGGTTCCTTGAGCAGTCACGCGGAACTCCAAAATGGGTCTAAAGACATATTTGGCTATCAATTTGCACTCAAGTGCAAATCCTATTTGGAATGAGCAATTCGGAACTCATTTGGTATCTTCGAACGCCGAACGTTCAAACTTCACACGGGCTTTCTTGACAAGACTGAATTTGTTTTTTATCGAAGAACTACGTAATCGGAAATTGTTTCAAACCTGGCTAGACCTGAAAACCACATGTGTGGGTATCAATGCACTTGAAAGGTATGTACAGGTTGAATAAGTGTACGAAATAAAGACGATAAAGATCCAAACTAAATATCAGCATTCAAGGGGTCAGAGGATGGATCACGCAATATTGTTCCTCCTCCAGTGCAAGTATTTATGTATGGTGAAATAAATCTATAGCTGAAACGATAGATGTGTCGATTACCGCAGGACACGTAATTCCCTGACAGAGGTAGACGGTTTCGGAAATGCAGGCGGTTAGTGATGGTACGTTGTCTTACCAACTTAAACACCGCCGAGGACACCATGTCACAGCTAGACGGACAGTGTGCGCCAATTGTCGCACTCTACATCGGAATTAAGCAGAAATAGGTGACATTGGCCTCTTGACAATCTTTTTACGTCCTTTAAAATAGCTACCTGATGGATGCCAGAATCCGCGTAATTTGAATTGTCGCAGCAAGATTAGGAAGTGTGACAGCCACTTGCAGACAAGTGACGGAGTTGGCGAAAGAATCACCAGAAAAATTATGGAACATTTGAAGCAAAAGACCCCACTTTAGTCACAGTCAATTTAATGGGTAAAAGAATACCATGTGCCATACCATCGTGCGAAACATAGTAGTGACTGATCGAATCCTCAAGGAACACCTTATTAACAATCTACAAATTAAATCTTTCTGAGTCTGAATAGCAGCGTAAAGCGCGTAACTCTGCATTATCCTGTACTTCAGATAACCACATCATAAACAGAGTGGACAAAATCTTTTTTTGACCTCCAAATTTCTCACCACCAAGTGCGACCATGCAGTTAGTCAAAGACGACAGACTTATTTGAAAACCTAAAATTTGTATGTGTGCATCTAAATTCATCGAACTTTGTATAATTGAGGGAGATGTCTTAACGCTTCAAAAAATTTTCACGTTTATTTCAATCCACCAAGTCATTTGCGTGCACGCGCGTCGAATAACCGAGTATTCTCCTACTATTATCTTTTGTTAAGAACTTCACTTTGATTTTGGTTGGCTAGCTTTCGTTCACTCGTCAGACTGCATTTGCTATCCTATCTAATTGCAGTGCAGATGTAAGAAGATTCGATTGTTTGCAACGGGTTCTCTCCTTTCCCCAGTAAAAGGAATTTAAAAACTCTAGCAAATTGATTCTCATGCCAATTTTCCGAGGAAGCTAGCAAAGTAGCGACTTTGAATCGGCTGAAACAAACCAACTGTGTAAACTGTTTTGTCCGTCGTTTCCGTTCTGAAAATTTACAAGGCTCTCAGTATAAATTACATAAGCGCACGGCACCTCTAATTTGTCCCTAAGCGATTACTAAATAGCAGCTGTGCTCATTCTGAACACCTAACCACCCGTAACATACTACTCGTGGGGTCGCTGAAAGCACATCCACAGCCCACGAAGGGCTCTGTCCTTCTTGCAGCTCATCAGGCAGGCGCAGTCCCTGATTTTCCTTCAGTCTTATGTTCTAAGTGAACCCAGATTAGATACAAGTTGACAGATGCTATTCACCCGAATCTGTCGTTTACTATGATCCGCTTCAAAATGAGGCAGCCTGGTACAACACATTCAGTTGAATTGGACTATCGTAAACGAGAGATTCAGCTGGACTCAGTCGAATCCCTGTCAAAACCTAATCACTCTATTCTAAGTCAATCATTCTGACAGTAAGGGCGGCAGCAGCCAGTTTTAGTGTATCACAGTAAGTAGGAATTTTCAGTAGCTAAAAGGACTCTTCAACCATACTCTGCATGGGATAGATATATGTTGGATATTCTCAGAAAAGCAGTGTTTGAAGCCTAACGACTGACAGCATGTGAGCTTTATGTGGCTCTAAAGCTGCTCGTGACTGTGGCAAGTGACAAACTGCCCAACGAGTGAAACTTGATAATGAAACTATTATTCCTTGAATAACAAGAGACTTTCTACGTCCTACAAAGTTATTAGTACTCCGGAATTAACCTGGTGAGTTCCTAATTGTGACAATTTCATCTATCATGGTTCTTGAAATACAAGCGAAAATTCCTTTTTCTGGAGTGACATTTCGTTTTTTATTATAGGAAAAGCGGGTTGGAAGTATTGCTTGAAAAAAGAATGGAAAACTACAATCAGAAAATAGTCGGATGGTGTGTTCAAAGCCCCTTAAAGATTCCCGACATGCCCACTAATAAGCATTTTATAAAAAGGATGAACCGCCTGCACAGTTCTTTGGAATTTCAAAAGAATCCCCAGTCCCCTGCAGAAGAAAACATTGGCTGAGTCCCGATTTTCAGTTTTCACTCATATCCAGAGTAAAATCAACGTTGTCCGCATTTTGAATTGTCGCCTGTATCAAATCGATAGATTTCCAGTCATTATAAAAAACACGGGACGTCCTCTGTTTTATTCCGTAAACAACGCCATCAAAAGTGAGCATTCCTAAATACGTGGCAAATGGTCACGCCACGCGGACTTCTTCTGTGACCACTCATTTTTATATTCGAAACATTCTCCTCGTTTCTTTTCGTGACGCTATTGATTGTGTCCAGCAGTCCAACGGGCCAGTTTGGCTTGTGTACAAGACACCAAACGCAGAATCACTCGAATGGATGTTCAACGACAAACGCCGTGCTATGAACACAGTAGTAAAATGATACAACTATACAAACCTCAAATTGTGGGGCTATGTCAGCTTCTTTAAACCAGGTCAGTTAACACCCACTCGAAGAAAATCCTGCACAAATAGAGCAAGCAGGAAACGGAAGCAATACGCCTACGCACAGTTCATGCCGGTCGATTTGATGCTGTTACAAGACGCCATCTAACGGTGATTTGAACTGGTTGATGAAATAGCATTGCACTGGTGTGGATGGTAAAAAATGGTGAGAAGACAGGAGGACAATATATCCGGTGTTTAATTCAACCATACTAGTGTTTTAGTTTCACTCCTCCCAAACGCTATTCAAGCATAGCATAAAACGGCAACAAAGTTGGTGGACTCTTAGTTCGATTTGGCTATTAATCAGTGGTCTATTCACGTAACGTTTTCGTCGATCTAGTGGCAGTTGTGTGTCCTAGTACTTTTTGAGAGGCTACAGATAAGTCATCATTATTTGCAAGTAAGATGTTTTTGCCCCATCTAGGTCTTCATTCACTCCAGTGTTGGTAAGTGGAAGTCTGGAAAGCGCTCCAGCCACAACANGGCGAACAGACCAACAACCAAATCCGCTACTGTCTGGCATATAACCTAATATAAGAAAGCTTCGGACTGGAAGGTCTGAGGCCGCGGGCAAGGTTTGTTGCACACGTTTATGGAAATTTACTGATCACGCAGTTAACATGGGTTTCAAACCGAGATGGCATGCTCTCTGTGACGTCTGATATAAGAACTCAGAGGTGCCTTTGGGCTTGATGCCTTGAAGGTGTCCACAGTGCGTCTGAAAGGCCATAGCATGAGCATTACTTTGTTATCCACTCATTCACTAGTCTCCGTGGCATGTAGGCAAGATTTCGTGATGACTTCCTTGTCACCCACGCGATTGTGTATATAGTCGCCAAATCTATCGCTTACGGCAGGCGGCTACTTACCCGGTGGACATGTCCACATCCTGCAGAATGGCGATGACATTTCTATGAGGGACCATATCTTGCTAGGGGTTGGTGTCACGGGCAAAGGGGATCAACCAGAAAATAATCCTGACCATGTGGTGGTTGTTGAATATAACTAACCCGACAGTAGAACCCTCGGATATGCCGCCGAACTATTTTGCTCCTTCGTGAAAGAATTGATTGGGTAGTAAACCATGACTGAGTCATGATGCTACAAAGTGGTGAAACAGTGTGACGGACTTCAGTCATTTTCAACTGTTCCTATTAACGAGTAAATTTGGGCTATATTGCTAAGCTCCAGTATGAACCCAATAGTTGTATAGGTTCCTATTAAAATGTACTTCATATATAAAGTGCTGCATGACCTGCATTTGACATATCCTCAGCCATTCTCACGATATCCCGTATATCCTTTAGGATATTTTATTAGTGGTGCCTTTGACGGTAAAGGTAGTCACTATATCTGAAATGGTAGCAATATTGAAAAGACCAATGACGAAATACGCCTGGAAGGCAGCTAGATGTCAAGCTCAAAATGTGTTCACGATGTGTATCAGAAACCTCCAAGTTAACTGGATCAGCAAACTCCACGGATACCAGGGTTTTTTAATGCGACCCGGCCTTTTTCACATGTGCCTAAGGAAAGCATAAAAACAGCTACATAACTTACTCATACAATGATCCATGTGGGTATCCTGTCCGTCAAACTCGAGATTCGGCGGATTGTCCCGTCGAGTTGAGGCTAAACGGAGGCTTAAAAGTCAGTATGTCTCTACTGCTTAACCCGGACGCAAGCTGAACGTTGGAACAGACGAGCTGCTTTTGTAGGCTTTTTGTCACCTGGCTTCTCCATCACTTTCTGCTTTCTGGGAAGGAGACCCACAGCTAACGTCCGATCCCAATTGGGGTTTGTTCTGTTTATCACAAGCCCCTGTTTCAAAGTCGATGAAAATTCCAGGCTTCATATAAATGCAAATCATGCTTGGGACCAATCAGCGTGTTGGTCACTCTGTGACCACAACCGTCTACGCATGCTAGGTGGGTAACTGATACTGGTGCGGAACGGGAAGTGTGAACAGGAATAACCGTTAAATGGTCAAATTGAGGAAACGACACCACCTCTTCTGTTTTTGAAAGCCCACTTCAATGGGGCATAAAAAAGCTTGTTTAACGACAATATACCACATAATTACAGCTTCGAGAAGACTTAGCGTGATGTACTGTGAATGGTCTGAGCTCAGAAGCATGTTATTCCGTTGGGCCGTAGCGCTGAACAGGCTGTCAGAAACGAACAGATCGTTTGACTTCAGGGTAAAAGTTGAAGTAGATGCTTGAGGCGGTGGTCTTGTTGTGATACTCTTGCAAACGGTCCCCTAACATTGACTTTCTCTTGCCTCCAAAAACACTGGTTCCAGAGGAGCATCCAGTTTTAACTGCTATAGGTGGGCTGTGCATGAGGAATCTGTATAGGAACCAGCATACCCGAGGTTCATGTTTGACCCGAAAGTTTATTTTTTGCTTGGTATTTTTGCATCAGTTTATATTCTGGGCCGGCAATTCCTTTAGCTATGTGGATCACATCGTGTGTTGTTCGAATATGTTCCCCAAGTTCTCTTATTACACAGTGTGATCTAGTTGCCAAGTTTGAATTCAATGAATCCTTGCAAGACTCAAGTGATATATGGATTTACTGAATATACACATTTCAAGTTCGATTCAGTCTTTCATCCGTAACACTGGAAGTTGGATTTTGTGGCACTGTGTTAGAATGTTGATACAGATATTGCCCAAGAAATGAGGGAATCATCGTTTGGGAATTAACGACCGTTAACGAAAAAATACCTCTTGGCAAACCGTACCTCAAAAATGGATATCGAAGCCACGTTTTGACCGCTGTTGCAGCAATCGTGTCACAGAAAAGAGTCTCAGGCAACTGACTGCAGAACCACGTCGCAACCAGTGTGTTCAATTTTGTGGTGGCACTTAGCAAATGGATCCGTAATATAGATCGCAATCATTACCAGTGGTCGCATCGGATAGTCAATGGGTTTAACTGGCCCAAGAAGTGGTGTCGCACTTTTGTCCGATTGTTGGCATGCGTAACGGTCACGGAACGCAGTTTTCACGCTGGAATTCAAATTCGGCCATCAATAGTACTCTCTTCTCTCAATCAGTCTCAGGGTTCCGGGTGAGAGCACACTCAATTGTGGCTTAAAATAGACTCGGTAGAATAAAAAATGTCCCCTCCCAAACGCTATTCAAGTATGGCATAAAACGGCAACAAACTTGGTGGACTCTTAGTTCGATTTCGCTATTAATCAGTGGTCAATTCACGTAACTTTTTCGTCGATCTAGTGGCATCTGTGTGTCCTAGTACTTTTTGAGAGGCTACGGATAAGTCACCATTATTTGCAAGTAAGATGTCTTTGCCCCAGCTAGGTCTTCATTCACTCCAGTGTTGGTAAGTGGAAGTCTGGAAAGCGCTCCAGCCACAACAACCGAAAAAATGTCACGTCTTTTCGTCAATGAGCCGGAAAAGTATGTCCGTCCTTTGTCATCGAACCATGCTTTGTGCATAATGCTGACTGAGCGATTGTCGAATACCACCACGTTGAACATCGCCTAGAGACCAACAGCCATATGGTCCGGCTCGAGGCTCGGTGTACACGTTTCCTTCTCTTACCGGACAACGGGACAAAAAGTCCTCTATGCTTATGGGAAAATATAATAATCGCCCATTCATTTCAAGCAAGTGTAAAATGGGGTAAACACCTGACTAGACGAGAGGGAGGAATAGACTTTGGCACCAGGTACCGATTGTGTTCACCCAAACTTGGGACACCGCACCACTGCACATAGCAATATTCAAACCAGCGGAGGATACACACTTCTCGGAGAGATTATAAACAGGTAAAAAACGATTGCACGCAAACCCATTAGCCCGCAATCTTACCGTAGACGTTTTCAACAGTAGTAGCGTTGTCACGACTGTAGACGGAATAAAATGAGTCCCGCAGTCCAAAATCCTTTCGCAGATTACTAATTCTTTTGGTATGCCCAGTAGTGTCGTCAAAATCTACAGGTCTAGCCACCATATCCAACTACCTTCCTTCCGTGATATCCGCAAATGGATGCTTTACGCAATTACCAGACTTTGGTTCATTAGCGTATTCCATGTACATGTGATCCGGAAGGGGATGATGAGATGGCATCCAGTCGGCTCTTACTTCGTCTGTCATTTGTACAAGGGAACGAATATGGTAAACAAATTGGTCTTCTCCGCGGAGTGCACCAAACTGATTTATCGTTTTATGTAAAATGGAGCGTCCAAAAAGACCATATTGTTCTACGTATCGAGCTCAGCAAAACAGTTGGAAGAGAAAAGATATGATCCAAAAATATTGATAGTGACGATTGTCTAAAGCATTCCTCACGGCGATGTGCCCCAGGCAAAGCCGGAACTCAGTGGCTGTGCAATGTTTGAAGTCATCGAGCTCTCGGCACCTCCCGGGGGTAGGCTCCCACGCTGTTTGTCCAGTGGCATATTGACTGCCTGTAAACTGTTTCTGTATAGTTTACCTACGCTAGTAGGTTTTAGACGAGAAAAAGTATGCTCAGGAGGCGATTCATCAACCCCAGGCACATTGGATCCATATGACCAAACGAGGGTGCAAAGTCCATATGCATAGGCGGTGTTTCAAATAGGATTCACAAGCGTGGTGCCCCTCTTCAGTCAGGCTGGAAAATTCAAACGATTTCTCTTCTGACCACCGAGGCCGCGTATGAAACTCTTTTTCCATCCACCCTTCAGGGATATAAAATTAGAATTGCCTAACAAGCTCTATAACTGCCATGGCTCGGTCACCACATATGACAGGGTTTAAGGCTACCGAGTAAGCTACATATGACCATGCGAGCTTCCAGTCATTTGCTGGAGCCGCCGATAAACCATTCACACGGCCACAAATATAATATCCAAAATCCTGCAGTTTGGAATCCACTACGATAGCCGCAACAACAAAAACAGCGGATTTTGGGAATAACGGCCAGTCACAAAATGGGCCATTGAAGGAATGTGTTGTTTTTGACGTAGGTGGTGCTCGCTACATTCATGGGTGATTTTTGAGTAAAGTGGGCGCTCCACTGACTCACACAAATCAAACTGAGTGTAATCGCCACTTTCAATACTTTTTGGCGGTGAAAATACCAGTGTCCGGGTATCTCGAAAGAGCTCTGGATGGAGAAACTGGACTGTCTTAAACAAAGTAGGAATCATAGTCATTGATAATTTCCAACTAATTGCAGCGCGAGCTAAAATGAGGAGTGAGCCTGGAGAATACTGTATATTGTGTCCAGTTCACGTGCGCTTTTGGTAAACCGTGTAGTTTAGCCTTCCAGCTAAACACCTTTTTAGTAGTGTGTCTGAAGATGCTAGAATGCCATTCGATCCTTCTTTGTCAGGTTGAATACCACTGAGCTTATCCAAAAGTGAAGTGGGGTTGAGCTGTAGAATTGAATATCAAAACATCGTCGACCTAACGTTAGTAAAATCTGGAAGTGAAATATTATTGTACAGATGTCACCCATTTTACAAGTGTGAGAATGTCAGCTAGTGTAAAACTGTGGCGTCCTTATGGGGACACCATCACTCTATTTGAACTTAAAGGTTCCAAAATCAAGCCGAATATTTTCAGTATATAACACAATAAGGCCTTTCAGCAGATCTGTTGAGCTACCAGGTGAAATATCTTGATTGGTAGAAGACTACACAGGAAATTATGTAAGCCATGAAGTATTCCAGTCAACTAAGAGTCAAAGTCAATTGACAGCATCTTTAACAACCTATTAGCGCCTGTTCTGCAGTCACAGCAAGTTCATACTTTTCAAGCAAGTAGTGAGGAGTAAGGCTTTTCAGGACTGGAGGAAGCTGGCCAACCAGCCAAGGAGTGATCCCGTAGTACCTGGAACTATTGATGTTCAAGATTGATCTCAGCGGAACACCAATTTTGTGCACCTTCAAAAGTTTCTCATTTCAGGTGTTTGTGTTCCTGTTGGTTTCACAGTGCCGTTAAGCACGATTTATGATGCACCCATAAAGTATCAGTCAGAAAAGATCTTTGGTGACTTTTTTCCCTATCAAGATGTTGTATTTTGGCATTGTGTCATCCTGGACTTTGTGAGAATCCCAAAGGATGGTTTACATACTAGGAAGACAGTCTAACAACCCCGGACCCTTTGCCGGTTTGCAAGAAGACTACGAAATTTCTGGTATGCACCTTAATATTCGTCTGCTAGTGATTAGCAGTTCAGACAGCAATTTGGCGTACGGAATTAGGAAGGAACTCATCTATTGGGCCAGATATCTTCGCCTGTTTAACTATTTCTAACATTTGCGCAAAACCAGTCTGATCTAATTAGTTAAGTGGTAGCCGACAAAAGTGAAGTAATGGTCTATTGTATCTTTTCGCTCACTTATAGAAATTAATCTCAGGGAGTCCATCAATTTGTGTAGCATTTTCAAAGGGGAATTTATTCTGTACTGATTCTGCACTTCACATTGTATTATTTCTACCTGGACGATATCTTCGTAATTGCCAACAAACCCGTCAGTAAAACAGACATTTGGGCAATTTCAGTTCAGTTCAAGCTAATAAAAAGCTTACTGTTGAACCAGAACAGGACGGACAGTTGAGTTTTCTCAAAAGAAGACTGACTAGACCATACAGCGCAATTCCACAGAATGAATACCTGGACAGGCCAGCATGTTCACGATAGCTTTGTTCCTTTGCAACAAAAACGTAACCTAGTTAGCTGTATGACTGACAGACCAATAAAGGTAGGCTCGTCCGACAGTTTACAAAAGGAACTAATGTTCTTATTGCGCACTTTGTTGCTGACCGAATGTTCTGAACGGTTTGTACTCAAGGTAGTGTAATTTGTGAATCCCATAACCAAACTATGTTCACTTGGGAAGGAGCGCATCTACAAAAGGCTTCCGTCCATAGGTGACTAGTTACCAGAGGGCCTAGTTATTCCCCTGATACGACATACGTGGCCTCTAATCTGTGCTTGAGTTTTAATTCCAGCCCCAGGTTCCGTTTGAGCGACCATTTACCAAGTTCTACCACACGCTTTTGGGAGCACTAATTTGTATGCTCGTGCTGAGCGTCATACGTTGTCCGCACCAGAAGGCATCTGTCAGAAAGAATGCGAACACACAATACCGTGTCCCTGAGTGGTGGATTGAAATAACCAGTCTCAAGTACAATTTCGTCACTGGCCGAAACCATTCATGTCATATGCACCGACTACGCTTCCGAAATCATATGCGGGGCTCCTCTAAGCCGATCACGGCTGGTATGATACAGGTTACCATCCATCATTGAGTGATTTGAATCCGACTGTACGACCCACGGTCCTGCGTCTAAAAGAAACTTGTTCAGTCTCTGAACTTGAACTGACCTATGAGAAACCTGGCTCTCCGAACTTGTCTACCATTGTCGTCACTTACTTGATCCCATGATCCAATAATCTCGTTACCTCCTCTCATGTGGATTTCACGTGTAGGACGCGCGCGTCGGCAGCCATGCAAGAGAATAAAGGGCCATAACGCATTTGCACTGACAACCAGACCGAGAAGGTCTATTAATAGGGTAGTGGTCGTTTACTTGTCTGAAACAAGTCATGTGTACAATTATAACATCGCTCTTCGAGTAATGTGCCAAGCTGCTATCATTTTACCAAGCTTCGTTGAATATCAATGTCTGTCCACAGGTAGGGCAATCGCGATTCGCTCACCCAACCCGAGTCACAAGCCGGGAAAGCGTTCGTACGCCCATTGAATCTCCCATAACCTGCTCACGTGATCACTGGCCATCCAGACCAACCGATTGTAGCGTAAAGAGTTTTCATCTTTTCACTCACAGACTCCAAGTTATTATGTTTTACTTGTACAGATTTCTCGCTTTTGGTTTTTATAATCCCTCGATCTGTATTACCCAGAAAAAGAGATAGCGTAACAATTTTACAAGCACTCTTATGTATGAATTTCGGATAATTTTTGCACGTGATTTCTGATACCTCATAAATTTGTGGTCCGTTAACCAAAAGAAAGGTGCAAAGCTTTAGGATCCCAAAACCGGTTTGATAGCCATTCTGAGGCAGTAGGAAGAAGGGTGAGGCGAAACATCATCTATATAATTATCATAATTTTAGGAACGTGGCTAGGGTAGGTTTCGAACAGAAGCACAACCGTGAAATATTCCTGTACTCTTATTTCATTTGTTTTACGCCTTCCTGCGTATTTACAGCAGCTGATCAGTGTAATGTTTTTGCGAATTGAGGGTTTGATTTCCGACGAGGCTACTTTTTCAGCTCATTCAGTCTCATTCGATACAACGGGCGTCATGGTGGTTCAGCAGGTTTGTCACAGGATATGGTACCACGCAATTCAGACGTTAAGCCTCCGGATGCGGAACGTTTTGGAGTTCACAGTGCATTCGGGTAACGAATTCTGGTAGGACTGACCGGGCGACTCATTGGGTGTGCTATTGAGGGGAATGTTGATAGCTCGGGTTGCGTTTTCTCTCTCAAATAAGACTGCATATATTTTTCAGTTATTGAGGACAACAACAGTTGCTCCACTACCAACAGAAAACGAGAATGGCTCTAACCGGTTGGTGCTAAACTGAAAACTAATGTTGGAAACATCACAAACGAGAGATTCAGCTGGGTTCCAGGTAAGTCTATCGCAAAGCCAAATTGATTTGCAAATGAGTGTATTTCTTGAAAACTAATGTTATTTTAACTCCTACGGTCGAAATTGTCAAAAAACGCTGCGAGAATACCACCCACTATTTCTTCCACACAAGCAGAAATATATACGACAATCTAACAAAACGATCGTCAGCTTTAGACATTAAAATTGGACCAACTGGTCGATAGACTGCATTTGGGAAGTTCTATAAAATTACTGAGAATATTTTATGCACTGAAGAGAGCTTTGACTAGTGTCGAGGACATTCAGTTATAGTCGTGGATTGGAACATCGGCAAAGATTTGTTTTCTTTTAATTCTACGTCTAAATCTAGCTCAAACGCATTAGTTAAAGTTCGTAGTTACATCTACCCAATAATCTGCGTCCGATGTCCGCCTCATGAAATTGTCTGTGAGACAAAGGCATACCATACGTACAACCGAATTTGAAATCATTTACCAGATTGGTCATGGCTGTTTTCGCAGTCCCGTTGACGGAAGAACTGAAAAGTGCCTCCATCCGAACGAAGGAGCTTAGTACTTTAACGCAGTTGTTAGGTGGGCTCCTGAGTGTATTTATTGTATTCAGTGAAGAGATTTTGAAAGTTCATTTGAAATCCCCTTTTGCAGTTCAAGCGACTTTTAAAAGCCGGAGAATCCAAGACAGTGGTCAACCATCCAGTCTAGTAGTTGAACGTTGTACTCTTCGGCTGAGAGTGACTGATCGGCCCAAGTGAGATAAAGGGATATTATCTACAAAGCTTATAAGCCAAATTATCTCGAATCACATAATGTTCAGCCACCAACCTGAAAGTTTTGGGATCGAATCCCCCTACTCTTTATTGATATGTGCTTCGCTGTTTTTGTATCCAGTAACTGTTGCCTTCAAAATTCATCACTTGGGGAAAGTAAGTTCCTGGTAGCTGATAGCTCATATGTGCATAACTTTGAAAAAACATTCCAAAGGACGACATTTATCGCAGTAATCCTATTTCAAGTTGAGTAAGTAGAATCACACATTGAAAATTATGGAGGAAACCGCATTTTTATCGGAAAAATAAGTAGCTGTTTGATGGCTGTTTCGATAGAGGGTCTCGGAAAATTAGCAACCCTGAAAACCATATGTCGAACTGTTTAAGACCTCATTACTTCTAGAAAGTTTGGCTGGTCCCGCAGTTCACATCGGAAAGACGCCATTTACCAACGTTACTGAGTTGACTGGTGAGGCCTTTCATGCTTCTTCCCCACGTCATAGACTGACCGCCTCTGGATTGTCTGCATTCGACAAGAGGCTCAGCTGAGAAGACTCTACAAGACAACTGGTCCTCTGGCAGCTAGTGGAGTGTGATCAGCTGATCTATCCATGGACAGCGGACTTGGCCGAAAGCCCTCCTGTCATGCTACAGTAGTTCCGATCTGATGTTTCCACCAGACCAGCGCAATGCTTCGAAGGCACCAATGGTCAAACACAGAGTGTTGTGCGGATCTTCCACACGCAGCTGCCACGTCTCTGATTCATAAGGTGGGACAGATCGGACCGCGGCATTGTACACTCTACGCTTGGGAGACAATTTGATGTCAAGTGGCGCCCGAAATCTTAGAGTTTGATAAACGTTGCCTGGCCGTCCCAATTGGGGAAGTGATTTGGTCTTTCTCCAGTCTGCCGGAACCATTGCAGCTGTCCAGGTAAACAAACGTGTCTGCTACACTTATCGGTTCACCTGAAAGCACGAGATTTGGGTTGGATCCCAACCAATTTTGCAGCAGTACTTCAGAATTTACAGGTAAGAAGCACATACCGAACTGTGCAGTGGAATTATTCAGGTTATTTAAAAGGATTTGCATTTCCAAATGTTCTGACCCAAGGAGACGGATACCGCCAGCTTACTCAATGTCTGTGAGCAAACGCTCTGGGAGTATTTCGATCCCCAATGTATGATAGGCAGGTAAATCGATTACGAAGCTAAAGAGAAAGGGTTACAGAAGATATGGTTGCCTGATACCACAGGATGCGGTGGACCCAGTAGAAACTTTATCATAGATACGCACTCGTCCATGGGAGGAAGCATATAGAGCCTTTATAATGGACAAGGTAATTAAGGGGCACCCTTCATCGCTAGAAACTGACGATCAACGGGTTCAAAATCCAATCTGAGGTCGATAAAAACCACCAATGGTGGTCGTCGGAAGGAGTAGCACGGCTCCAGTACTTGCCGTAATTTAAAGATATTAGCGGTGCAACCCTGATTCTATCGAATCTGACTCTTCCGATGATGGACAACAAAATACCAGAGAGCGCCTGGACAGCTACGGCCACTAAGCCGATATCCCGGTGTTTTTTGCACGACGCCCTTGTATTCTTTTTGAATATGGGAATCACCTTCGAAGCCCCCCATTCTATTGGTATTCTGTCCTCACCAGGGATAAGTTGGAGTAAATTCGTAAGGATAGCCACAAGACCCTTACTACTCTTGAAGAGTGCAGCATGCAAAACCTCTGGGCCAGGTGGTTTGTTGCATTAAGGCAATGGCCTTTCGTCGACGATGGTGGACTGGTACCCACGTCCTACTCGGGTTCATTTGGTACTTTCAGAGGGTGAGCTGATGGGCTCAGCTGAACTGTTCTTCAAAGTGATCAGCCCACCGTTCAAGAAGACGTGTTTTTGAGTGCATTGCCAAATCATCTTTTTTTGGAGATCGCTGCGCTAACACCCACCCTGCTTGGACCAGTTGATCGGATTATCTGTAACAGAGTGTGGCAGACAATGTCAAAGGTTGTGAACGTGGCTTATTCCATCTTTCTTCAATCGTCATCAAAATCACCGTTCTGCCCGTCGAGGGAAGAAAGCTTCTCAACCAACTCAACTCGATATTGATGAGCTATCTAGACGCCTTGCAGGTGGTGAACTGAATGCTTTCGCATCAACCGACGTGTCCCAAAGGGGAAATGAATAGATACGTACGCCCGCACAACGCAGTGAGTAGAGTTGAGTGATATACTCCAAAATGAGTAGCAGTGTACTATTAAAGCTCTCCACCAGCCGCTGATTGCCACATGGCCCAGCTGAGTTCATGGTTGGTTTTCACTTGGTGGCTTCCAAGTAACACTGTGTGACCGCTTGTGCTGATGGTTTGTGCTGGCTAGAAATAACTGTTCTTCAGCATATAATTTGAGCCGTTCCCATTTATCTGCGTGAAGAGCATCAATCCCGAATCAGCAGCCCAGATGAGTCTACTAAACACTCTTTCGGTCAACCTGAGCATTCATATAACCTGTCATAAGCATGATTTCTGTAGTTCTGGCTGACCGGAGTAACCTTGACAAACCTCCATAGAAGCTGCCTTTCTCAGGGTCACAGCTGCGCTCTAGCGAAACCTATGCTGACATAACAACTACCATTTACCAAGTTGAGGTGTATTGATCTTGACTGAACCATCCAACCTAACCATGCGAAGTTCAGGTTGGAATCCAGTCCAGCAAAGCACACTCAGCCTTGGGGCTGAGCACAACTCCCACACCGTAGGTACGACTAGTCATTGATTCAGGATCACCATACATCAGGAGAGTACTGTGCTGAAAATAAGGGGGTTTGAGAGCGGTTTGAGATGTACGACTGAAATGGGGTATTGTGTGCGCATTTCGGAAATAAAACGTGTATCGATCGAGAGAACAATGTCCGTTGCCCAATATGACACCGTGTGCGCACGTTGAAAACAGCAATGAGGAACAGACCTCCCGAGTTTATTAGATGATATCTTGATCTATTTTATTGGACAGAGGTTTAGATATGAAGCAATGGTTAGATGGTTGAAACCTACGTGAATCAGAACAACTTGGGCAGGGGTCGTAGGGACTGGGGTCAGTGAAAGAGGGCCTGTAAAGGCGAACGATTACTTCCCGGTTGCCCAGGGCAAAGAACGAGCTTTGCTTGAGGTACACAAGCCTGAGCCTTTGACTCAAAAGTCTGAACCACAGGGCAGTCTGGTATGATAGAGTTTTGTTCGGGGACCCTGCCCGTAGCGTCTGACTCAGAAGTATAAATCGTGAGACAGTGGTTTTTGGGGCTTTCTTGAGAGATCCTTTCCGAAGTAATAGACTGAGCCACTTGGGTGTGAGAGGTTGATCTGGCTAGCAGGCGCATGGAGTAGGTCATAACTGTCTGATTCCTAATGCGGCCATGCACAGCAGGTTCCTCCAAAGCAGTACCAAACACTAATTTTAAAAAGCATTTCGGCCGCACTGTTGTATGCGCCGGCGGTCACGGTCGACCGTTTGGTGATTGGAGTGTGCTGTGTTTAGGATCGACCTTTTCTAGCTCATCGTTCCTCGGAGACGATCAGCAGTGAAGCTCCCATAAATATGAATATGCTGGACGCCTAAAGGAAACACCTTACTGGCTTCAAATTCCTATTGCGGAGGACAGTACGACTTTAGCTCTTGGCCGTCTCCTAATATGGTTTTCGCAAAATGGGCACTCGCTGCGCTTTGTCGTGCTGCTACCCGATGGCCTTCCTGGCATGATTGAACTTTCAGGAACTGAGTTCCAGCCAGCATAGCCTGCAGGATTTTTGCAGAACAGAAACCCGACCACCACGACGAGGTGACAGCTTTATATGGACGTAGAATGGGTTATCCTGTCTTGGAACCCCACCTTAACCTCTTCAGTATCAGGCACGTTGCATCAATTCCATGGAATTTGACTCTACAATTTCGCTTGACTATGCCTTGCTATAATCACAACACTTCAATTTAAGGGGTTATCAAGCAGTATCTTTGGTTATCATTATTTTGGATAGATCGTTCCGACTGTTCAAACGTGCGAAAATAAAGTATTGACAGTTCAGTCCAACTTTAACCAGTTTGAAACCCCAGCTGTGCAGTACTTCAGCATACCACAACCGACTTATCGAACGTCTACATAAATGATATACTGCTTGGGCGATTACAACGCTGGTCGTATCCACTAGTCATTTATCACTTGCATTTTTACTTATGGCAGTCTTCATTTTTAAGTAGTCGTGTTTTCTGGAGAAGTTCTTGCTCAGTTTATTGAATTCACACTTTACAAAAATACAAACAGAGAACAGAAAAGAACTCAGATTTTAGAGATTAGAATGCAGCGAAAAAGCTGTCGACAGCTTCTTTCTAAACCCATCCCGGTAAGCTTGTTGTTCTGGCTGTTGGGTACACACAACCTTTTAATCAATAAATATCACGAACATTTTGATGGCCACGCAGCCGGTCAGGCTGACCACTATAAGGCACAGGGCGATCAATCCCTTTGAGGTGGACTCTTTGAGAACAGAATGATCTTTTTATTTATGTGATCGTTAAAACCTGAGGTTGCTGGAAGTTTTTTTTCCCATAGTAGTTCTTTAACAGACTCAGGAAAAAACATGTTTTCCAGTTAGGGAAGGGTTGAGAAAATGAAGCTGGTGAAACAACCGCGACGTTGTATTCATTTAATCTAAGGCTCTGTAAGCTTTGATACATTATTTAAAAGCAACTTTGAAAAGCCATTGAAAAAGCGCATTGGGAATGCATCAAAGCTGATAAAATATGATGTGCTTTGCCCGATTACTTTCCACCACTATACTAACCGACAGTGTGATTGTGAACGGAAAGCGCAATAGCTGTTAATTCCGAATGCTCTAACTTGTATCTCTCCAAGAATAAATAGAATAATCAGTCCATACGATGAACTTAGCTGAAGGATTTACATGCCTCTGCGTAAAACGGATCTGCTGTTTAGCGGATGCCAGGTCTAGGCGAGTCTTGGTCCCTTGTAAGTTTATAATTGTCTAAATCCTATGATTTAATTATGCCATAAAATTTAGCTTAGGAAGAAAACGTTCAGCTCAGTGTTGTCTGTTAATATTCGCCCCATTGTAATTTCGCGCGGACAGTAATCTACTCACTATTTCATTGGTAATATCAGAAAAAATATCAATAGAGAGAACACTGATGGAGCATGGGCACTCGGGGGAACTTATGAAGAAACACTTGAGACAGCTGTCTAAAAGAAACCCCGTCAGTCATGAAGACTTCAATCTACACTAAGCTACCATTCACAAGCTTTAGTGTTTTTGAAACGATTTAATTCAGAACGTCTTTTACTGCTGCTCAGTTAGGAACTCACTTCAAAAGTTATAGACCGCTCACTACAAACACCAAGACTAACGTGAAGATCCAGGACCCTTCCACACTGATATATTCACTCGTTTGCAAATATCCTACAGGCTACGTGGCTTCGATGACCACACACCTATCTTAGGGAATGGCTGAGCACGGTCTACCGTGCATTCGAGTCAGACAAGCGAAACAGGTGATCAGTGAAACTGCATCTCAGCTGATCAAAATGAGTCACCAGATGATGCGGACTGAGTCGTTCAGCTTGATATATTGGGTGTCACCAAGTCATTTCAAGGCTACTAGAAAAAATTGCTTGCAATATCTGAGGTAACCGCAACCAAATTTCTATTGTCGAAGGCGTTTCGTGGACACTGTTCCTGCTCTGGCCGGCCAAACAGGGTTCTCAATTAGCCCCGGTTAAGTGACCTAAATATTCTCCATTTGACGGTAGGATTTTCAGGTCAG
>SJOL01002185.1:136474-218664 GCA_004794785.1 Opisthorchis felineus | reverse complement strand
CTTTGCATCGTAGTCTGATGCTAATAAACTTGTATACCTTCATTTCAGTAGCTCTGCTCCTTTATTATTGTTGCCCTTCTCTGTGTGTTGAGTCCTGGTCCACCTGCTTGCTATTTGGCTGGTCATTTAAACACCACGTGTTGTAGGGTATTTTGCCTGATTTAACTGGTCCTTTCTTCGCCTCTAGTACACTGTGATTTGAGTTTTCGTTCTCCTTCTCTACGTAATTCCTCTTCGGCCTTATTATTAATGGGTCGTGTTCTGTTTAGTTGCAGAATCTTGTTTCCTAAATTTAATCCGTTTACTTTTGTGCTCTCTTACTGGTTGATTGGTCTGCAGCGCACGTCCTCTTTATGGCGTTGGTACTATTTTGCTCGTAAACTTTTTGAAAGATTCGTGCATTTCATTCCGAGTTCACCGAGTTCAATGGGTTTAAATGACCTTGAAAGCCGTTAAAAAAAATGAGTTTTTGGCCGGCATGTCAGCTGAAAGTGCAGGAAGACAAGGACTCAAAAGGTGGATACAAACACTAATGCTATTCGGGACGGATAGAATAAGATATGACAGAAAGCAAGCGCTCAGAAAAGCCTACTGACCGGATAAGAGTTTAATATTTTCTTTTTAAGAAGAGGCCAACCAAAACTTGTTTTGTCATGTGGAAACTTTTGTCTAAATTAGATTGGTCATCTTGACGCGAATACATCTGTGACACCTTCATTGTCGCCTCCAAATATTTACGTAACTTTGCAGTCAATTCCGAAATTACTCACACTTATTTGCAAAATGCTCTGAGTTCAAACATTCGAACTTGCTGAACAGCATCAGTCACTGTTAAAGTTTTCCACTGTCAGTCGGTGGGCTGGACCATGTCGTCTTACCGCCTGCGTCCGTATTCACTTCCACGCAGTCTCCATCAGACTTGTGAATCTCATATGCAGCCTAGGAAGGACGATCTAAACTCCTCTATCTCTAATGCATCCGCCTTTATGTTGAAAAATTTCGGAGACATCGTGGCAGATTTTATGATTTGGTTGCTTTGTTGCAATAAAGATATGTAGATTGGCGTGCGGCCACATTTTGTCAACTGACTGGGGGCTCAGTACCTGTCCTTCAAGAAAAAGACTATTTCTGGTCCACTGGCAGAAGGGAAGCATCTCAAGAAGACAAAGCACTCCTCAGTGCAACTCACTTTCTACTGGAGCTAAGTTTATGTGGTCACACAAAAATAACGGATGCCGTTGACCTTCTATTCAGGGGTTTCTAGCCCCGAGCAGCCACTGTATTCCTTGGATTCCATCTGATTAATTGAGCAGCAAGACTGGCGTAGCGTATTAAGGTCACACTGATACTATCGCTGTAAATCGGTTGAGCAAAATAGTCGATAGTACAGGCTGTTTTCACAGGTTTCTTTTACACAAGCATTAGCTAGTGCATTGTAGTCAGCACCCTTCGATAAAAGTTAGGCCGTTATAACCAGTGAAATTCAGTACTAAATTAAACAACCTCCTCCTAGACTGGTTTATCCTGCGCCCTAATGTATCGGTTAGATTCTGTGGATGGTAGCTTTATGACTGTCCGTAACTTGATAAAGCATCACAAAGCATAGAGGAAAAGCAGTCTGCACTGAGGGTTTTGTTTTTCAGGAGTCGAATATGTAGTAAGATAGGCTTCATTGGATAACAAAAAGAGGGATTTCCAAAGATTGATCCTCTTTAAAGCAACAAATCTAAGATTTTAGACTGTATCAGTTTTACCTGTTGCAGCCACCGTCTATGAATTGCTAAATGCAAATCCATATTTTTGCTTTGTTCACTTCCTGGGATTCGGAAAGTCACGCTGTATCTTCTGAGGTTCCTGCATTTCAACAGACTGGCAAAAAGAACTAGATTCTTTACTGACGCAACAACATAGACAACTGAAGTCACTACGTGCCAGAAAATTAACCAAAAATGCTTGCTTTCAGCTGTTGCCTGGAGTGACTTCATATTGCTGCCTGAACGCTTTCCCTACATAATCATTTGAGGCAATACTCATTTGCATAACCTAGATGCCATAGCTGACAGTTTTCCAAGAAAATCCACAAAGTAATGTAATCAGTACTTGAGAATTAGAAACATAGCGCGTTTCTTCCATCCGCATGGTACTGATGTCCTTTTTAGCCTTAGATGCTGCTTCAGTGAATGCGTGACCGGTTGCCGGCAGGTATCTTCCCCAAGCTATAAATGCCCTCGTCAGTCTGGTTACTTGGCTGATTAAGTGTTTGGTTTTACTCCGACCACCTCATACGCTTGAATAAGCCGGCTTTGAGCACATCATGGATTACAGTGGCCCAAAAGCACCAAAGTTTACTCATGCGGGGACCCAGCTCTCTCTCTACGTAGGACCAGGTGTTTGCTAGTATTACTCCATTTTTTAGCTAACCACCGCTTTGCGAGGTAATCGAGGTAATCAGTCATGCCATCTTCAATGCAAATGGAGCTAAACAAGGCGCAGTCTGCGGAGCAGTTTGTAGTGGGAATGCTGCTGTCTAAGTTGGGAACCTGGCATGTTGTTAACCAGGAGAGCGAAGTTCTAGACCCGTCCTGTTCAGGTATTGACCCACGAGCTCTATCTTGTAAGGTTCCGGCGCTCGATGGTGGGATAAAACCAGGCCAGTTAGGTGAAACCGCCTGCCGGGACTTTTGTAAGATTATTAGCCTTTTTGGTCTTTCTTTGTTGTGGCTTCCCAGGGTCAACTGCACTCTATTCTATCAGATTAAGCTGCGCTACATTTGGCAGATGGACTAACGCCCTAGGGCAGTCAGTGAGCCCAGATGGCTCATAAGCCACCAGGTACTTGAAGCATTACTGCCAAAATGTCGCTTGCCCACCTGTAGTGGCCGTTGTACCGTGGCTCACGTTGAAACCTTAAGTCATGCACAATGTGGACTGACGAAAGACAGCTCACCGAGGGCACCAGTCGGCTGGGCCACCACACCAAAGTGGTCAGTATTATTGATTAGGTTTCCTGGGCCCAGAGCTATCCACACTTAATTACTGTCATTTTGGATGAAGAGATATTTGGGAATTTCTACATTCCGACTTTCATCAAGTCTGATGTCCACCAGCTTTATTCGTGGCAAGTGATGGTGTTTAGATACCCATGGAAAAACTTTTAGCTTTACAGCATTCTGCAGCATGCAGTCGGAAAAAACGATCATTCCGCATTCATAGACATCAGTGAATCTGCGTTCCAGCGTCACACCTGTGAGACGGTGCAGTAGTTTTAGACACAAATTTCAGTCTCAGAGTATGGCTTTGCCGAAGTTGTACCCACAAATGCACAGCTTTTACCCAGTCTTACACATCTTTTCAATGTCCCTGTTGTGGAGCATATCATGACACAAATACTGGACCACGTTATCACTGAAGGTAAGTATGCACGCCTAATCGATAGACATCGCTCCTCTGTGCTTATAGTGTAATGGCCCGAAAACACGACATGCGTTGCTGAATAGAAGTTTCTCCTACAAGCATAAAAATATGGGTGTTTCCCCAACGAAGGAAATGGACGGAGAGTTTTTCATTTGAATCAAATCTGTATCAGCCCAAAAAAAGGCCGGTAAAACAAGCCTCTGTTCTGTATTATGGGGCGTAACAGAAGTAAAGATGTGCTTTTGACTAAATAAGGTAGTGTAACCTTCCGTAATGCAGTTCTATCTATGGACTCAACAGAGAGCTCAAAACGCGCACTCAGCAGTCACTATGGTAACTAGCGGATTAAGCACTAAGTTGCTTTTGAAATAAGGACGATTCGAACCACCATTCTATGCGTACGTCTCGCTGAACCAGAAAAAGTTGCTGAGTTAACTTGCTGAAAGACTTGGATCCGGCGTAGGTGTCACACACAGGTAAGTGCCTTGCTTGGCCCAAAGAACATAAACTGTAATAGAAACAAGAGGACAAATCATTGTAATAAAGGTCTGCAAAATTAACGTCTAGCTCATTATACCACATGGCTGAATTTTTTTTCGAAAGTGAAGTGTACGGATAACCCGTTGAAATTACCACCAGAACCAATATTAGGGTGTTGGGATGGAGACATCGAGTGGAGAAGAGGTTGGTGTTTCTCACATATTGTTATCAGGACCTACAACCTAGGTAAAAGAAGCAGGCTCCTAAATTATTCCCTCATTGATGTGAGTGCGAAAATGCTAAGAAAGGTCGGTTGCGTTAGGGAGATGGTCATCTAACGAAGTAACCGAATTTTGCAACAAACGCGGAATAGTTCAACTCTGTTAGGTGCTGCGCACGACTCTGTGTATCAATTTATCACAAGAACGTGTTTGTAGCAACGAATACCTGATGCAGGATTAAAATGAACAGTTTAAAGACAGTCGGCGAGTTTCATTCTCAAAAAATTAGAATGTATGCCTTGTGAGACGGGCTGATTGTCTTTCGCTATCCACGATCTCTACGCAGTCTGACCTGCGGTACAATCAACGAATCCACTGCAAGGTGCGTGGCTATCATGGCCACTGAATATGAAGATCGAGAAACCGAAGTTGAAGGGAAAATATAGAATGTAAATTTATTCATCTACTCCATAAAAACGACAGGAATCTGTTTCAGTGCTGATTAATACTTGATGAGACTGGCGGTACAGTTCTTCACTTCATATGTTTTCAAGAAGTCACTTGTAGCCGCATCGCTTGAACTCTTAGGCACACATGACTACCGTGCGGAAGATCCAGATGATGATGAAGATGATGACGAAAATCAGCTCCTTTTTCTCAAAGTAGCCATTTTTGTGTACTTCATGATTCAACCTTTGTTGGGATTGCGGGTTTCGCTATCATCAGCAATGAACCTATATCCAGCTTGTTGCCACTTGAGGCACACTCGATCGTGGTTAGCCCATCGGTAAGGGATTTATGTCGATTCACAGTATAGCCACTGCTTTTTGCGCAGACTCTTCACACAACCCCGCTAATTTTGAAATGTTTAACAAAGGACTAACGTGAGAGATAAATCGTGCCAATCCAATAGTAAGCATAAAAGTTGAAAAATTAAGAGGAATTTACATAAGACTTCTCCAGATAGCTGCATTGGCACCACACTGAGCGAGGCGTTTAATTAAACTTCTACCCATGTTTTATCGCCCATTGCATAGCGTGCCCCAGTGCCACTGCGTTGGTTGCAATCCCGCCCCAAAACTGCCTTACCGCCATGTCCAAGATACCTAATCGTTACGTCGGCCGCTTGCGGGCCCAGTATTGGGCGACCTCTGATTGGCCGAAAGTGTGGACCCAGAAGTCAATCATGATTCAGTATACGCTGAATGCGGGTTGACAGTGTCGTGTGCAGGTGTCCTAATTTCCAAAATGTTGTCGCGAAAATCGAGCTCCACAGTTTAAGTGGTGGCAGCACAACGCGATTGCAACCGTGCATTGCCTTTTGCCGACAGCCGACTGTCAACCTACTCAGCGGAAGTGGTACTACGCAGTTTTCCAAAAAACAGCAAAATCATTCAATTTTGGGTGAAGAATTTTGTTAGGTCTGTGGTCTCACTAAGTAAAAGGTTTCGGCGTCAACGAAATATCTATGTTGGTCATGTTTTGCTCTTTAGTGTGCTCCGCTACGTTAATTTCCTGTAAAAGCACCACCGTGCATCCCACAGACACAGACACAATGTTTGGAAACTTTATTACCAACTGCTTCATCTCCTTAAGCTAAATGATATTTGGAGAGCAACGCCCTGCAACAAAGATCTGATTCTCTACTGCGGTTGAAGCCTGTTTGTCGACATAGACTTTCCTCTCCAAGGCTCGAAATAGGTCAGTTTTAAGAACTATGTCGCCACCCACTTGTTGAATTCTGAGTAGAAAGTTCAACTCATTGCGAAACCATTATTGCCTTCTGTTGAAATGAGTCACCTGAATTATTTTAATAGTGCTGCGAAAAAACGCTGCCACATATTTTTGTTCGTGCCATGTAGTCAGATGCGCAAAAAGTTATATTTGTCCTTGATGCTGAGCTGAAACTGCTTCTTCATCAAAGACAATTTTGCCATCCCCAATCAGCTTCATTTCGTGGGTAAATTTTAATGTCGTTTTTAAATGTGAAACTCCCTTCGTCCGTAAATATGAAGTTGAACCTGGTGGAATAATTTATAGCAGTAAGGAAAATTCGTGACTAGTCCAACGGGATTGAATCACATGGTTAGTGAATACTATTCACCAACTGAGTCCACGCTTAGAAGATTCTATCCTTACCCTATTATCGTCAACAGTCCTGTACGTTTTTGGCTCAACGGTTGTCAACAATTGTTGTATGGCATTGTATCCTTTTCCCATTCACTTTGAGCCATGTGCACTAACGTAGCCATAATCAATGAACGTTCCTCCCTAGTTATGTGAAACAAAAGCTTCTTAAGGGGCACATACACTGCAAACGAGATCCTGTCTCGCCTGTAGCTGAGGTGTGTCAGTTGTAAACGTTGACCAATTTAGCCCACATGATTAATTGTATTTGTCTGCGTGCGTCCATGTGTACGTGTGGAGATTGATTCTGTCTCGATATGAGCATTATCCCAACTTTACTAGTTGGAAGATGAAAGTCTCACAAGCCGATTAAAAGACAGTTACATCTCGGTGGTACATTTGGCATCAAAGTGTAGCTAGACCGTAAACCCTATCAATGACGGTTCGCCACAAGAAAAACCGTAATTAGAAGGGTATAATGTATCTAGAAAGAGTTTTTCATCATAAACTGTTGTCACTGTGTCAAATACTTTGTAAAAACTTCGTACTTTTTTATCTATCCCCAGCAGTCTTGTTGGAATTTTGTATGCACACGTTGCTCAGCCCTTATCTTTACTGGTGATCTTTACCAGTGCTTACGGCAGAGTTCAGCCGTTCAGTGCATAACATGGGAGGCCTACGCTGTTGAGAAGCTCAGCAAGGTAAATAGGTCTTTTAGTAAATTTGCATTTTTCTGCATAAACTGAGCTACTGTGAATTAAAGAAGCTGGTAATGTAAGAACATCTGAAGTGCCGTTCATTTTTGGCCAATCTGTAATAACGAATCAATCACAGAAAGAAAGACAACAGGAGAAATCAGTGTGTCTTCAGTCTGCTCGAAGATGCTTGGAACCGACTGAGTTGTCATTGTTTCAGAGGGGTTTAGTAAATAATCAGCGGAATAGGTGTGAATGAAATAGCTTCGCAAGATAAGTCTTTAGGAGTGTATCGGTTATCCGTGTGTGTTCAACTGACATAAACCTGCAATTAGAATGCATAGGAATTAAAATTCACGGTAAAGGAAGAGGATGGTTTTTGCAAAAAGCTTGGTCACCCAAAACTCTCCACTTTGTCAAGACCAATAAGATGGAAGTGAAGACATCATTGTCCCATCAGAGTTACTCACTGCAGCAGCCACAGCATCAAGAAATTGATGATTGCTTTATAATTGAGTCCCCGCCGATTACTGCTATACTGCTGGTGCATTGGGTTTAGATACAGTTCTTGCCAAAACTAGTGACTGAGTTAGTCGGACAATCGGGCTACTCGAAAACAGATTGCATATCCAAACTGGTTAGTGTTTATCACAGGACAACAGAATATTCTGGAATGGTGATTCCTAAGAGATCACCCGATGGTGAAGCTGCTTGAGGCTGAGGTCTAACGTATAGATCTTCTCATGAATCGGATTGACGCGACTTGAAAAAAGATGTAATTTATCAACTTAGAGGCATGCCCGAACCATTTCTGTCCAAAGTGCGAAAGCAGCGACTGATGCTTAACAGATGATCGAAATTTTTTTGCGCGGAAATCAAAACACCGGACAGCTTTAAATTAATAGAACTTAACAACGTCTAAATACCATGTGAACTGCAAATAGCAGGCAGATTTAGAGAGGACGCACGTGGCAATACTGGCATTTCGAGGTATTTGGAGAATTTTCAATCTGCCTTGCCGTCTACAGAACGTAAACCGCCTTGGAAGGAGAAGTTACCTGAGATCAGTTTTGCTGACTTAACTCTCTCTTGTTTGGTAGTTTGGATTCTGTCAAGGTATCCAACTGTTCTCATACGGACAACTGGGGTTTCTCAATTTAACCGTTAGGCTCAAATACCCCACGGTAAGGCCGAACGTGTAAGCGTTACACTACTATTGACTTACCTATAGGAAGAACAGGTTTTTCGGATGGGATACCGCATCTTCCCAGCCCACAGACTAACAGATCACAAATTTGCACTTCGTAACCCCTGTCTGTCGAATAACTGCCGACAATAGTCTCCGGTCCTTCCATATATCTCCACGAGCATCCAAACTAGAAAAAACCGCTGCGCAGAGAGTCCTTTAATATCTGTCCATGATGAATTGAATTGCACCTGGTTATCGATTTTTCTGAGTGTTGTCAGGTCCAATTGTCGCAAAGCTTTGGTCCCCGGGTGCTGTACGACCTGACAGAAAATCAAAAACTGAGATACTGGCAGCTCACATAACTCACACGAATTTTTCTCAGTCCTTCTTTTATTCGGCAGATGCTTTGGTCAGTCGCTTTCAACTCCGATGCGTAGTCTCTCTCATTACAACTCGTCAACCCACTCCTGAAGAACAACCGCACTCAAATAAATCACTTTTTATGTTCATACTGCAAGTTGTACTGGTGTATTCACGTGACGCCGGACACTTACAACATTTAGAATTAAACAATAAAATCCATATAATGCCGGCAGGTGCATGTGGTTTGTGTTTGCAAGGACTCAGCCAAAAGCGTCAAAGTTGCTATACAGCGCTAACTAGGTTATATATCTAGGTGCTCGAAAAATACGGATGAAGAATTAACCTTCTTGCTTTAATCTGTGTAACAAAGATTGATATGATACATTCTGATAGATTATAAACTAGCTCGAGGGAAATAGCAAAGTTTGACGATTATGTTTGCTGTCAAGCGAATGACAAAACTAAAAGGTGTGGAATTTCATCATAGTGCAAGATAACGAAATGGCTGAGCAACTGAGAGTCTAGGAGCCAGTGACCTACTGACATTACAAAAAGGATGACCATGCACCTATCAATGAATGCAATCTAAATGCAACAAAGACCAAGCGTTCGTCCACTGAAAATATCACAAACTGGACATTTTGCCCCACTCGCTCGAGGAGTACAAAAGAGACGTTTTCTAAGTCGCACGATACTCCGAAATCAGCGGACCACACAAAACAAATCAAGGCTTTGAATTCATCGTCTAGAAACTTGGTTGACGCTATACTTCATTTCTTACAGTGCAGTCTGCTTGGAACTTCGGTACCATCGATGTGGAGACGGGATTTCGCTATCCCTAATTAAGGAATGAAAAACTGATTGACAGCCGATATCTCTTCCAATAATAATAATATCTAAAATCACTAACATTACACCTGTCATTACCTTAGACAATACTCTTTGTTTGAGTAAGAATTTCAAACTCCAGACAGATAACTGGCAATCCCTTCACAATGAGACCCTCCGAAGATTAGTTGTTTCTCTGGATCGTGCAGCCACATGTGACACGAATCATATGGTTAGATACTCTGTACAGCGTGCCTGCGTTTCTCAGTAAGTTGGAGACAACAAATCAAACGCATTATGTATTACCAGTATTGGTGATGCATTTTGTTTTGGTGGTGCCAACTTAGCTGACTAACTTATTTGGTTCATCGTTTGAATCTTCAAGAGAAATCCGACGCAATGCTGCGTTTGGCCCGTATGAAAACTTGGACTCTAAGGTATCTGTGTGGCCAAAAATGTTCTGCGGAAAAAAAACTTATGAATTAAAGTTTGAAACGACCGGGACTGCAGCCACGTTTCACAGGTTATCCCGCTAGCTGTGCATCACCTAGCTGGATAGCTTTGCGTTCCATGGATAGACGTTGGTTCTCAGTAACTTTAGCGTAGTAACAACGAAATTATTTTCATTTCCCGTTATTCGATTACAAAACTCACTCCGGACAGGCAAGTTCACCTTGCATTCGGTTGTAGGCCACACAAACTGAACAAATCTAGCAAGTATAGACATTCACCTAGTGTACCAATCTCCATCAATGAACATTCCGTGGATTTGTGCTAAGACCTCATTTGCAAATTTTACGTCCAGAAGATAAAGGCCATCGAGATTTGCCCTTCCTGGTCATTTGAACTACGTAGGAATACTAATGGCAGTTCGCAGGGTTTCTGGATAATATGTACTACTCGTGGAAAACTTTATCCACGCCTAACGCATCATGCCGCTGAATTTTGCACACATCACATAGCATGATTTTCCATGGTCAGTGCCATTTGAGCAGATCAGATTTCCTTGAATGCTCTACAGGAGAGATTATAGCACCCTTGGTTCTCTTCAGTTCTAGGTCCATCGCCTGTCATTGTTAGGAAGTGACCAGCTGTCAGTCCCGCAAACTCCGCATAATCGTACACCAGTTACGGCTTGTCGAATCAGAATGCAGAACTAGTCATTCTGCGACTTCACTGATATTTTCAATCAATTGATGGTGATTTGAGCAGATTTAGCAATTTTAGCATCTTAGAACAAATATGCCATTCCGGAGGATTTCAGTAAACATTAGACCATTTAGTTCTCCCACATTTTCTGACCAGTAAAATGGCAGTTAAAAAATTCTGGTCACAACATGAAACTGAGTAAACCGTACGTGTGTGGGGAGTTGTCCGTCATGAAATTTTTTCGATACATCTGTTTATCTGGGAATTTCCCATTCTGATGGCACTGAACTCGACAGTGGCAATAAGACATGGGAAAATGTAACAAACTTGCACTATTTGTCCCGCGACAAAGTAACGAAATCATAGTCGTACTTCGCAGACAGACTTTGGATTTCTGATGAAATTCCGCCAGCCATCTGGTTTTGCAGTTGACCTTTGGATAATGTGTACGGCAGAATCGCTGAGGTAAAAACTGTTGTTGATGAGGAACGGTGTTTTAATGCAACCAATGGACAGTGACGAACTTCGGCAGATAAACTATTGGTATCATTTTGGAAAGTTGTGGAAAAGTTTGCAAAACCAAAAATAGTAGCTATTTCGGCGTACGCTTCGCGCTTGGTTAGTACTGTAGGAAATATGTATTGCAAGGCTATGATATGCTGCCGCGCTTACATGGTGGAATCACCGCAGTAAAGGTGAGCGGTCCAGCACAAATGTTGCAAGCGTCTCGCAAAGATATGAGCTCCCCTAGAAGCACATATCAAGTTTTCTTGAGCTATTTGCGATAGCTTTGACTGGCACATGATAGTTCATTAGTGCTAGCCATGCTGTTAACCTCCGCATAAGGCGGTTCAAATGAAATTGCGTTCGTCACGATGAATGGATGGGATTATCATTAGAACAAACTACTAACTTTTCGTAAGTAATCAAGATAAAAAGGCGAGTTGCATGAGCAAGAGCGTGAGCTCGAAAGTCAGGTTTGGGTAAAAACGCCGTAGTTCTTCCAAAGTGATGTTTCCTCGTATGAGGTGAGCAGTGATGGTTCTTTAACGTATTTATTGAAATGTAATTCATCACCCATCTGGTATTTTTTTAACGGCATCTGCAATGGTGAGACAGAACTTTCGATTTCGTCAGAAACGAATTCACCCGATACCAAGCATTCGTCAATAATAGTGGCAACAGAGAGGTTCTGCGCAGTGGTCGTCGGCCCCATTCATCTAGACATCGGAAACGTGTGCTATTTTGTTTATTCAAATTTGAATGCGGACCGCCAAGGACGACAAGCTGTTACTGGAGACTCGAGAAATATCGACTTTCCTTGCCTTGTGTCGTCTTGTAATTCGGCTGTTTTGGCGCGCTTCGGTACATTTATTTGGGAAATGCTCAAACGTATTCTCTTGTGTAGCTATTAGCCTAATTGTTGGATGAGTGGATCTTAGTCAAACAGGGTTTTTTAATGAAGTGGGCTGATACATCATTTTATCACTTAAAATGATAGCGGATATCATAGAGTGTTTCGATTTTCTCGTCTCCTCCTGAAGAATAGACCAGGTATTTGAAGAGCCATAAAATGCCTCTACTTTGGTTTTGGAATGCTGGTATTCACGAGGGGCTACAACGAAAAATAATCCATGCTACTATATATGTACCATAGGTGAGAATAGAAAAGAATACTGCTTCGTTTTGTCCAGAAACACAGCTGTAGTATACGGTTCGTGGTACTTAGATAAGCGTCGGTGTAGAAAGCTTAAAGGTTACGTAATCTGGTGTTACTCGTTTCACTTGGATTTAGCTACCGTTTGTGTGAATATAGGTCTACAAAATACCTGACGAGTTAAACAGTAGTGAAGGCCTGGTGTAACCGAGATTTTCGGAACCAAAATTATGTGTTGCAAATGAATGTCACATTGATAATTGCTGCAAATTATCGCGACCAGTTGCTGCATAAGTATGAGATGACCACATATTTGTAAGCCCAAACTAAATCGTTAGCGCATAAGCCTGTTGCGCCCCATCATTCATTTCCTGCCTTTGACTACCTACACTGCAGACTTCGGACAATACATCAAGGGAGGTCGAATAGTTTATATTTTTTATTATGAGTAATTGCACTCGCTAGATGGGATCTCCTGGATTAAGTCAGGAAAATGGCCGTATCCTGATAAAATATATTTGTTTGTTTGCTTGGTTGGCCTGCCTACTTGGAGAAGAGATAAATAGTACGCAGCGTTCCGGCAAGTGTCGTCTCACATTCAAGTTGAACGAAAGGCACGAAATCCGCTGGGGGTTAAGAACTGATGGTTCCATAACCATAACTGTCACTTGAAAACCGCCGACTCAGAATCCACATATTTTAAACAGATTTCGCCCTTCTAGAATTTGACAGAACTCTGGTAGTCATATTTTTCAGTTTGGCTTACAGAATATGTCCTTCGTACGCTGTTCAAACTGAGGGTAAGCGTACATGTTAGGAACTAAAACAGAAGAAGGAATGCCATTGAAGACTGGGTCATGTTGTCAATAAAATCCCATGTTTGTAAACAAAAGCGACCAAAATACAATGGACCGCGTTTACGTGCCTTTCCAATGTCAGTTCCAGGAGAAGGACTCAACCATCAGTTTTGTTTCACTCTGTGAAGGTGTGTGCAAATGTTCGTGGCGCTCCAGTTCAGTGCCAGGTGCAGAGGGGAAATCTGTAGTAAAGATGAAGGAGTTATATAACGAAATTTCTCCCTGCACTAATTGCTCAGGTTGGAACAACGATGGCAGCCAGATCCCCACCTTCTTGTTTGTTGTATTTTTGTGTACATACACATCATTATTGCTACCGGTGATCCAACTCACCAAGCTTACCAATCAATCAGCAGACACTGACTACAAGTTCATGTGCATATCTGCACGCAGTTGATTGTGCTAATAGAGGGCTGTAAGTGGCGGTACCTCATAGTCGATGAAGATCTTCAAGGGAAAAAAAACACCAAAATATTTCCTGGTGTGTTTCTCTGCGTAAGACCTTACACCTGCCCGAAAATAATTGATATTTGACGGGGATTAACTGTGAGAAAGTGAGCTTGGGAACAACTGGGATCAATTTCTGACTTTGTACGGAATATCTGACAAGCCCTCTGAAGCTATAAGAGCTGCATCTAGATCCGAATCACGGAAATGTAGACATATCACTGCAACTGCGGAACGACAGTAATCCAAGTCATCGTTTGCACACCAGATCCCGTGGTAAAACATCAGACCCAAAAAGAGTAATAATCAAATTTGGAATCTGTGCAAACCCCTACACACAGAGATAAGGGCGGCGGAGAGAATTGCTGGAAGCGTAGCGTACTTGGTCAGCCGACACGTCTAACTGATACAACATGCCAGTTTGAAGACTCGGATGGACCCAACCACTGACTTCAAAAGCAAAGTGACAGACACCCTTAGGGTCTATCAGCCCATATCTTTTCGGATGCCAGCGTGGTCAACGACAGAGCTTACGTAAGTGCAAACCAATAGATGCAAAGTCTAAAAGGCCCAGCTCAAAACCCACGTGGACATTCGCCAAGTGGAACACATTAGCTGGTCGAAACGGAGTTACAAACCCCAACCAATAGTCTGTTGTCCTACCACATTTCCCGGTGAAAAACAAGGGGTCAGTTTAAATACAGTGAACAAGACAACAAGACAAGATTTAAACAATTTCTGCCCAACTGACATCACTTGTTTTAGCTCTCGATTTGGCTGTGTCAGCTTTATCATCGTCCATCATTCTTGTAAACCTACCACAAGTTTGATTAAAAAAAAGCCTGGAGCCCCGGTTTTATAATGGTCTGGTTTTCCCTCGTTACATGTGAAACAATCGGCTTACTAGTTTTTTAAGTGACTACCGCCTTAGGTACTGATTTGGATGGATATTGGTCTAATCCCCAATCTTGGCATTTGAACTGTAATCCAAATTCCGAGCTCGATGAACAGACCAAAAACCAAGTAGCTCACCCGAGGAACTTAGATTCCGCAACATTGCCACACTGCTTCACAGTGATTTAGCACAGTAGACAGACCTTATAAACGACCTTTTTTTAGGGATTACCTGGTTTATATATTCTGCTTTCCTTGCTAACATCACTCCTCCAACACGAAAGATTATGCCTCCTCTTTTGAGATGTTCCGCAACAAGTTTAGTATAAAAAATTCTGGCACACAAGGAATGAAAGGTATGTAAAAATAGTTAATTTGAAATCTCAAGCGTTATCCCGGTCGAATTAATAGTCGCAGATTTTCGAAAGCCAAATGCGTATGGCAAAAGTAAACAGAACGGTTTTTGATGTATGCGGTCTAATACTACCTGAGTGTTGTCATTGCTTTTAACGGGGTTGTGAAGCAAATTTGTGACGCAGCTGCAAAGCTAAAGATTTTAAGCGCGAACTTTGCACTCTTCGGATGTGCTTGTGTCCCCATCTCGTGCTCAACTTTGGTTTAGGTGGTCAATTATAATTCGATTTATCTGAAGCCGAATACGCTGCAGAGTAGGGAAAAGTTAAAAGGGAAATTGATCCTAATATCCAGCTTCCCGCTTCCCACAGGCTAGTACTTTTGGGTGCAATTTAACCGTGGCATGTCCCGAAACCAATATATTAGTTTGGGATCAGGTAAGTGATCTTCCTCTCAACATCACATATGATATATCGAGGACTGCTTCTTACACACACCTTTCGGAATTTGAGCATGTTTGACCAGTTTAAACTCTGCCATGAATATGACCACATTCGCTGGTTCTGACCCACACTTCATCTACTTCGGCCAACGATCAACCCTACAGTCAACCAGGCATACATTTTCCCGCCGCCATATCCCTCACCCTTGGAAATTTCTTGCTCTCACCCTGTTACACCGTTATTACTACTCCCTCTGTTCGTCAGAAGTGTGCTGTTCTATCACTAATTCCCAGTTCTCCAGCCAGCTTTCAACCAACCACACTCTCAAAACCGAACTATCTGGCACTACTCAGTCATTCGGATCACGATGAGCTTGGGATACAAACCCAGGTTCGTCGATCCTCACCGCGTTCTTCGTAAGAGTGAAACGAGTTCTCAAAAAGAGGGACAAGATGAACATTTAAAGCGTCGACGTCGATTTCATTTCCAAGTACAGCTGCTATCCAGGTTTAATGTAGATAGCCAATTATATCTCATCCGCTCTTAAGCTAAATGTGTAGCGGGAAAAGGCTCAAATTTGATAAAAACACTGAGCTTTTTATCCAGCCTTACAGTTTTCACAGACCACTCTCTTCGGGTGAACAGTGACTACAATGACTCGCGGATTCAGTATATTAGTTTGAGAATTCCTTAGGGATATGACCTTGCTCTACCGCGCGTTTGCTTGTAAAGTCAACGTTCGGCACCATTCTTCTTACCTTTCTCAACACACCGCCAACTAGTGACTGTTCAACGGTTACTGGCCAGTCAACTCGGCGCACAAAATCGCAACTCAATACTCACTAATCGGTCAGATTTAAATAATTTAAATGCTTTCACGAATCTGCTCACACAGTGTTTGTGATGCCGCTGTTTCCAAAAACTCGAACTGTTTAATTATTATCAAAGCTATTATTAATATCAAAGTTATTATCGAGTTAATTTACAGGAAAATGAATGTTAATTTTTCGCGCCGTTTCTCCGCCATTTTTCAAAAACTGTGCTTTTCTCCCAGCGGCCAGGCAGATTTCTTATATGCTGCTAAAGTTTCAGCGTTCTTCAAGATTGTCCGGAATATATATATATATGTATATATATATATATATATATATATATAAATAACACAATTTGACTGCGGAGGAATTTTCTGGGGCAAAATGTATTAAGACAGCTAGTTTCCATTCTGCAACTTATTAGTACGCAATAACGGCCCTATTGAGTGCATGATGGTGAAGNTGTAGAGTGCCTCTAGTTTGGACGGGAAAAGTCCTCTTCAGAAGTACTCATTCGCTCGTTATTCTTCTGTGGTTGCGCCAACCCCGATCTCACCTTGCACATAGAGAAGATAGTCTCTTAGATGCAAAACGCATAGACCCAAACCTCACCCAATTCAGCCGACAATCAGTACCCGCTTCCTTTATCCCACATTTTTGAACGCAGGGCAACCAAAACTCACTCAGCTTTGTCAAAATAATTGCGGTTTCTTTTCACCAGGGATGTGGCTTACTGCACTGAGAACAGGACAATTTCAACCCTAATGAACGAAGATCTCAAAACACTTGAGTCCACTCAAATCCAAGTACGTCAATGTACAGGCATACGTACAGTACATTTTTAACTGCAGCCACTGTGAAATTAGCCCACACGTCAAAACTTATTTTTGTGATCACGTGCCCATTACGGACATATACTTGTGAAGCACGTATGCTAAGAAAACATGGTGTTTTGTATTTACTACTGACTGAAACATATTTGATTATCTTTACCACACACAACACCAAAACGTATGTTTATTTTTGGCACGGTTAAATTTGTCTTCCATCGTTTCGCCGGTGAGATTTACATGTCTGGAAATGTTGCTCTGGATAAAGCAGTGTTCATGATTTAAATTCTCTGCTTTCATATTGCTAGTGAGTCCAATAAACGCTACGTTGATTTTCTGAAACATTCTAGAGATGATGTGCGAAGAAAAAGGTAAGAAACATGTATAATGACCAAACTTTGTTTTAAGTAAACTGAGTCAAGCCCATCGTAGTTTACATATGAGGAGTAACTAAGGCAAAATAACAGTGAGGATTCAAAAACATCCATTTTACACAAAATACAGAAAATCCACGATAAATATTTCACTTTTGGTTGAATAAAATGTTTTTGACGTTCATCAATATGTTTAAGTTAAGCACTCTGCTGGACAAGCATATTTGCGCAAAGCCAAGTCGATAGAATAGCTGGTATGATGTGATTAAACAACCCATAATAGCAGCTAATTGTAAGCACATTTAAAGAACAATCCTTGCAAGCTAAACGTACATGACCTGAACTTGTTCAAACGCTTGATGCAGAAAACTTAACATTCGGAAGGCACAAAATTGCGCTTTTAATTGGGTACATTCAAGCCACCAAAAATTAGAGGAATATAACATGCAAAACGTATCTGCTGAAGTTGCGTACAGTTCACCTGAACAACGAAAGTAGATTCCATAAATTGAAATTCATCACCCATTTGATCATGAATGCCTGCGTTTCCGAGCAAAAAATGTGCATTTTTCTCTATTTATAACATCATGTTTACAACTCAGCAAGTATGTCTAGGTGTCTGGACTGTGGTAGACGATAATATAGTTACAGGAGAAAGTGCAACACATATCTGTCTTGTTTAAAAATAAACGAATAATTTTATTACTCTTAAACCAACTATTATCCTAGTCTCAGTATACTGACAATATACTGACAAGAATATACTGTCAAAACGTCGTGAATTCTGTTCAAATTCCGCCAGAACAAGCATGTCAAACAAAGGGTAAGTTATTACTCGTGACAACACGTTTCAGAAGTAAGTGCGAGGAGCAAAGCAAAAAAACATAGGGTTAAGCGGAATACAGATTCCTTAGCAGAATTCAGAAGAACCCCAGAGAATGACCATCTAACAAAATAAAAAATCAACAACCATAATTGTCATCCATAGTTTTATACAGTGCCAAAAATATATCAGCTTTACAGATGCTTCGAGAATGAACATTGCAGAAAATGATAGGTTAATACAAGCGCAAATCACAGTCTTGTGGATATTGTGGTGCTTACCTAGTTGTGTTCATTATTTAAAGCGACATATGAACAGGGTAAATTTGTTCACAGCAAAATGATAAAAATGCCAATATTGGCAAACGACCGATGCAAACAGACATTCAGAAACTTATATAATAGTGGCATCCAGTAAGGCAAAATGTCTTCTACTGAGAAACCATAAGCAACACCCCCTCATCGGTCGGTGCTACCTGTCCTACGCCAGCCGAATTTCTCTCCATAATGTATGTGCGAAAACTTTGAAAAGCATTTATTAGACGGCCTTGGATTCAGATATTAACCCTGACGCTTAGAGCTGTATTTAACCTAAATTCTAGAACTACAATTGCACGTAATTGTTCGTCAGTAAATCGTGCAAAATCATATGAACACGATCTGAACCATTTAAGTCCTGCAGGCCTAGCACTATATTTGTTGACGTCTACAATTTTTCCGGACATCAAAGATCACTGAAACCGTGTTCATTGTTAGTCTTTGAAATGCGCGTGTTTTCGTATCGGTAGAGCCACTCGGGTAGCTTTGAAAATATATCCCAAGAAGCGAGTTTTTTCTTGACAGTGTTTACCATTTTCCTCTGGTAAACGGACTTCACGATTTTGCAAAACATTTTGCACAAATCCAGCAGCAAAAAGTACCATTTGCGTTGTGCCATAAACACTTATCTTCAATGCACACTTGAGATGCCTTGCTTTGGTATACATTTCAGCAAGTAATGTTTACAAAACTTCCAAAATATAGTGGCATATATTCTAGTCAGTTCTTGTGCACATAGCAACAATATTTCCACTTTACACACTCTAATTGATCAATGCTATGTTGAAGGTAAGCAAAATTTTGTGCATACCTATAAAAAGACTGATGATGCAATCCATCTGATTACCAAGGCCCGACCTGGAGCACGAGCGGGTAAAAAACCTTTTAAAGCAATGCGTCCAAAGTTGGATAAGCAAACTTGTTCCGTTGGAATAAACAGATCAATTAAATTCTACACAAGAAAATCTTCTTGAATGGTCACAAACGACTGCGCACCCCAAGGATAAATTCTTGCAGAATTTAGGGTTACTTATCATTAAAATATAGTACTCTTTGAAAAAGCCACTGAAATGGATTCAAAAGTATATTATTTGCAAGAGCGATCTATCAGAGAGCTTACAGTGGACTGGGCCTAACTAGCTTGCTCTTTGCCTCTTAAATTAAGCTTGGGTGTGTATGGCCACGAAGACCGTTATGTTTTTCTGAGGTTCTGCGTTTTTTGTCCATATTCTGATATGTATTCAGTACTTTGAATGATGTCATTCCATTACGCACTGAGTTTACCAAAGTTTAAGAAGGAATGTGAATCTTCAGTTGCGTAGTTAAAAGCTTGTTGGCTTCCAGGTATGGTTCCATCTTTATTACATCCATCTGCATGTTTTATTCGTCCATAAACTTTTTACGTGGACAATACAGCCAGTACGTCAATTCCACTTGACTTGATTTGATCAATTACATATGGGAGAAAAGTTCACTGGTCACAGGGTATTCGCTTTGTTTGTAAAGGAATTCATGAGATGAAACATCCAAAAATTAATAAACAATGCGAGACCGTATGTTTTGTGACTTATAAGGAAAAATTATCTGCTGCTTTCTCGTTCCCGTTTAACTTAATCATGTGGCAGGCAATCTGAATAAAGGTTAGTTTTGTTCTTATTTGCTCATTGTAACCGTGCAAAGCAGCACATTTATCAAGTGTTGCGATCAAAAATGTTCAACCAGTGTCGCAAACTTATACAGGTTGTGCAAACTCTGGGCACCCTATCGTTCAGTGCTCCGTGACTATACGACAACCACAGCTTTTTTATGATACGCATAAGTGTGTCCTTTGTAAGCATATATGCGTCAGCTTCTCCGAAGCACAACCTACCGCTCTTTGTTAGCAGTGAGCAGGCCGCTGACCTCTAAATGCATACTACAGGTCACAAACCCAAAACGTCGAAGACGCGCACATATTTACTGCACTTTTTGAATAACTAGTGACCTGAAAAATTTTTAACTGGAAATTTTTGCCCATTTATCATACTTTATATATATATATACTTGCAACAACAGAATGTGAGTGTATGCCCTTTAGCGTGCATCAAATAACACTGTTATTATTTCCTCTTTTTGTTCACATTACCGTCGAATTTTCGAGGCATCTGTAACGGAAACTACTGCTCTCACATAGCATAATTAGGAACAACTGTTCACACCAGTTGTTACGAGGTTTTCCTTTTAAACAACTAAGTACATGTATGTTTCCTGAATGGCAAGTTGGAGTTTGAAGTATGGCAAAATATCTGATGACAAACGTGCTTAAAATCAGGGCTACACACTCCGTGCAAAATTGAGAACTTGTGGTTACTTGCTGACAAAAATGCTAACTACTATATTTTCAGGTGGTATCCGAAGAAGTTCTTCGTCAACTCATTGCACCAACTTCTCGCTATATTGATTATATCTTAGGTTTGGAGCAAATGCTTTAACATTTCCACAGAAAGGCATAATAAACTGTGTAAAAAATTGACATCTTTTTATACGGAATCAGATATTTTGGAAACATATATATGCAACCATCTCGCAGGGTGTAAACTTTATGGGGGCATGCAAATATCCATACTTATTTCTGTGAGAAAGTGCGAATTAATGTTTACTAGTTTATTTCATGGACACCTGGAAGAATAAGACAACGCTAATGCGAGTGCTACAGATTGCAAATTTTTCAAGAACCATACATGCATATGAATTACGTTGTTACACGCCATGGATCAATTAGCACCGAGTTGAGCATCGATCCCAGAAGCGCTAGGAAAATTATTTGCCGAAGAGTATTTCCTGCATTTACAAAAGTCCCTGAAAGAAAGAAGTCAGAAATATTTCAATCGCAGCTTTTGCGTACTTTCCGTATTCATTCGTCAGGCTATGGCACCTGTACGAAATATAAGCCCACAGCAAGAACGTCAATGACAGGTGAAACGAGTATATTATTATTATTATTAGTATACGACATCCATAGTAGGATACATTTCAACTACCCTACTTAGCGATGTAATATGTGACTTCAGGAGCAGCATCACAGAAGACACATTGTGTTTCTTTACTTTTACTCGCATTCAGCAGATGCCAAGGAAAAGTGCGATTCAATGTGTAAGTTTTACTCTTTGGTGACTGCTAGCACGGGACGCGGAACCTGTAAACTGGGTGTGATTTGAGATTCACCTGAATGCTTATCCTTGTTACTGTGAAACAAAATGCAAAGCGGAAGACCCAATACAAAGAAAAAGACTATATATGCTGCTTGATATGCCACTAGCATAAACTCCGGTGACCAAGAAATATACAAAACATTTGGTAAATTATTTCACTTGGGTTCGATGAATCTGACATGGAGCTGAAGAACCAAATTAATCTGCACAACAAGAGCAACAGGCTTACTGCTACATGATGACACCGCCCGTGCTCATTACCAACGCAGAGACCAAGAGGATCGTTTGATGTGCGCCATTTCTGTGCGTGATTTTTTGAAGCCCACTAATTAACATATGATAACACTGCCAACTTCCGTGGTCCAAACAGACGATTATGTTTCATTCTTTTTTGGTGGTTACCTAAAAATGCCTCAACGTGTCCTCTCACAACGCTGCTTGCAATATGCATTTCCTTAAAATCCATCCAATTGAACTTTCACATTACACCTTAGGACAAAGCGCACGTTTCTCACATTTTGAGATATTTTCCTCTAAAGAGCAGCATTTGAATGGTCTGGTAAGCATACGAGGGTTTTGAATGACCATCTTGGCCACATTAGCTCATTATTGTATATTTCATCCACTGTAAACACTATATACGGATCAAACAAGATGGTAGGTTCATTGTTTCGATAGAAATTTTCTGGCCATTTGGAAACCTGTCAACAATTAGGTTCCACAATATCGCCGTTTGTTTGTTCAAAAATTTTGCAAACTGAAATGTCAAGATGAGATTGAATGTGTCACAAATTTTTATCCCAAACTCTCTCGCGGCAGACCAATTTAACAAGTGTATGCTTCATTTTAAATGGAAACCTAAAAATTCGAAACCAACGTATGTGATATACGTTGGCAATAAATGTAGGGCCAAGGTTGAACACCTTCTGCGTGGACTTCGTTCGTTACACTTTGTGAAAGAGTAGTTTACGTTCAATATGTCTGACGAAGTTAGCAAATTCCCCTTATTTTTATACCCCCATTCGAATTTAATGAATTTGCTGCTTACCTGACTACCTAATGTGTAGCTTTAGCTCCTCGTGAACTTTCCGCTTTCATACTTCTGTGTCAGGCATGTGTGTTTGATTTACACACAAACAATGCACAATTATCAATGTGGGAATAAGTTATGTTTGCATACTGATTTGCATAAGATGCGTTTGCTTACTTTTGAAACCTTTAACTACCCGACATTTTTGAATAGGTTGTGGTTCTTAGGTGTTGCTTGATCTACGAATTGTGCGTTTCCATTTGATTCTTCGAAATTGTGCCAATTTGTCTCACTAGATGACCTATAGTTTGAGATAAGCGTGTCATCTTTACTTTAAAAAATTTACCTGGAACATTTTTGGTCACTTGTGACAACCGCGCAATGAAACAGCATGTAAGTACTTCGCATGACGTGATTTTCTGACAATTGTATTAAAATACCATGTAATGGATTTTATTTGTTCACACATACGTATTTATGGAAATCTACACCAGCCATAATCGATAATCATAGTTTAACTTACCATTTTTGGACTACCTATATATTTGCTAGTTGCTATCCCGATTTCATTTTGTATTATCGAGTGAGCGAGTGTGAAGATCTACGTAAGTCTTAAACTAAGATGCATTCATTATATCTGAATAAAATGCCCTTAAATCTCTGGATTTGAGAACCTCACGGATCCATAAACACCTGATAATACTTTTTAAGATGGGGTTATCAAAGCCGCGATCGTCACGGAATGCATGAAGCTCATGACATATTGTACCCTTCTCCGAAAGTGGTATTTCTGAAATCACATAACTAGCAAAGTCGATTGCTTGTACACTCAAATCAACCTTTGTGCTGCTTAATGATGCACACTGGAGTTTTCTATTGGCTGCCTCTCTTTGTTGTGGAGAGAGAGAGCCGAATATAAAGCTAAGTTACTCAACCAAACGGCAAATTAATAAAGACCCATTACTTCTGTGGATGCCCGTTAAACAGGCTGTTGGTGGTGTGATATTTGATATTTCGAATGCTTACTGAAGTCTAATGGACGCGGCTAACGTTTGCACCTGTTTTGTGTATAAAATTGAAATTCAGAAATTTCGGGGAATATGATAGTCTCGTGTATATCCGATTCATTTTTTATCCTCTGGGGTTTAAACATTAGAGGTTTTCTCGCTATTTTGTCTAATCAGAACCTTCTTCTTAGTTGTAAAATATTTTGTGTTCAACAAAAGTAGATCCGTTAAATTTAGGGGGTATGAGTCTATCAGCCATGTTGTGCTTCACTATCTGTTTCACACCATGTAATATCCCTGAATTTTGACGATTAATGAATGACAGAATATAAGGTACCACGTGGAAACCACTTCAGTCTGCAAGGATGGTAATATCTGTAATAAATCCTCTATCAATTCTTTTTACCTTTTTCCAGGTGAAAGGGTAAAGGCCGCACTTGATGAAGGTAATTGTCCTTTTTGAGGTATGCTACGAAAAGAAGCACAAACCAAGTGCATAATGAATTTTTTCACGAAAGGCTTTCATCCATGCTTAGACAACCGGATGAGCATGGCACTGAGCACTAGTTAAAACTGCAATCATTTGACGTCATTATTGGATATAAAATAAGAAGTCTTCACTTCAGATGAGAGCACAAAAATATTTCCTTTTATAATGTGGTTAAAGCGTGGTCGTCGGCAACGGAGCTCAGAGGGTTGTGCGCTTTTGTTTCTTTTGGTGCCCATTGAATGGGCGTACAGGAATGGTTTAGATGCGTCCCTGAACAAGGATTTTAGGCTACTGACGACAAACCAGGAGCCTACCATTAGTTTGTACGGGTGTCGCATTTTTCTAAACCTTCATGTAAAATTCTAGGTTAAAAGTAAAATTGTTTAGGTCATACGCGAGAATCAGTTGTCAATCACAGAACGCTTGGCGACAAATCATCAGTATTTATAATTGCCTGAATTACTAAACAGCCTACCAGGCTAAAGGTGCATAAAAAATCAATCTCAGCGATTGTGTTTAGCAACTGTACGCCCAGCTATTGGGCACAAAATGGATAAAACTCACGCGAGGCTGCGTTGTTTGACAAAATGCTACATTCAACTAAAATATGTATTTAGATTGAGCCCCTGAGTTTATCCCCGGGCCTTGATAACCTAGTTGACTGAACTCTCTGGACAAAGTTGTTCCGAAGCTAACGGTTTTTATTTTGTTTTCGTTAGGTTAGGTTAACTGAAAATAGACCTAGCGGGAAATTTTGAAAATGTCAATGGCGGAGACCCACAGTGAGAACGGATGATAGCTATATGTAGTCACCCTCACTGAACCTTATAAATGAACGAGTAGATTTGATTGGTTTAAATTCTGGACGCCCCTCAGCACAGCAGCTGATGGTTTTGTAGATGTGGATCCTCAAACTTGTTGGATAGAATTTTGAGCAGATCGTTGAGAGTGTAGCTCTACATGACCTGGAGCGTAAGCTTGATTATTTTTCACTGCAATAAACATATATCAATAATTGGATGTTCGGTTTGATTTGGCTGAATTTACCTGGAGAACGTTTTGCTTTTGAATCTCAATTTTTCGCTCATATTAGCAGCTTGCGTACGTACATGTAATTAGTTTACCTGGGTGGCTAAATGTCACATAAATTTAGACTATATTTGATAAACTTCCGCTTTTACCTCAATAGCGTGCACAAAATTGAGCATAAATCCATATTTGTGTGGTCATTTCATGAACATGAGAGATAAAACTAACAAGCATAAGAAAACTATAAAAGCTGAAATTACGACAATTGTTGGTGTTCATGAATGTCCAAACAATGTGCTGTTCGAATCCGGAAAATTCAAGCGAAGAAGTGTCGATTTCAATGTAAGTTTCAACTTTTGTTGAATATAAGCATGATGAGTCAAAACATGGTACGCGGGAAATTTAAGGCTCATACAGTGTGCGGTGGTCTCCAAAACGTATGAATAAGTGTAATCGCTTAGCATTGCTATGTAAAATTGGTATTTGGGGTATAGCAAGCAATATTTTGTTGCAAAACAATGTTTAACTTTTGTGTACCCGGCATCAACTAAACTGAAAAACAAACTACTTTCATCTTGCAAAGTTAATAAAAATCCCAAAGACACATGTGATGAACTCTCGCCGAGGATGAGATAATTACATAATTCATCTTCTTTATTCGCGTAAAATAATTAGCCAAGCTTACATCTGGATTATTTCAGGCAGCCTGGAACCTAAATTTGCATTATTTCTGAAGACATGCTAACCAAAATATGAAGCTCCACTTCTTCTAGACTCCCCAAATGCGATATTCTTCATTGTTCTTTAGGGTTCGATTGGGCCACATCAGTTTACTTTTTCGATGATACACATGAATATTTCCACCTTAAATTTCATCTACAGTACCAGGCAAAATATATTTAACTCTCATCTTCAGCCATATTTAAATGTCTAATCATTTTAGAGGGTTGTTTAGACTCCCAAGTCAACCAAACCTTTGATTTCTTCCCGCAATAACTGAAGTGGCACATTGCCTTTTGTTATTAACGTCACATATGGAAAAACAGTTGGTAGGTTGATCATTTTTGACACTGTTTTCTTGTTTAATGATAACAGCTTACATTATGGGACACAGTATCAGGCTCACTAAATCTATCAAGAAACCTATACTAATTTGGTGCCAGTGGTTCTACTGATTTCCATATTACTTCTGTTTACACCATTCCAGTAGAAAAATGTATTTTTGAAGGTTAGTTTCAGCCTATACCAGCTACTTCAAAAATTAACAAATACATCGTAAAGCTACCTTTATTTTCTTGGGATGCGCACTGCTGATGACTTCTAATGAGGATAAAACAGCTCTGCAGTATTTCTCCGCATTTTGGCATAGACTTTTCTCACTTGCGTGACAAAATCCCAACTGAAATTTCCAAAGTCTCAGCATACATCGTATTTTGTGCGTTTCCTTCTTTATCTAACCTGAACAATCTTAGCATTTTGTACAAACAGCTTGGATGGCTTACAGTTGCAAAAATTTCATCAAAACATGTGCAACATTTCACTTCAGCCGGATTTAGATATTTTGAGAAATCAACAAAATACACAACATCACAGTACTGCGTTAAGGGTGATATCATTGAAGTTTTTGGTCCCTATCAGCTGCGTTCTTAATTTCTGACAGCTGGTACTGCGAAATATTGACTGTCTGTCTTTTCAAAGATTGATAAACTACCAGTTGTTATCCTTACCACCCTTGTTGCTTAAAAGAAACGGAGATATTTTTAAAAGCCACACATTGATAGAGTCCTTAATGCATCCACCTGTCCACCTCCTGAATGAGCTACTGTGGCAAACTGAATTTATTACACGTTGTAGAGCGTGCTTGTTGACGAAAGTTTCAGTTTTTAAAAACAATCAGCAATTTCCACCTGATGTTCTTAATTGATTTCTTCCAAAAGATAGTAGTATCCCTTCAGAATCTCGAACTCCCTGCTAAATCAAGTGTCGAAATTACACAACAATAATGAATGGCCACTTTTATGCCTAGATCCGTGCATTTGATCATAGGTTTTGTTACGCTTTCAATCAGACTGTAACAGTGGGAGGGGGCGAAGGCACTAACGTAAGTGATAAACTTAGTGGACTATTTTAAGGTTCACTTGGATCGAACACATACTTATTAATCAAAGTTAGTCAGACTCGGTAATCAGGCAAACCACACACAGTGGTGCGGAAAGCTTCGAAAAATTGAATATACTCAATGTATTAGTGTGGCTTGGGAAACCTAAAGGAAGTTCGAAACATGTTTTGTGCCACAGCGCATTATCTACATTGCGTCGGCAAGCTCCACTAACTTTCTTCGATGACCTAGTCCATACGGTCCAAATAGCCTTCCAGGAGAACATCAGATTTTCACGTTGGTCTACCACATTGAACACAATGTGGTTTCCTTATATCACGTCAACAAATGAATGCAGGGAACAAAACACCACCACCTCGCTCAGCACATTGTCCTTTGCTTATAGGTATGCCTAATTAAGAAGGATAGCCTTTCTACGTTAGAAATATAGATCTGCTCCTCTATAAGATAACTTTAACTGCAAAGCACTCCGAATATAGCAGTATTGTGAGTCAGTGTTCTACTGCACAGCTTCATCAACCATCAAGACCAAAAGACATTTGCGATATATTTAAGCCGCTGAATAAACCACGCGACCGAATTTTAGATGTTGTGTAATATCACTTATGCCGTTCCACTCATTTTGATGGCTAGGCAGGGTGAAAAAACTGAGCTATTTTCATTCAAAATAAGCGAAATCATAAACACTCAGTGGCTAATATTTATGTATACCTCATATATGGGGTGGGAATCCCGTACCAGAGTCCACAATTTTTGTTTTATAATATCGGGATTGCTGGAGCGATAAAAATTTCCGCAACCGCAGGTACAGCTACAACCCGATTTAAGGTCAGTTCATTCAAACGCCGGGAATCCAGGCAAAATCGATATTTCCCGTGCGCCTTCTTCACAAGCACAACTGAGGTGTTGTATTCCCTGTTGGCTTCCTTGGTCATGCCATTTTTCAACATCTCTTGAACTTGTTTATGGACCTCCTCCCGTAGATGGAGCGGTATTGGACGGGGGCCGTAAGGACGAAAGCGTTCGGACGAGAGGGGTATTTCGTGTTCAATCCACGACTAGAAGCCAAACGGATCTTCATCGGCTGTGAACAGTGCGGAGTACTCCTCGACCACAGACTGCACTGACGGCACATTACAAGACGGAAGTTTTTGGACATGCAGTTCGCTCACCGCAATGTTTGGGTAACCTTCAAGCTTGACTGAGCCATACTTTGTCATCAGTTTGCCCCGCTTTAGGTCCACGACGGATTCTGCGCGCCTGCAAAAATCCGCTCGCAAAGCTGTCTGTTCTATGTCTAGGCTGATAAGGAACTCATGCTATACGGACCTGTCGCCTAGGCGCATTGAGTGCCTTGATAATCCGCCAATTCTCAGTCGGTATCCATCCACTGCCTTGACGGCCAAATGAACCCGTTTTGCATCCAGCTTCGCCCCCTCTCTTCTTCAGCGATACCCGCGCCCATGTATCAATCAAGCACAGCTCCCTCTTCACGTCTATCTTGATAATGGCCTTTATCCCAGCTTGCGTCATGGCGCTGATCGCAACCCACCCGGGAAAAGAAGAGTAATCCACAGTTTTCTTATGTACAGGTGATCGGGTACGGCAATACTGACTCCTCCAGTGGCCGGGCATGCCACATTTGAAGCATCGGCTCGTTCAAGTGCGCCTCCGCAATTCTGTCTCGATGGCTGCAAGCTGTTCGGCTAGTTGATCCACTTTAGACTGCAGGTCCTTCAGGGGTGAAACATCCCTTTTCTCCTGCAACTACAACGTGGCCAGTGGCGTCCCGGTAAATTCCCGTGCCAGATGCACCAACTCCTCCACAACAAACTGGCCAGTTGCTCTGGCCAACCGCTAATTGGCAGCAAGCGCAGGTGGCACACCTTCAACGAACTGGTCAGACAGCAACTCCTGGAACGCTACTCCATCCGGACCTGGCAAAGCCCGATCCAACGACCGCTGCAGGCTGGGGAAGAACGCGGTCGGATCGCATCCAGGTCCCAAACTGGACACCTTGAACCACCTCATAACCTCCTGGCGGTCAGCCTTTTGTCGATCTCCGCTGCAACATCTTCCTTCGTCGCAGCCCATTCCGCGGGCTCCGCATCCAGCGAATCCTTTGCCCTACCTCTGAGGACGGTCTTCTTTGCCACCAACTTACCTCGGTCGGTCTCCATTCCGCAACACCCTCGAAATCCTCCAGAAAGGTCCGCACATCCCCATCCGCAAAAGGTTGTACCCGCGGGATCTTAATCCGTATCCCGGTCGCGACACCAAATGTAAAAAAGAAAGCCCTTTGCTGCGGAGTCGTTTATTAGCAAACACCAACTAAGCAGTTACAACTATTGAGCAGGAAAATAAACTTATCATATGCACATCGTCTTTAAAAATTGAACAATCTCACGCGACTTCATGAATAGTCATTTACTATCACGCATTTGTAAACGAACACTGCCGAGCAGTTCCACAAGTTCCCTACTAAATTTCACCTTCCATTGGACGCGGGGTAGAGGCTCGGGTATGCCACATACTACTCGCATGCCCCATCAGTAGTATGCGCCGTCCCATCTATATTTTTTGTGTTTCCCGCAAATCCTAGGGGATAAAAATCCCTTAATCAGAGTTCTGTGTGATTTTATTGTCATAAGATTGTGACACGCTAGAGCACGTGGGAAGTTTCGTAGAACATTTTACAAAATTTGGAGAAGTTACCTTCCATACCTGTTTGCGATTAGTAAACGGTCCAAGAAATAGCAGTGACAGTATGTAGGCCTAACAGGATGAAAACAAACAACTGGTTTTTGGCGAACGCCGTTCCTGGTGGGACGACAAATTCATCAAGCTGGACATGGATTTTCAGGCCGGAAAGTTTCTTAGGAAACCGAAAATCTTCAATTAAACGTCCACTAAATTCGCCGTCCATTTTGACCATTCTTCTAAAACGTTAACAGATAACTTTGGTCAACCATAAGTTTGAAATGAGTAAATATGAGTCATTTGTAAGAACTTCCTGTTAAACACCAAGACTAGATTAGAATCGACGGTCCTCATCTTACGGAGCAAAGACGGATTGTTTCTTTTTGTTTGTTGGTACGCCTTTTGTTTTCACAAATGAACACTAGCAAAATCCAGCCGGTGTAAAAAAACCTACTATTCAAATAGGTGAACGAACGAAATCATCCAAGTAGTTTATGCTGTTGGGCCTCCTGGTTGGTCACACCGTTCTTCTACCGCTCACTGTCCCGTTTTTTACGATAGTGCAAAAATCCAACTTGAATATGACACTAGTGAACACTTGCAACGACTTAAAAGAGATACCCGAGCAAAAATGTTTCTATGTGTTTAATTGTAGACAGGATCCCATACTTATTTGCCTTGTCATACTACTCAAGATAAAGTCTCTTGCAGGCTGGTATTACCGTCATATCAAGTAAGATGACACGAAATACCCTATTTTCGCTAACCAAAACACACAGAAGAAGGTACGTATGGGCCTTAAAGAAGTGGTGTTGAGAAAAAAACAATCAAGATAACTAAAGACCATCGAATAAAACAAGCAGCACTCACTTTAGCAAATAATACAAGCGAAATATTTTAACGCTAAGGCAAAACAGTGCAACCGAAAGCTCCATTTTGTGTCGGACTTCAAATGCGTTTCGATGAACTCATTCTGCCTAGTATGTACTCATTCGACGTGCCTCCATTAAAATATAGACCCAGACAATGGATGGTGTTTGTTTGACAAAATTTGGCATTTATTTCCAAACAGAAATTTTATGCATGTGTTTAAAATTTCCGACGTGTATGACATGCTAGTCAGAAGATTCATTGTCACACCACAGGCTGGGGTACTTTGGAAGAAGTTGCATCACTCCGATGGTCGAATGCAGACAGAAGCTGGGTCGCTTACAAAATAACTTTCCAGCTTTTCTGGTCATAGACGATTACCGATCGGACAGATGGGTTGCACTCTTGTTCATTCAAACATGTCGCAATAAGTATCTAAATGGTTTTGTTTTTTTTTGTCTAGGAGGTTATTACTATAAACCAGACACAAACAGAGTATGTTACAGCTAGGGCGCATGAAGCAGCTCATTCACAGGCAATATAGTAGCTGTGGTCGTTATAAACACTGTTTTGAGTGGGTGAATCACAGAACGTCTTACTGACTACAAATAAAACGGATTGTATAATGGTCTGACAGAATATTCAGATTCCATCCCACATTAAAATATCACCGACATAATCCAAACCACGAGATGATATTTCTCACAAAGATTAAGACCATCGTCCAAGAATTGTGGAGCGAAGTCACTGGATGTTGTCGCATGCATTGCCAAATGTGACTGCGGCACCTAGGTTAGCTTGGCAAACTCCGAGGCATACAAGCCTTCAAACGCTCATCGATCATATCCGATATAGTATCCCAAGTGAAATTGTCCCAAAATGAAGCTCCATCAATTTCATGAATGTCCAAGCAAGCAACAATCGTGGGTCCCTGACAAACGTGCGCTAATCTGTGCCCTACATATAATCGTCAGCTGTGCATTTACTCCACTGAGGACATCCAAACCCCCTATTCGACAGGTCCGATCGCAAACCACATGCGAACCTGGGAGATCAAAAATCATGCTTACAACATGAGTAGAACAAATGGGGAGAACATTTAAACATGACCGGTCCCGAGTCTCTTCAGCTGAAAGTACTCGAATATCTTGACTAAGATCTGAGGCATTCGGAGAGGCGTTTCCTATCTGAAAAAGCCCAAAGAGTCCAAAGCTCCTGGACAGATGGTGCATCGTCACCTGCGGTAACGCATATACATATACATATAGAATACACCTACTGGCATCATCAGTTTTGCGGAAATACGATCGGCGGACATGAAGAGTGTGCATTGGGACATGCAAGGCTAACAAGGACAACTGCATTCGGTTGATAACTGGTTTGTCTCCATTGGCGGATAACACTAGCGCAGCGATTGCGTGAAATTACAGCCTTCAGTCCGACGAACCAAGTTTTTGGGTATTACCCCGATAATTTTACCAGATTATCTATCGCTGCTTATTACAGTCGATGGGTGCGGCACTCATAAATTCGATAAAATTACCCTAATAATGATTACAACCCATTGGGGGGTTGTGCAGCCTAGGCAAACGTGTGATATTTGATTTTGTTCTCACGTAACAAACACTTCGCGAATGTGACAGAAAGCGATATCTGACGAATACGGCTTTAAGTACCACCACACAGTTCAATTCGCTTCATGTGTTCACCAATCATAGATTTTGTCGCTGCTTGGTTTGGGGAAACTAGGCAGTTACGGATGTTGTGTGGCATGATTTCGCATCTCAGCCCAAAGCGGCACACTAACAATCTGTTTCTTCCGCAATCCTACATGTATCACTGATAATATCAAGTTGTTTGGGGACGAAACGCAAACACAATGAGTCATCCAACAAGCTGGGCTAACATTATTCCCTCCGACACCAAATCTAGTCCAGTAGTATCCAGAAGAACGTGTTCAGGGAAAACATTGCCTGGAATATGGACATTCACATACACTTCATTGCTCATTCAAGATCTATTGAAATAACTGATGAATGCAGGTCAAACGTAATGAACGCTTTGTAATTTTCTAGAGTGCTATTCTTACTCCCGCCTACGTTTTAGTATATGTGTGCCTAAACTGTTTGGTCAGGACACCTAGTATATGACAGTCAGCGCCAGAATAATGTTGCAATTAATTTTCTCCAGCCTGATCTCACTTAATGGACACAGTCTGGCCTACGACCCGCGCTGTAACTTTATATATCATAGAGGTCACTTTGAGCATTGCTACGCAACCTCGGATAAGACGGTTTGCGCTAAAATTTAATCTGTCTGATCACAATTTGGAACTTCCTTTGTCCTCAATGAATAAGACGCTCTGTCCACTATAGTACCACACCAGCGCGATCTCTGACTCCATTTAGGAAGCTCTCCCACCATTCGGTTGGCCCAACGAATTTGTGTACACAGAACGCCATTGCCTGGCAAAGTCGTTCACCAATGAACACTTCGTCAAGTTGGACAATTCCTGAAATTCACGTGCCTTCTCGTAAAGTGCCTGCACTTGTCAGTATTCCTCGATTCAACATTTAGGGCGGCACTTAGATCATTAGGGCGTTTTGTTTGTCTGAACGTCAAGAGCTTGATATTCGCTCGCGTCGCTTCTGCCACAGCTCAGCGGAACATTCCAATCCGAGGGTCATTTGGTTCTAGGTTGAATTCGGTCACAACCCTCCATGCAAAGGAGCCAGTTCTCGGAAGGATTGCTGTGATTGGTCACTTGGAGCGGCGTAGGCAGTGAGACTGTCAACGGACTCGCTGAAGTGGGTGAAAACATGTATTTGTGTTTTTCCGCTGACCCCGGAAATCCATCATGAAGACGCTTCGGTTGGCTACCGGAAACTGAGTGTAAAACGATCTTCAAGGACGCGGTTACGAACGCTGCGCTGACCGCTCCAGTCAGCCTAAATGTGCCTGGTCAAGCCTCTGATTGGTTCGCCAGTAGCTCGTGTCACGTGGTCGTTGCTGTTTGCAGCGCCCACATAGTTTATCTGTATTGCTTGATCTCTCTGATTGAGTGAAATTGGATCGCGTTGACATTCAGCTGCACACTGTGAAATAACGAGATGTTTGATCGGCAGGCACTGAGGCGGATTCGGACATGCATTGTATGTTCGTTTTGTATGTTCGTAAATGATTTCAGGTACTGCACCTCATGCTGCCCCAGCATATGATACCAAACGTCGCATTTTCTGGAAGCGCAACGGCCGAAACTCTCACTGGATTCTCGTTCAAAAACATACATTCCGAACACACAAGAAACATCACCATACAATTAACCGTCGGAATTTTAACCAATAAGAAACAAACTGTGTTCTTCCTTACGGTTGATGTACACAAACGTGTTATCATATCATAAGGGTTCGAGAAAGATTTTCAAAAGTATATTATGGAATCCAACAACTAGCTCCAGTTAAACATTTTATGGTATCACTCATCCAAATCACTATCGAATTACTATCGACCCTATCTGCCGTAAATAACTGCATTTATCGTGATACTTACAGCTAAACAATCCGAATCGACTAGCACAGGTAAGTTGGTCAAAGACCTTTCAATGATAAAATATCAGCGTTCCATCGAAGCATACCCGAACAGAAAGTTGTGACACTATATGATATTTGGAGTAAGGAAATTTCAGTTGATCAGAATCTTTCAACATGTTTACGTGATTATGTTGAAGATTTAAATTATCAAAATCTGCCTGTAGTTTGAAGTAAAATTCGTCGGCTTTTATCCCACTGCGAGTAAATAGCGCTCTCATCGACGCAGTGTGACACTTGTGCACAATAAAAATAATCTCTTTTCTGCGCGCTAAACACAGTCATGTAATTCGGCGGTTCTTGTTACTGAAATGTGTCTTATGTTGGCTGTGACTCCTGGTCTCCAAATCTAATCTGATGTCGCACCGGTGGTCGTTTTGTGCTGTCCAAATGACTTTGGCTTTCCAGAATGAAATACACGGTGAAGTTTCGCTTGCCGTTTTGGTCAACGTTTCACAAGAGTAGAGAATAAGGACAATCATCGTGTACGGTTTGCTTTCGATTTACTAAGCTAGCAATTATTTTCAGATATGGAAACCTAAATTCGGAGTATCTGATCTCCTCCAGATGGGTGTAGCTTTGTTCGATATCGAACACCGTTTCCAGTGAAGCCGCTGAACGCATTTGTGGTCAAAATACTTCCAGTTCACTAGACCACCATGGTTCTAATTGGCAATATTTAGGCGCACCGATCCCGCACAATATTATTACGGTCCACTCGGAAAATCTGTCATTTTTATAGGCTATGGAGTGTCGTTGAAATCCACATTGGTCGCATCTTATCAGATTTCACTCTCGAGCAAACGGATCAGTAACAGCTGATGCGGGTTCTAGTTGCCCGGTAGCGTGTGAACATATGAATATCACAGAAAGATAGATGGCTTCATGTTTCACAAGTTTCATGGAATATCTCGTGATACAAAATTTGCCCACCAAGTCGTTTTTACCTGAGACCCAAGGGAATTTCGAGTTCACACACCATTATAAACAAGAGATTTAGCTGGATTAATTTGAGTCTCTAGGTTAAGCGTGACTGGTGTGCACCTGTGTGCATTTCGTGGATTGCATCCAATTTGCGTTCAATTAGAAAACGAGCGAACTCTGACATTGTGTTTCTTTTGTGAACACAAAGAGGGCTTAACCCGACCGTGGAATAATTACGAAAATTCTGCAACCTCACCACGTGTGTTCAGGACTCTGTCCAGTGACTCCGTTCGCTCAAATTGCGAACACACACCAAGTTACGGGCGTTACTACGACTACTTTATCCGAAAATGGAACGCGTTTGAATGAAAGCGGCAATCACCCAGATTGGCTTCACTTATAGGACGAAATCTCCACAGAAATTCCCAAATCTCTTCACACGACCAACAATTGAGTGTGTTGTCCTTTCTTGAAAATTGCGGTTGGTTTCTGTAAACATATAAGAAAACCTCTAGTTTAACTAAGCTCATGGTATATGACGAAATACAAAAGCTTGCACACCAATTCAATTTGACCTGAGAACTTGTTGAATTCCAGTTGGAATTTTAGCAACATTATAAACGAGAGATCCAGCTGGATTCATTTGAGCCTCCAGATTAAACATAATTGGTGTGCACACCAATTCAAGATACTCATCCGTTTGATTTTTGGTGTGTGTGACATAAGGATCGAATTAGGTGTTTTGCTGAGATTTGAGGGATTTCAGTGAATCTTGCATCTAGACTTTGGAATTTGGATTTCCAATAATGGGAATGGTTCCTTCAACAACTGTGGGTGATGCTGTTTATTCGCTAAACAAAGCGAAACAATTTAAGGGCAGTACCACTTCGGTAAGTGTATGCAAATCGTAAGCGTCCGTTTATAACAACAACATCAAGAGAGTGTAAATCGTTGGAGATTTAATTCACAAAGGAAGAGTGGGACTTTGAACAAGCAGTCTAAAAGGGTATGACTACGGAGCAAATAAAAACAACTTTATGTCTCTGATAAGTGAAGAAATAAAAGTTGGCACCGTAAGTGATAATGTTTTACTAAAAGCCATCGCGCCTTGGGAAGCGTTTCTATCAATCTCGGAAAATTTATGAGGAAAGTTGGACGGGCGCAATTAAAGTTTCAAGGATTCGCACTAGAAAGAAGTGTACTAAGTACCAGACATAAAGAGTGGAAATTCATCTAAACTCTCGATAAGCAAAAACAAGAGTCTAATTGCTTGCTAACCACATATGTGACTAAGCTCCTCCCTGAAAATCACCTGAATTTGAATGGTTTTTGTTTTTATGTGAACACAACAGTAGTCGCCCTCCAATGACCTAGAAGACAATGCACTAGAAGAAGTTTAAATATGGTGGACAAATTGTGAGTAGTTTCGAAAACTGTGGATAATCTGTTAACTGCATTCCTTCACGCACAATAGTCCTGCTGTCCACTTATTCATGATTAACATGTACGACAAATATAAATTAATTTGGTTTGTGTTCCACCCGTACAATAACCCACCACCTGTTCGCATCCTCAGCAGTACGTGGTTCAAAATAGGAAAAATGTAGCATTCCAGGCGGATTTACTATCAACACAATAGGGACGCATGTCAGATACACGAAACCTCATTTCCGAACCAACGGACGGCACCATGTTTTGTGCAATGTAACTCGCTTGGTTGACGCCTAGCACAAAACACAAGTGACAAATTTACGCCTTTGTTTTGTCAGATTATTGACCTGATATCCCGGATGGTATCTGTGGGAAGATCCTTTTTTTAGTTTGATTACGAGAAAACGGTGCAGACAACGGTGCTGGCAACATGTGTGTGCGTGTTTAACTGTTCACCGAAGACTCTTCCTGGACCTGTTGGCAGTTGAGGCCACAAAGTTGATCTACCTACGAGTGGGTGATTGCTGACAATCTGACCTTGAATTTGTGTGAATGGACTTGGCACATCGTCTTGCGTACTTGTCAGCATGTTATCGCAAAATGCGCATGTTCAGAAGCTCTTTTGATTTCTCCCGTCAATGCGCTGGATGCATTGGAAGCCTCGTTATTTTACGTGAGCTTAGTGAATATTCCCGGGGCAGTTTTAACGCGTATTCTGGGTTCATCCAGGAGAATATCCAAAAAGCTACCTGTTTGCTTGGTTCAGACACACAATGAAGTCTAGTGGCTGTCTCCAGAACAAAAAGCGAAAGTGCACAAAACTTGCATGATATGACTCTTACTAATCAAAACTCAACGATATAAAATTAGCGAGCGTCGCTTTGATAATATTCAAGTCTCACTCACTTGTTATATAAAAAAGCATACTGTCAACCCTCAAAATGTAGAAACTTTGTGATAATAAAGTTACTGTGTAATCCCCGAACTATTTTGCCACAAAGTGGATGAGATTTATGGGTTTGTACTCTTTTTGAATGCGTGCAAGTCTAAAAAACAGTATGATGTCTCCTATTTTAACTGATTGGACTCATAATGATGAGCAAATACTTTCCACACTCCACCGTCAACACATACAGTTCGGCTGCTGCTCCCCGGATGGATTACTGTCGCCAGCGTGTCGTACATGGTCATCAAGTAACTACATAAAATTTGCGTTTTGTTGCAATATTTTTTTATTATCAACTAACAACTAGCCCCCAGTAGCTGAGTATATAATGAAGTGTACGAGTGAACATCCTTTTCGCTATTGTCATAGTATAGCCTACTGGCAGCCAGTTGGAACGGGCATATACGTTTGCCCATATAACACCATTTCTACAGGGGTTAGGATTAAATTCTAAGGCGATACTTCCAGAGAACAACGTTCTATCTGGCGTCAGTGATGATTTTCTCTGACGTTCCTTATTCCTGGTTATTTAGAGCAGTTGCAAGGAAAAATGAATCAAATATTGGAGAAATAATAATATTGGTGTATTGTTTCCACCGTTGCTTCGCGATAAGCACCAACTAATAAAGTGTTCCACTTGTTTTTGATACCAGCGTAAGGAGGAAAGCCCTTCGCCGCGAAGTTTTGTTAGACAACACCAACTAAACGTTTACAAGCTATTAGAAAGGAAGGCAAACAGGACAGGGAAGTAAACATATCATACGCACCTTATTTTTAAAAACTGGACATCCTCACACGTCTTCTTCAACTTTCGTGGATATTCAGTGACTATCCCGCCATTGTAAACGAACGCAGTAAAGCATTTCCGCATGTTCCTTAATAGACCTCATGGGGGTGCATCTTTCTTTAGACGCGAGACGGAGTTAGGAGAAAACCACATACTACTTGCATGCTTCATCAGTTGTATCCGCCGTTACAGCAGCTTAACTAAGAAATGATCAAATATTTGAAGCAAATACCCTAGTTGATTTATCCAGCGTGTCCCACAGTATTTAGACAAAGCATGAGTAGAATGGGAAATCGACTGTCCAGCTTTGTTCGACATGACACTGTCTCTGATAATTTCAAAGCTGTTCATTTGATTCAAATAGACATGCAGACATTACAATGTGGACTAGACACAAATCTAAATATTAGACGTTTCTTTCATTTGCTAAAAGAAAAGTTGCGGTTTCCATCCGGAATGCGATCTCTCGGTGCTCATCGAATATAAACTGCACTCGGATTGTGACTGAAAAAATTGACGAACACTCGATGGACAAAATCATATACAGACAGTTGATAAAACAGATGGTTTGTATGCGTCGCGAACGATGATGATTTGAAAATCGTGAAACAAGACCTGATAATTTTTGTGAATACTGAGTACTAGAAAAAGTCAACGTGAGTGGACTACACCGTGGTAGTAGAACTGTTGATTCCACGAAGACCAAAATGATAACATTTGCTTTAAAATCGGGGCGTTTGCTTCATCATAACGTAAAACTTTGTGGTTTTAATGAGTCCATTATTCTGCATAGTTGACCATCATACATTTTACTGCTGGCTAGAAGGGATCAAACCTTTCGGCACACATACCAATAGAATTTATTCGTCTCATCACTCATAAGATACTACAAATACTGTGTTTTATTCCTCAAAAAAATTTTTGCATCCCTTTTCACGGACTCGCATTTCTTAAGCCAAGTTGATACCATCAAACTATACGATCGTAAGGGTAGTCTGCATTCTTTCATTTACCTCGTACATTGCTTATAAGAACATGGACAAAACTTTCTGATTATCACTGTATCAGCACATTTTAAGAGGGTCTGGAATATATTGCCGCATAATGGAGGAATGTCCCCTGTTACCGACCCTATTCGGGGGCAGATCTGATGTCATGAATCTGTACGGAGCATCTGCAGTGTCATACCATTTTTTTCATCATACGTTTATCCTCTCGATAGGTCAGGGTTCGCTGGAAATTTTGAGGCTGCCGTATAGACGAAATACTGTTTCACCAAAACCACATTGTCTAAATAGATGACTCGCATTCTGCTCGAGAAATCGGCCAAATGGTCTAAATATTTGGTTTAGTTATAGTCACTAATGTGAGTGTACCATCATCAACGTAAATTAACTACCCGACCTTGTATACATTATGCTAGTTATATTTCATCGTCCGAATCCTGTGAAGCTTATGATCTCGAATCTAGAGATCTTCGTTTGCGGTATTGCTTTGGCTTCAATTTCGATTCTCTGGAATGTTCATCTCAAAACGCGACCACATCATGATTCAGGACGAACAGTGTACTACTGCATCGTTGGCTGCAATATATTTTTTCGGTTGATCATTTATTTTTGGTTTGAGAGACCATGAAATTTTAATTGGAAATTCTTAATGCAATTAAATTGATTTTAGTCACTTTTGTTTTATTAACATCTCCTGTGCTTGTGTGCGAATTTAGGCCGGCTTATGACGTGACACCGCTGGCTAACTTATTTGAGAATCTTGGTTACTGTGCTTCGGCCACCTTTAACTTGACTCGATTGCTTGCGGGACAGTATTGTGCCAATTGCACTCTGTTTTTGCAAGCTAGCTCGCATATCACTGAATTCGCCATGCAAATTAACTGCTTTCGTAACTTTTTGAGCAGGGTTCGAACGTCATATATAACTTAGGCATGCTGAAATAACTTAACACATCTCCACTGTCATAAGAATCCGTTATTCTCTAGTGATCTTGTTTAGCTTCCCAACTATCTGCCAAGGAGGCTTTAGAAGTATCCACTTATTACTTTGAATGGTGTATAATGTGTCTGGTGGAGTACAAGCCAGACCGTACCGAGGAAAAATGTAACCTTATCATTATTGTATCTCCGTGTTTTGTGAAACAATCACATGGCAAAGTTCTGTGCTGGTCTCAAAACATTGAACATTTCATAATAAATGATCCGTGCTCACTTACCCAATATACGTCAAAGGCATTTACATGACGCCCTCTCCTTTTCTATATTCAGACTGCTGGAATACTTCTGACTACCGAAATGAGCATGACCAGCACACAGTGGCTTTCATACATTTCGGTCTATTGGTGAACCTAAATTTCATCTTGGGGCAATGTGTGCCAATACATCGTTTGTAATGTTTCACTTAAACCCAAGTAGATCATAACCCACCCGTAACTCTTTTCGGGGACATCGCCCAAATTACTCCAGGTTGTGCATTCTAATACTAATAAGATCACTTAAAAGATAAAAACACTGTTTTTATCTATCACAGGTGCTAGTTGACGAAATTTGAGTCTACTCCCGTAAATCAACAGTTTTAATTAGGTATTCACTGTTACTTATGCAGAAAGAGTCTGCTCGAAACGGGTTAGCATCCACATTTGTAAGTGTGCTGTCTGCCTCCTTTTGAAGGCTAGACCATGAACGTCCATGATTTTGTAGGAAAACGAAAAATGGCAAAAAATAAAGGTGGTTTATGAACTTCATCGTGTTCCTGAAACCTGGCGGATGATCCAAACTTGTAACAACGGAAAAAACGAAACCAAGTCTGAAGATTCGGATCGGTGTTCTAGGTGAACGAATACTCCGGTTTTAGTTGTGTAGACAAGAAGAAATCATACCCCGAAACAGGCTTCTCATATTCTCCATTCATTGTTGATCCACCAATGTCCTGCATAAGCAGGGCTAAACTGACCATAAACCGCTAAATTGAAAAACAAAGTCCTGTTTAGTTTAAATTTGTGGATGTTCCCTTGTCTGCAACCTAGCACGGTGACTGTAAACTCTTTGATTTTATTTAAATTTCCGAAGTTTCTGTTGACTAATTGGTTCTTATGAAATTTTTGGATTAATAAAACACTAGTCAGCTGCCCAAAGACATTTTCCGCTATCACTAATTGCTAACTCACCCGGTCAAGTCAGGGCTTTTACCAATCACAGCGGAGTGACAAGTGAAAGTTCAGTCAACTTACCGAAGACATGGTCCCTTGAGTTCGCACACCAGAAGACTAGAATCGACGGTCATGCGTGAAGAGTAGGATACGTTAAAGTCAAAGTGGGGAGAAGCTTGCAAAATTGGCCTGATACTCGGCAACAGACTTGATATAGATTAATGTGGGAGACAATTAGCATCTTGTAATATTCTCTCAGCATGCTGGAGTTTCGCTTTTAGAGCTCTGAATAAATCTTCATTTAGGCATCAATCGCTGTGGAACCGAAGAGTTTCGCCTTGTGTCAGGAAAGCCGATTCTCTCGCCCTGATCAATCTTCACCTTAACAAATGCGATGCAAAAGTTCAAAGAAAAACTCCAGTCCTGAAACATTCAGGTTGAAATTTCTCTGTATATTATTATGGTGCGTAACGTTGACTGGATGACCTATCCAATGTCATTCACTCGTTGCAGAGTCTCATGGGATCATTGAGGGCATTGTGGATGATGGGACAAATCTACTTCCCCTCCAAGTTCCGCCGGCATCTCCAGCACGTCCTGACCAGATTCCCGTCGACTGAGGTCAGAATGCCGTCGTAGTTTCAGAGCAAAGGGTCGTGTCCGCAGAACGTTTTGGCAGGCTGAGTCCAGTATCTCGTCATGCACCGCTACGTTCGTCTCACTTGCTCCACTTCCTTTCCTTTCAAACGAGATTAAGCGGATGTAATGTCAGGCGCTACTTATACGGTGTCGGTGGGACTATGTAGCAAGTTCACATTTAATCCATCCATCGCTGCAACCTCAAGTACATAATAATTCACATCAGGATCGCACGGGTAGTGGGAGTGGACTTGGTTCAAAGTTACTCGGCGGATTGGTCGGATGTAGACCCTGGGGTGGTCTGCGCTGATGAGTGTTCCCGGCAGCAAGCAATGTTACTCAGTCACAAAGGGTTATCAACTGCCTTCCATAGTAACGTTTACCGTACCTTTACGAGGAGTATTTCGGACACTGGACGAAAAACCCAGAGAGGTCTTTCTCCGCCATATGTTTCATAGGTTGTTTATTATGTGACTACGCATACGCTGAATGGAGCTGAACGCCACGGAACCTACACGCAGTAAGCGCTTTGAGTTCCATTGGGTGCAAGCTGTGACCGGATTGGGGACCGGCTGATTTTTGACGCCTGTGCTCATTGGGGTGTCGACAGGAGTAGTGCTAAAAGCAGAATTGGCTAAGTTTTGACAACGGCTAAGTAAGACCAGAAGTACCAAGGCTTTGTCAATGGGTGCACTGGTAGCCGAGGCAATTTGTAACTGTTTCTTTGGTGAACTGAGCGTTGCTGAGAACTCTCACGAGACCGGAAGAGGATTCTCAACGTTTTGGTTGGCTGGAGTATGTCAGTTACTCGGTTGCACAAATACCATCGATGCTGGAGGCGCTAAATTGTTGAATGGGTCAGATGGTGACATTTCGGGCCAGCGGATAACTTGGTGTTTCCTCGGTCCTGAGTCAGGGTTTCAGGTTGTGGAAGTGATCGATTTTTCGGGACCACAAATACTGCTTGTCCAAAGACTGGGAGATCTCTATTGTACGAAATTCACTTTGACTGAAGAGTGCGACTTGCCTTGTTGGATCAGTCTCGATGAATGATGATAAATCTACAAGAATTGTGCGCAGTAGTGACCAGCAAATACTCGTAAGGAAGTGAACAATCACTATTCAGTTGAATCCGTACGTGACTATGGATGAAATGAGCTCGGGAAATCTCGTCAGCTAGTATAAGCTTGGCTAAGTGAGTCAACGCAGTTGAATAGGGCGCACAACTGTTCCAGCTCACTGAAAGGCCAAACCAACAGCAGTCTGGTATTCGGTAATCCATAACCGCAAGCGAAACATGCTCCAAATAAAACCTGAAAATAATGCCATCCTAAGGCCAGCCCAGTTATCGGTCTACCACCTACGGTCGACACAGCCGTCAACCGTGTGGTCCGGACACAATGTCGCCTTCTTACCGGTTTCTTAAACTACTTCCAACATTACAGTAGACAGTAAAATATGACGATCCCGACGTTCATGCGGAGTGCTTGAGCACGATAACGGACAACTCAACCATATTCCACATGGCCACTGTCGATTCAACCAAATCACCATGACAGAAAACTAAACAAATTGGACAAGAGTCGATTATTCGTGACGGCCTCTTGCATAAGGTTGGGTCCAATTGTTTTCAGGCGTCAACTGTAAGACGGCTCCCGAAAAGAATTGAGTAGTCCGATCAGATGAATCTAAACTATCGGTGAGTGAACAGTTAGAAGCCATCAACAGCTGTCGGTACTGAATATGACGAAATTGTCTTCTGTGTTCGCAACTACATGTTCACAATAATTGCGGTGATATCCAGATAGCAAAATGATATCTTGGTAACGTAAAAACAGCTGCTTATTTAGAGAGCTCTTGTGAAAATTGCCTCTTTGACAGTTGAATCTTTTCAGTTTAATTCCACTGGCACTTTTTCTGTTCTCCGTAAGGGTCCCATCATATAACCCGCATCAGTCTAAATTTGGTTGTGTTTTTACCTGCAGTGACACTTTAGTCCTTCCCGACCATAACAATTTGGCCAAAGAAAGGTGGTTCTTTCGTCTTCTTTGCACGCACCTAGTTATGCAAGTGCATTATGCCGGCGTTATTCAGCCCCAAAATAACTCAAAGAACACTATCTGCTGATTCCTCACCGATCTGTCGGTTTGGAGTGTTTGCTTTGGAATGCACCTACACATAGTTTATTAAATCTAACTTGACTTCATGATAATTCCCCCATTCATTTGCTTACCCCTCCCATGTACTATTCATCTCCACTTGTTTTGCTCATATGTACCCGCCATCCACCTTGCCGCAAAGGCTGTCCCGTCCGACACTGGTATATCAGCATGTGTATATGCGTGTCAATGTGCGAAGCTGACCTACCTACCCATGCGTGTTCTTACCCCGGCCGCTGAGCCTGCTCTGACTTGTTCTGTTATGATTTCCGTGTAATCGCAAAACAAATCAGAATAACGAGACTGGCTGCGGAAGCGACGGTCGCAACCCGCACTACCGAGCCAACATTCCACTCGTCGTTGTTTGGTGTGCGGACGTTTACACTGCACTCTGCCGGTCAGTGACAGACCTGTGCACGTGATGACGTCACGAACGTGGACACTTGAGGTTTGTTGCATAACTTTGCTCTCCTTTGTGTTACCGGTAGCACAAACCTTTGGATATTCGGGATTTTCAAACCTACGCGTGACTATGGAACCTCAAAATAGTTGACGTTATCTAAATTGTCTTGTATCCAACAATTCCACAATGGCTGGTGGTGCGTCAGCACATACCTTGAAGTGCTGAGATCTGGCAAGATTCTGAATTTTCAGACAGCCAGTTTAGGCTCTGTGTACCTCAAAACAAGTTCGAAGTGCGTCCACATCAGACGAGCACATTCGGTTCCCCTGAACTCGCAAGCCTATAGTCAATGACACATCACAACAGGCAACACTGTCAAGTAAGATAATAACTTTTGTAAGAGAACATCGAAGATTATTCCTTCGAAAGCGTGGTATAGTCTGCTTGTGTATTCCAGTGGTTTCCTGTTCACAGCGGTTCCATGATGTGGGGGAGTTGCCAAGGTTACCAAATTCCTCCAATTGGAAAATCCGGTGAAATTATTGGTTTCAAATCGCCTCCGTACATAACACGAAGTAAGGCAATAAACTTCTTTCCTATACGAAAGTATGCTTGTACATCTTTCATTACACGTGGTAAATCTCCATCCGTAAATTTCCAACACAGACGCTAAGCTTATAAATATTATGGGTAGAAGCCTTAAGAACTTTTTATAAACGCTTGTAATCAATCAACGGAAGCATTTTATCAGCCACAAAACACTGTTTGGAATACTTGTCGTCGTTTAAACAGTGCTGAGTGGTCAAATGTCAATAAGACTCTTGAGTAACTTATGGCTATAACGGTTAGAGACCCATGTCGTCAACTAGGAAGCAATGCTTAGTAAGAACGTTATTGGTGCACATTAATTTTTCTCTTGTCCCATATTTGCAATGAAAATAACTTATTTCTCTTTAAAATCAGGCAAACGCATCCATTTAATTGCGTAGCTAGACTGCAAAATGAACAAAATCACTGAATAATGAACCCGGAATAATAAAACAGGCACAGTATCAACGTACACTTCTAACTAAAATTTACAGTCTTTTCTAGTTGAACAAATAACTGCCCGCATAAGACTCAGCGTTACTCTATACCAAGACATGTTGATGCTTCAGGATCAACACGAACAAAAATACCAGCAACAAAATATTTCACCTAAGTTTGTTTCTTAGCAGACCTCCAAACAAAAAGCAAATTCACATTTCGTGTACTCAACAAGGAAACTAATTTGGACGCAGTTGTCCAAAGACAGTGTGACGGATGCTCACAGCTCAACAGCATCCACACAAGGCACTTAAGTGTATCACCATCATAAGAAAAATTTTAGTACCAAAAACATGTGCACCATGCAGCTGAGATATGTGATTTTGTCATACAACTTTGCTATGGGTCTGTAAATTTGACATAGAAATCACCCTGTTGACTGATAGATTTTCAATAAATATGTTTTAATTGTTTAGCTACTTAAGCAGCACCCACGTAGTCTGTAATTGCGTGACGTATCGGTGGCGGTCACCATGATGGGGCACCTTAGAAAGCACCAGGAATTCACGTTTTCACAGTCTTTGGGTATGCACTAAGCATACCTTGCCACAATTGTGGAACGATCAAAATGCTACGCGGGACTGTCCAGACGTTCGTACATCAAAACCTCACTGGTTGTGTTGTCGTACAACAGCTGCTTACAGTTACTAAAACATCTCGACGCAGTAATAGCGGTTCATCTGCAAAGGTTGCCCGTACATTCACAATGAATCAACCAGCATAGGGAATAAAAGCAAAATTCATTAGGAAAACACGTAATTCTCGTTCCGTTCACAAACTTCGGTCGGGAGGCTGAGAAAATAATACAATACTATACAGCACCAACTGACTACCAAGTTATGACTGCGCGCGAAAAGAAATAATTTGAAAATTGCAGAAAAATGTCGACTGTACTAGGTATCCATACACCTTTTTCGATATACCAACATACGAGACAGGTGCCCGTAAAAGTTCCTCTTAGACATTTAGCAGTTTCATGGACATTTTTTCGAATCTCTAAGGAATGGCCAGTCGATAAACTAAGTCCTGCTGTTATCCTTTAGCCTGTGTGCATTGGATGTACTGGCTTGAAGCAAGTGTTGCGAAACTCACGGAGGACCCAATCAAGATTAAGGAGGAATAATGGTGAAATCGGTTCGCACACCCAAACACTGCGACTGATTGAAATCTCATGAACTCTCATATATCCAATCCTAAACCAAGAAATGTTACAGTAGTCTAACACAGCCACCATAATCCCGGGGCAACTCAAAAGTTTTAACGTCAATTCGGACTTGGATTCGTTTATCTGTATTGTCTCCGTGGTTTCATCGGCCTTGATCCTACACCATAGGCCATACACGAAGCGGATTGTTCGAATTCCCGCGTATCCTTGGCACATTCGCATAGCTTACTAGGCTACTCTTTTGCAATCCATTCTGTGGATCTACGCCACACACATAAAGACCAGACTCGGCCACCTTGGAATTTAATTCAATTTAGAACGTTTCTTTAAATGTACAGGACTGATTATCCACTACTATCTTCGAGTCAGTCGACTACCGTGCCGATGTACATACCATGGCAGCGGTTAGGCTGCGCTGGATTCGTGCTAGCTGATACCGCTAGAAAAGCGAAAACTCCACTCAAAACTGTCACAGTGAACGTTTAACGGTGGTCAATGGTTGCTTAGGAACTTGCTATCCGTCGTAATCCTAGTGTTTTTGATAACCATAAACTTTCACTCATGGTTAACATTGATTATTCTACAGCTCTAAGCAAATGTGAACGTTCGGTAACGGGGGGATTCATCTGGTAAAAGGCGTAGAATACTGAGTTCGTCAGCTTGTTCGCAGTGGAAGTAGTCGTAGTTACCGCGTGTTCCTTCAAACCTAGCTGATTCTAACCATTTCCGCTCAAATGGTTTTCTCCACCAAACAGTCGTGTCCTCACTTCGTTAGGGCCTGCGTGCGGAACAACAGAGGAGAAATATTTTAGGCATTCATCCCAAAATGTTTGGTACACGACATGCGTTTTCCCTCAGACGTGCCCGTAGGGTGGCAGGAAATGCTCTTGATCAATGTAAAGACACTTCACCTTATCGACGTAAATCACTTCATCCGTTAGGCTAAATGCCTTAAGGCACTTAAACTTGTGAAAACCGATCGCTCGAAGACTGATCTCACAATTTTCGAACGAAATGCAACTAGGTTCCATTAAATCTTCTACTGTCACAGTAAAATTCAGGATTTCGTTCACTGAATAACTGTCATTATCTATGGACAAGCTCGGTTGGTTTACGAGAGTAAAAGTGCTCAAAATAAAGCCCAAATGATGACTTATAACCTGATTCCTAATAAGGATGGAACAGCTGTACAGTGCTTCTTGGCTTTGCAGCTCCACTCAGTTGGGAATTACCAAATCTCCCCACACTAACAATGATCCGTTTATGTTGATACTGTGTTTGAAAACGCTCGATCCAAATGTAAGAATATATACTCGCCCGAATAGACCTTAGAATGACGCTGAAACCATAAAAGTAGCTGGGTAAATCAGCTTGTGTAATTCGGTTTTCCACTCTCCTTTACCAGGAAACTAAGTACGTATGTACCGAAACCAATAATCCTCAAATTGCATGAGTGTTATCGATAGACTCAACTTAAGCTCTTGTTTATGATATTCTTCAACCCAGTGTGCTGTACAAAGGCGCCTCATGTTTCATTTCTGTTTTGGAAGGTTTTTCAGAAAAATTGTAACTGGTCCGTTATATCGGGAAACTTAAGTAAGCCTACATTATGTTGCCTAAGTGGAACAATCAAAGCAAAATATTTGCGCACGATCAAAACCTTCAAATATTATTCGGTTCGCAGTAGCATGCAGTTAAATGTCATGATATCCCTCTATTTAATGAGGTGGTCGAAGAGAGGCTGTTTTATCAGCATCCTTTCCTTGGTCGTCCCACCGATTGTCCCCAAGCTTAATATCTAGGTTAAGAAGCCCGGTATGGTTTTGTAATTCACAGTGTACTGGTCAAAAATTCGCCGGTGATTTGATGATACACGCCCGGTACTCAGCAAAATTAGTGAACTTGAGAAGCGATCACTGTTAATTACCGACCGAGACATTGCGCATTCTTCAATGGAACTTACAATAATGCCCTTGTTTTATTCAGTCCCGAAATATTTGGGCTACAATTAGAATCCACCTTTGGACGAATGAGGTAGGGAATTTTGTTATTCGGCTTCACTGAGCTTGTGGGAGTAGACTGTTCATACTTGTTGTCACGGTGTGTTGGTGAGCCATTGAGCCCAGATATCATAAGGGCACAGATGATTTCTCAGACAAAGGCAAGGTGTTACACATTTTCGGCCATCCATCCACACACCTAACAATGGAGACAGATTACGGTGTGTTAAATTTTCGTCTTGTTCTCACAACTCGCCATTCGTTTGACTAATAGACGTCTGTGTGCACAGTTTCTATTGATTTTAATGGATAAGCATGTTCTAGCTGAACGGATCCTTGCTCGTGTGACGTAATAGGTTGCCGAACATTCGGCTAACCCGATGACCTATGACCTTAAATTTTGTAACTGACGTCGTATGTACAATGCTTTGTGTGTTCGACGGCGCCGGTCTGAGGTTCAGTCGAATGTTTTGCCAAACTGTTTCAATTACGCTCATGTTTGTACGGCCATTAAACCGTAACCATGGCTGACCTGAAGTACACCATGGGAACCGAATTTATCCAAGTGCCTACTCCTGATGTTAGTTGGCTTCGTTTCGAGAAGGAAGAAAGACTCAGTGTTTGAAAATATACAGCTTCCGAATGTTTTGTGCGAACCGTACCGTAACTCAAAGTTTCTACGTTAATCCCATAGTTACTCAACAAAACTTTATATATTCACTAACATTGCTGGGAATTTTCTGGCCTACTGTTAGTTGCAAATGATTTCACGTGCAAAACCCGAAGAAATAAACATCAGTGTATGTAGTTTCTCAGTTCCTCCATTTAATCTTCGTTTCTTCTGCCCCCCACTTTAACATTCGAGTATTATTGATAGTATTGCTAGTATGGACAGCATAACATCAGTGCTCCCTTGCCGTAATTCGGTTCTGTTCTGTCTGTTTCCATCCAATCCACGTAACTTCTGAACTCTATCGAACTCTCCTTCATCCTATTTAATTATCCGTTACCATCAACCCTCACGTTAACTGCGACCTGTTCCAGCAAGTGACTCAGTACACTTTTCCTAGGTCGGCCAAAGCAGTCAAGAAGAGTTCCCTAGTGTGCAGGGACAGTTTATTTGTGGTGTTTGTGGCCGTACCCGTTTTACGTTGCAGTCGACCAGTAAACCCGGATCAGGAACACAGGATATTTCGATTGTAGCCTTTCTTCTTGAAGAGTTCCGGGATGTGGCTGTCGATCAGCTGGTAACTATTCTGTTCGCTAATCTCGATACATTGACAATTCCGGAATGCAGAATACGTCTGTTGGTTCTTTGCTCGTGGGAATAACCCGATGCCGTCAGTGTTATCTCTCGTCAGATTCTTTTCTCCCATAAAACTCCTCCGAAGAGGATCACCGCATAATAGCTAAATGCTGAATGTGATATTTAGGATAGAGTATTTCGATCAATGTTCTTTTGCGTGGTCCAGAGGTAGTTACGCGAGAACTGCACATCATTTACAGTGGAGGTTCAAGTAATTGTGGACGGGAAGCCAGAATAACTTTTTGAAGGAGCGTACTCAACTATGCAGCCCTTCGCCACAGTGATTGCATCGGAATTCAAGCTTCACTAGAGAGGTGAAGTTGACACTATCTGGATACACTTTACAAAGATCAAAATTTTATGCACTTCTCAGTTATCTGCCAATGGAGAGCCCAATGTAGTGTTTTAGAGCTGGGCCGTCATCCTACTAGGTTGTGTGATGTAATCGGATGATTTTCTATAGCAACCGAATTGATCTCCGATATTATTATTGTTATTCAGTTACATTGTATCACATGTCTTTTCTACATTAAATACATGGATGCTACCGTCTGCCTGGAATGGTCGCGCGGCATGACTTAAGAAGCAACATATTGCCTTCTAGTTTGGAGGAGCTGAGAAAACGCTCATCTCCAAAGACTTTTACCTTAGAGTTGGAGCTAAAGGTCAACGGAGGTGGCGATACACAAAATCGCATTAACAGCACAGCCAAGTGACATCTCAGTGATTCATCTAAAGCTTTCACGCGTACAGAATTCATTGTTCACAAAGAATGCAAGCAGCTAAACATATTTAATGTACATTGATCTGGAATTTCTAAGTACACTTTGGCGTCCCCGTGTGTGGCTCCTTTGCTGACTGAGGGGATAACACCTGTAGGCCTTGTACACCACATGCTTGTCCTGAGGCCTATACTGAATCTGATAAGAAAAACGGAATGGCTGTTACTGAGGCCCATGTACTTCAAAGACTTCATTCGATTCAGTTTTTTTCGGATAATTCAACATACGCCTTACAATGAGCCCGTGTATTTTCAGTTCTCTGGGGAAGCGCCATCTTCAGCTGCCCCCTCTTAACGCTCAACTGTTATCACTAATGCATGTGTGTTCTACTTATCCTGGATAGCTACCCCGCCCCCTTCCCCGAGACTTCCTGCATGTGTATAACCATCTTTCATTGAACAAGAAACTCCAGGTGAACCAGTTACATATCACGCCATTTTCTCATCGTCGTGATCTTTTACAGGGTTGCCACAAACGCATGCAATCACCAGTTTGGACACACGCAGATATTGTTCATTCGAAAACCATTCCGTCAGAGATTTTTGCCAGGCCAGGAATATAAAAAGCGCCCTTTCATTTTTTCCAACATTTTTGGTATTAATTTTCCAGAGTGTATCAACTGAAGTAGACAGGCAGGTGAATGAACTTATGTAATATATGCCAGATTGTCGGGTGGCCGATTTCAGTATTCCATTCTCCGACAGAGATGTGCAGGTTTTCAAGGCTCAGTGACTGGTAGGTTTCCCGCTAAATTGTGGGCGTATAATCTCTGAGCGTTCAAACTTATCACTATAGTTGCTGGACCATGTTCGGTTGATTCGTGTGTAAAACGTGTGGAGACGAAATGGATGTTGGAAGTGTGAGCAGAGTAGGCATCTGTATGCTTTTGGTCTTCTCGTGTATATTACAGGCGCGGTATGACCAAGCGTGCACCACGTTCATATTATAAATTATTGGTAAGATACTTGAAACTTTTGTCCAGTTCAAGCAACTGAGGACAGATTAGGTCTGTCTGCTAACATCAGTACTGGATGCGCTGACAATTAACAAACCACAGGTCAATCAATTGGAAAATGTTTGGGACCGATTGGGTAGTCATCGTTTCAGAGAGGTTTGGTAAACAAATCCACCGATTGTTTACCAAACCTCTCTGAAACCACAGGTCAGTTTCTGCGAAAGGAGCAGAAAATAACCAGTGTGCGGCTCACTTCATTCTATTACCTCAGAGTTGAAATTGACCAAAATAAAGAAACCACTCTGACTTGTGGTTTCACATCACTCGGTCGCAGTTAGGTTCCAGAGGTGAACTTAGCGAACGAATCACTAAGGTGACCAGAATGCAATATTATTTATAAAGTAAAGTGAGGGGAAAAGTTCTGTTAGCTGTCACAACACTACCTAGCAATAATCAGAAGTTGTCCATCATGCTTCAAGTGTCGTGGAGCTACCTGACGGGAAAGTCCTGACAGGCGAGTCAAGAGATCGAAAGTCCAGGACAGTTACTGGGTTGTTGTTCGAGCCGTCGGGCAAACAAATCACATAGCTCAAGTGTGAACACGTTCACCTGTAAAGGACGTGGAAATTCAGGTACGTCCAGCATGTGTTGCTAGATTGGTGGTAACACGCTCGCCCGGCATGTCACATGTCCAGAGTTAAAACCCTGGCGAGGCTTAGGATATTCACTGTTGATGAGCTCTAGTAAGAGCGAAATTCCAGTTCAGTGCTTTCTGCCTTTGGTGTGGACTCACCAGAATAATTGTACCAGAGCAGAAGGACGATTAGTCAAATGAAACTGATGTGAACATGAACTAGTGGTTTTGCTTAAGTGTTCTAGAACAGTCGTTCTCAAAATGGAGGTAGTTCTACACAAGAAAGGGATGAAGACCGCAAATTTGAAGCTAGCAATCACCTACAAATTTGGCGCCTAATTTATCAGAAGTTCAGCTCACTTGACACTTCTTTATTTTCGTGGTTCACTGCTGACATAGATTTGTGACTGCGATCGCAGACATGTGGTCAGGGTGGATGCTGGCAATCTCACTCGAGTTGTAGCTTCTCAGCGCATCGCTACACAGGGCAGACTAACCTGTTACAATTTGGGTGAGTACAGTCTCTTTTCCCATGGTTGCGCACCTCACCCGAACATACTTACAGACCATTGTACCTTTTTAGCTTCAAACACGTACATGGGTCCAAGACGACTACCATTCAGAGTGCTACGCAAGGTTGGAACAGTTCTTCGTTCACCGATGCATCCCTATCGTCCCTACCGACTAATGGACGTACTGATAACCGACACACAGATAAGTGACGGGAGAAAAAGGTAACATGGTGAAGTGAGGGTGAATTACCCGATTGGCTAGTGGTACAGCGGAATTTGATTCCGCTGAAACATGCCAGGTCGACGTACGTCAGACCTTCGTTCCTTTACTTCCTGGTGTTGGTCGCCTATCCACTAATTCGACTGTACGTGATTTCAAAGAATTTCTCGCTGGTTTTGGTATAATTAAGCCCACCTGACTTATTCCGTCCACGGCTCACTCCATTGTACTGTTTTGTGGTAACTGTTTTTCTCTTTATGGTGTCATCATTTGGCAAAAATTATATCTTATTTGTCCTGCGTATGGAGATATGCTTCCGTTGATTGGTGTAGTCCGACCAGATTGCAATTTGTAAAGAGAATTTATATTGTCGTTTAAATCTTCTTTGTAGTTTGCGGAGTGGCAGTGGAATTTAGAGTTGCCAATCATGTTCCAAAGAACTGTTGACCACCGTTAGCCACAAACTGTAAATGCATAGCGCACTGGTCCTACCCGACACACGATCCTGATTAGTTTTAATCATGCGTCGTTTGCCATCTTCGACCAGCTGAGATCTAGATGATAGATGTCAGTCCCTATCTTGGATTATTCTTGAAGCGTCACGAAGGGCGATACCGGTCGTGCGCTGTCGAAGAGTTCCCAGCAACCTTGTGAGTAGCTTCCTTTATTAAAATGTACTGTGATCTCTCAAATATCATGCCAACTGAAACATGAGGCGTCCTCTGTGCAACACTTTCAGTTGAAGAGCATCACAAACATTTGATTCAGCTGAGTCTCTGATGAAAACCAAATTGATATGCAAATGAGTGTATTTGTCAAAATCTGTCCAATTCGGGTTCAAGAAGAACGTAAGGTTGAAGGAAAATCGGGGACTGCGCCTACCTGATGAGCCCCAAGAAGTGCGAAACCGGTCGTGTGCTGTCGAAGAATATTCAGCAACCTTGTGAGAGGCTTTCTTTACGAAAATGAGGCCATTTTTATTTTGGCGACGTTTGTCAGTCCACTTCTTAGTTGCTAAGCAAGTAAGACGAAGAAACGAAGCAAATTCGAGACTAAAAATGATCTTGGCTGCACTCTCCTAAAACTTCTCCGCATTTCCATGGAAAACTATCTCAAAGTTTTCCTCATCCGTCATTCCTTTAGAATGAATTCTCGCATTCCTGTTCAGGTTTATTCACTTCTTAGAATGAGCCTGGGGCACCTGTTCCTTCTATTTCCTTGTGAGGAGTTTTCCAGTTTGATGAAAATATTGGGGTTGGGATGAGCGAAATACACTCATTTGCAAACAAATTTGGTTTTGCGAGAGACTCACCTGGAACCCAGCTGAATCTCTCGTTTGTGATGTGTCCAGGCAACTGAATGTGCTGCACCAGGCCTCCTCATGTTCCAGTTGCTACGATATTCGAGTTATCGCGATACAAGTATATTCATAATGTACTACTCATAAGGTTGCTGAAAATTCTTCGATAGCCAACGACCGGTTTCGCCCTTCTTGGGGCTCATCAGGTATGCGCAGTCCCCGAGTTTCTGTCAACTAATTGAACCCAAATTGCACGGACTTAGCGAAATACACTCAGTTGGAGACCAATTTTGTTTTGACGGGAGACTCGCCAATTTCGTTCAATTTGGCTTCAAGTAGAACATAAGGTTGACGGAAACTCGGGGACTGCGCCTAACTAATGAGCCCCAAGAAGGGTTAAACCGGTCGTGGGCTGTCGAATAATTTTAACCAACCTTATGAGTAGTGGGGTTGGGATGTTTTCTGCAATTCACGGAAAGCACTTCCTTGTGCAAACTAGGTTAGGAACCACAATTTTGGTGGGTCACTCAGTTGAGGGCGCTGTATGGGTGGTTAACTCTGCGTTCATTTTAACGTCTCCGTCGCGAAGTATGGGAATGAACCGTATTCACTGTCGCCGACAGAAGTCCACAAGTCCAACGGGTCTTAGCCGGATATTGGTCCTTCTTAGCAGTGCTATAACTGGCCCTATGGTGAAATCTCATCGTTTTGCCTTGATAATACAAGGTAGGTTTCCTTTTAAGGACAACCGCTTCACAGACGCCACGTTAGAAGACACAAAGAAGTTTATAGTTTTCATCATGGTGACAATTTTGTACTCAACAGACGTGATGGCCGAGGTCAACAGGCTCTCTACGTGTTTGCCTACATTAGAGATAAAATTTGTTATGTTTCGAGTAAGTGCATTTTGTCGCACTCTTTACAGCAGCCGGCAATATATGATGAAAGTAAGGCCATAAAACTTCCACCTTCAAGTCTGACCGCATACCTAAGTAGCATTTTGGTAATCCCATGGAAGCGATACATGCTTGCCCAGAAATGCGGTGCACTTCGTTCTCTCTGGCTCACCTCAATAGTAATCTGTGTTCTTCATTAAAGAATGATCTATCAAAGTTCATCGATTTCACTCCGTACCCATTATGATCAAAAGGACATGATCCTGAATAAATGCACAGTCTTCTTGGCTCTCAATTAAAGCGACAACACGGTTAAGACATTTACCGCTGCCGAATTACCACTGGCCCTGAAACCAAAGGTGACCATACGAGAACGACATATTGTAAGAGTAACAACCATGGAGCATGCAGGTCGACATGGACCGATCGGAGTGAACGAGGTCATATGCTGAGAGGATCTACTGGGTCGATAGACTGATCGATAAGCAAAAGTAATGTGCGTAGCGTGTAATGCGTCCGCAACATCAGGTTGGCAAAAAGTAGGTATAAAGTGAAATAAAAACCGGATCACTGCATAGACTCGAACCATTAAGTGGGAAACCAAGTGGTCAAGTATTCCGGACTCCTGAAATATAGTTCGACTTATTAATCCTCAGTGACTGAGTAATGACTGAGAAAGCCCGCTCACCAACAGTTTTGCAGTTTATCGTCCTGCTGGATAGGAAAATATCAAGTGCTTGATTTTGCAGTCAGTAAATCAGTATAGTCAGTATTATCAAATCAGCATCACCGTATTTGTAAGAAACCCCCAGCCAACTGCACTGACCATAATCTATTGGCATCTAGTCGGCATTTCCAATGAATCTGCCACGCTCTGGTGATAAAATCCTCGTACACTGGGGACAGTTCATTAGCGATGTAGCCATCTTATCGAACATCTTCTATCTCACTTCATTTACCGGCTCAAATATAAACTCTGTGTCACCAGCAAACTTAGACTTATTGGTTCTCCTCTCCGTGGATCGCTTTTCTTTTATTGAACAAATCACCATGCACACAGTCTGCAAGCCCAGCTTCACAAACAGTGGCACGGATTCGAACCTATGGATGGCAGACTACAAGGCCTGCTCGGTTTAAGTTTCCATTATGCTTTCATATAATCAGAACCTCAAATTCCTAGAATTCCATGAAGTAAATGTGAGCATAAAGGAACAAACAAAATTAAATAATCCAAACCGCCTGAATTCTGAAATACGATGTACTAAGAATGAAAGTCAATATTCCATGTTGGTCATCATGTATGTCAATGTGAAGTTGTACTTACCCGAACAAGAAGGAGGGTTGTCTACCACCTATAAACATTGGATTGGTGGGCCACCAGCAGACACACAGTGATCAGTCGATGAAACGTCGCAGGATAAAGTAATTTTACCAGATCTGCTTAGGCTTTCTGAAGTTACCAGAAAGCTAAGTCCGCGGTGGTGCTAGAAGTAGCTTTCCGTGACCTTAACCGTACAAAACAAAACTTGGGAAAATGCCTTAGCACACCAAGCAATTGGCTTCAACTGCTGGGCTGCACCCATCTGTGTCAGCAAGCCCGCCTTAATGTCTTGGATATAGCGGAGCCTTAATCCTACAATGGTGTTGGAAATGGCTTTTTGGCCATCGCTCTATAGACCAAGCTGAACAATGGTTAGCACTAGCTGACCATACGTGTACCTAGAATGCTTCTTTCGAGTGTTGCGGGCCACCAGATACCCCTTAGCATGCAATGTGGGACTCAACTGTTCACCTATACCGTCTGGTCATCTTTCGTCAGGTTTACACCACAGTTCAGGTGGACGCACATTTAGCTGAGCGCAAACCTTAGGTGGCATCAGCCACTATACGCGGGTGTCCATCGGCGTAGTTCGGCGTGTCAGACCAATCCCGAAAAGAATACCAGCCCATTTACGAATGACGAATGTGGAAGGGAAAACCCTACAACACATTCTCTGGATTGATTTGCTATGACATTTTTCGTTACTCTCCTCAGCATGCGATAAACGTTCTTGCAGCAGAGATGAGAGTTACCATCCAACAACCTGAACCTAAAGGTTCAGATTTGTGACATACTTACCCAGTCTTGAGCCCTAAAAACTGACTATCGTCCATTGTTGCGGTGTGTTTCAGAGTTTGGTGTTTCGGGCCATCAACCGCTGGTGGCTGCAATGGCATTTTGCAGCGCCGGAGTGGGCTTTCATTGTATACGCCGTTGACTATTGCGTATCGGATACTGAAAGTTGAATCATGGGTTGAATAATTAGCCCCTTGAACCTTGTGTTTCTAAGCTGAAAGGATACTGAGATCTCCAGAGGGAATGGTAGCAGAAAAATGCATTTTTGCTAGGTTTGTATATGGAATCGTAACATGATACTATTCTTTCGAAAAACGTATTGGCACACCAACCTGATGCGTTCACGTTTTAAGGTGCAAATGGAGAATTCCTTTCACTAAACTCCTCCAGTTCTAATCCACTTTAACTGCATCGGTTGACTTATTCACTCAGTTGTCAAACCGCTATAATCAACAATTTTCTCACTATCAAGGTGTCTACTTGCAGCCACTTTGACTACGGGGTAGGTCATTCATGTTTATCGAACAAACAGTTACGCGCCTTGTGGAAGAAACAATACTTCGCATTGCACGAGGTCACACTGTTCTAATGAGCTTCAGGTCACGAGGTTTACAACTTCGCATCAACGTCATTTCCTCACCCTATTCTCTGCTAGCTTTATTGCTCGAACAAAGTTGGCTGATGGTCTCGCACACGACCGCAACGCACGCACACCTACACAGGCGAAACCACCCGGCCTCGCTTCCTAAGCCCTGCTTTGTTCCCGATTTCTTGGTTGGGTATCGACCTCATTTTTGACTGGTCAGCTGATCCAATCCGAACTTCAGGACTGAGCGAGTGGTAGAGGCAGCAACTGCAGCAAGCGCAAGTTAGTGTCAGGCAAGAGGACGGGCAACGTAAGGTCACGCGCGCATCGACCAAGCCGCTTCATTCCTAACGTCCCAGCGGGATAACCCATCTGGCATGTGTGCGACCCGGCTATGAATGACAGACAGCAGCTGGCCTCAGGCAGATCGATAAACCATGGTCACAATAGACCCGAAAGCTGATGCGGGTCGGGAATGCAGCGAAAGACTACAATAGGTGCAACACAAGTACTCAATCGTAAGCTGCAGTGAGGAAGTACGGATTGTTCTGGATACCGAAAGTTCAGGAGCCTAAGTTAAGAAAGGCCCTACATAAATTCGCAGTTTTCTTATGTACTAGGCGCATAGTCTTTGGTCTGCCAAGAAATAACCAGATTGTAACCAGTGACCCGGGCTTCCATGGATTATACCCTACAATGTTTACCGGCTGGCAGTTGAAGATAATCTTGCATACACTCGAAGGATAGACTTCTGAGGGGTAATGCCCTCTGAAGAAACAACTTTCGTCTGTCATTGCAAGGTGTTGCATCGGTATACTAGCTCTAAAACATCTTTTGCAAAGGATATCGTCCCACGAAGAGTGCTCCAAAAAGATCCACAGAGTCCAAACGAAGGATCAAAGTCAGGAAATACCACCATCTTTCATTAGGTTTTATAGGTGAAAACTGGTCTGAACTGTTCAGCGAAGATTACCATAAACGTACTATTCACAGTGAAGTGTTGATAATCTTGGGTTCAAAATCACGAACAACCAAGGGCCACTGAATAACATTCGTAGCTACTAGCAAATGAAAAGCAAACGTGAGTGCAGTGGATTCTGTCCAGACCAACGTTAATCGTCTTTAAAAGTAAGCTGAGTTAGTCCAGTGAAAAGGACGACGAACAGAAATAAATTGACCCTGTCAGAATAAAGATGATGCTTCTCTTTTCCTCCAGTGTGTCAAGTGGATCGAGGGTCTTGTTACGTGGTCACCCAGAGTATGGATTTATAAGCTATGTTGACAGATTCCACCCCAATCGAGGCACATTTTGGAGACATGTAGATTTTGTAACTGGATGTCTGGGAACTTCAGACAATTCCAGGTGTCACTTGCGAAACAGCTTCGATGAAATGCCGGTTCCTGGACTGCACCCCATTGTTCGTGTCCTGTCACTACACTGGAGTTAGTTCAGTCCACCTGTCGTCCATTTAGTCTTCGGTTTACTTAGAAACCACGATTTGAACCATACAAATGTTAGGTGACTTTGTTTTTCAGAATGTCGGACAAGAAACACAAAACAGTAATCTTTTGAACATGTATGCCCACTATAGAGGCTGTAGAAGTTTCCAAGTTGTTTTGAACAGTATTACGAAACGGAACTTGATGCTAACCTAAAACAACCTTAAATGGAAACAGTGGCAAGGGAATAGAGGATTGCATGTTACGGAGCGTTTGTCGGAAACGATAATGAGGGAGGAGGCGAAAGCGGACATGGGAAGCCACTGTAAAACCGATAAAAATCCAGCTAGGATAAGCGAATTCAGTTGACGTTTAACTTGTCGGCGATTGTTTATGATAGAATCACTTAGGAGATCGATGCACTTACATTCACCGGAAGGTTACATAGGACTCAGCTGTTTGCATCTTGGGGGTAACGCATCTGTAGACTTGGTAAAAATTGGTGGTTCCTTTAGATAGAGTCTGTTGTTCGTCGGTTGCGGAATAGATTTGAACTTTGATTGACCAATAGCGTTTATCAGTGAAAGTAAACTCACCCAAATGAGAGAAAGTAGTAGGCCCAGGTAACCAGATTTATCATTAACACATTATTGGCATGGCGGCGATGTATACATACACCGACTTGGATCAGAGTTTCAGTCATCAAAAAGAGAAGTCGACTGAATGTGAAAACCATCAACGAACAAAGCTCGCTGCCATTGAGATAACCATTTTGCGTCCTCCCCTGAAGGGATTTGAAAGCCACCCTTGAGTGCTACTCTTTCTTCAGTCTTTTCATACCAAAGCCCGTTAAAATGAAGATATTACTTTGGGTTGATTGACTGCTGTTGCTGATTGACTATATTCTCGTTTTTTGTGTGGTTGAAGTCTATCAGGATTGACATACCAAGCCTCTTGATTGTTACAACCGCATCCTGCAATTTCCTGGAGTGGAAAAAATGTTGCGTCTCCTTACTTGAGGACAGATGAGTTTTGCCGAAGTCTGCCCCAGTAACAATCCTCCTAGAAGCGGACAGGCACTTCATCTTTATAGGATTTCTTGGTGTCCTCAGAATAGAATTTCCTTGATGATTGTATGATCAAAGCCCATCTGCAGGTGGATACTTACGAAAATCTAGTTTTCTTTTGCAATAAAACATTAGGAATACTCGTGAGTGGTTAAAGTATATATTCTATCATAGTTTCCTCCTCATAAGTATCAGTATCCCTCAACTGACCGAATATGTTGTTTACTTCAAATTCCCGAATGAGGATCTTGAGTTCGTTGGACGGTTAACCTATGGTGGCAGTATGAAAGCAGTTTCAAATTACGGAGGTGAGACTCGGCAACTCTGTTCTGACTCCTCTGCCTCTTCAGTCAGCTGATCCCAGATTAGCTCTGCTTGGCTGCAGAGTGGTCCCTATGCGTTTATCAACGAGTGAATGTTTGGCAGGCAGTCAGAATTCCTATGGCAGCTGATAAAACTAGCCAGATTAGATTGACTGGGGCACATGTTATGCTGACCAACATATTGTCTGTCGAAAAGCCTTGCTTTCCATTCTAAATAACTCTTGACAAGAGGCTTGTGGCGGGTATGCGGGCATTTGGCGACGCGAAATGAAAGCGGTCACCTTCACCACTTGCCTTCTAGTCAGGAAACACATGAAGTACAAGCGCTTTTGTCAGAGTATCTTCATGTGTGTGTACCAATTTATCTGCTTCCGTGGAGACAGGTTTATCAGTCGAGCAACTGGGAAGCTATTCAGACGGATGCCTGAACATATTCGGCGATTTTTCTGTAGGACAGCAGCATTCAATTCTGGTCACATCTGGTCGTCGCATGACATCAGTTCAGCGTTGCACCGGCCTTCAAACCTATTCGCGAAGTTCCATCAAGTTTGCTGACAGCAACTAGAAGTGCGAATTCATCCATTGAGGAAGCCATTCGCATACATATTTACAAGCCTTAATCTTGTGTTCAAAAACGCGTCGTACGGACACCGGTACTCACGTGTTTAATCAATCACATCTTACCCGCACTCCCCCCCTTCCGTGAGTGTCAAACGCCTTGTCAGTTCCGACGAGCACTTTGACCCTTTAACACTGATCTTCAGGGTGAATGAATCCCGGTTCACTCTGCCGATTGATCTTATCTGTCTCATATGTCTGTGTCGGTTGAAGAGATGAAGAAAAGGTTAGCTTAGCTCACACTGCATTGCACTTAGTGAGACCATGGCGGGTTTGCAGACAAAAGTGGCAGCTGTTAAGCTGAGTATGGCAGGATCTTCCTGTCTTACCGCCACGTTATTCTCCTTTTGAATGGTCGGAAAGCCAACCGGGTAAGACATTTAACGGAATCCGGTGGCCAACATGCTATCAGTTCCTGGCCGAACGGTCCATCTAAATTCTGTACGCCAATTTGTGCTGGGGTTATGCTTGATGAGGTTCTCAAAAGATGCTGTCTCAACCCCACTGAATGCGTTTCACTCTAACGTGAAGATCAGCTATGATCATTTCAATGATGTTCGAAGGTTTAGGTATATTCAGAGCTTTTGTGCTGGTCTCATATGGTGTTCTACACTATCCTCCTACCTCCTACTCTATTTCTTACTGAGACCCTCATTCATGAGTGTAGTGCAGATAAACGCCAGTAAGTACCCTCGATGTACTCTTGCCTGTTACTATGATAATGATAATAATGGTGGATCGCATATATATGTGGATCACTTGCCAGACTATGAAGACAGTTCACTCACTCACGCACGAAAGGCGTTGTATACCAGTGAGTTTCGACCACCATGTGTAAAAAACCTGTTTGTCTGGGTCACTATGTTCTCCCGACAGGAGGGTAGTGGACTGTAGTTTATGTCTGCTGGGATGGGCGATCTAGGTGAAAACACCTGGGGTGCTTTGGGCCACGTTCTGCTGGGGCGTCTAGTTTGGTACACTGACCAAAACGCAGACAATCATTCATTTTGTCGCATGTATGCACGATCAGTCTGACATTAAGAACAAGAGAGACGAGGCAACTTTTACGAATGGTGAGTACTTTTACCGGGATTCTTAGCGTACACCTTGTATTCTTCTCCGTATGAAGGAAAACATGAGTTATTTTCAAAAAAATTGAATAAAGCGAGACAAAATGACTAACTGAGCACGCATCGTTTTTGAGCAAATCTTTTCCATACTTGTGCACACATTTTTGAATTAGCAAGTGTATGTGATTGTTATAATGAATGTAGGATCCAGAGTAGTTCTTTCATCAAAGCTGTGTTATTTTCTGGACCATTCATGACTGGACTCTGCCAAAAATATCACCAATTGTTACAGAAAGCAGCCTACTTATTACGACCGTACTGACGTTAGAAAGCCTAAGTAAAAGAGGAAAGTGTATTTTCATAAAGGAAACTACTCGCAAGGTTACTGAATGCTCTTCGACAGTCCTTCTTGGGACTCATCAGATAGGCGCAGTCATAAACGAGACATTCAGTTGAGTCTCCCGTGAAAACCAGTTTGATATTCAAATGAATGTACTTGAGGAAAGTTCATTGTTTCACGCACACTGGAATAGCCATTTTGGTTGTGATTTTCACTCCAGTTGTTCGAGAACTAGGAAGGCTTTACTTCTCTCCAAGCATTTCGAAGAATACCCTAGATTCTGAGGTTAGTCGGAGGTAGGTAAGCTTCTTCTAGATGGAGCACAATTCAAATTTCCCCTTGGATTGGAAGAAAGACAGAAGCTTTAAAGCAACATTGTCGGAACTATTCGAACTTCTGGTTCCAGGCTGAAGAACGAGCTATGTTTAATCTTTGTTTCTATTAGGTTTGCGTACACAGTTAGACGTTCCCATTAGGAAAAGTAATTCACATGTCGATATCTCACAACCTGTGTTCTTGCCGCTCGATTGGTTTGGTATTTCGGCCCTTTTTTATTCCGGAAAATTCAAACTATCGGATAAAGTTTGGAACCAATTGAGAAGTCGCCTTTTAAGAAGGGCTTGATAGAATACCGATTGTTTATCAAGCCCTTCTAAAACGAAGTTCACACTATCGTTTGCTTTCATGAGTATTCTTCTTTAAGACATAATAAACGACTCATATGGTTGCTGAAAACTCCGCCAGCTCACGACCGATTCCGCCCTTCTTGGGGTTCATCAGGTAGGCGCGGTCCCGAGGTTCCGTTAACCTTAAGTTCTAATTGAACCCAGATTGCACTAAATCTCACCTATACAGTAATCTTTATACCAATTTGATTTTGACGGAAAACTCATCTGGAATCCACCTGATAAACGAGGGATTCTGCTGGGTTCCAGGTGAGTCGTCCGTCAAAACCTAATTGATATGTAAATGCTTGTATTTGTCGAAACCCGTCAAATTTGGGTTCAGTCAGAACATAATGTCGACGGAAGCTCAGGGACTGCGCCTAGCTGATAAGCCCAAGAAGAGCGAAACCAGTCGTGGGCACTCGAAGAATTTTCAGCAACCCTATGAGTAGTGCATCAAGTCTATACAATGCATCGCGATATCTTGAATATCGTAGCAAATGAAACATTAGGCGGCCTGGTACAGCACTTTCAGTTACTTAAGAACATGATAAACGGGCGATTCAGCTTGGTTCCAGGTGAGTCTCCCGTTAAAACCAAGTTGCTGTGCAAATGAGTTTATTTGTCGTACTCTTCTTGGAGGTGGGGAAATGGAGAAAAATTTGTGTATTTTTTATTGTGAAGGTGATATTGTCAGGTTGCCGCCAATACACAAATTGGAGATTTTCCATGTCAGTTTGCTCCACCGGTGATTTATAGGTGAAATACTGAATGGGCCTGGACTTCCGTTGCATTCGGTATCCTATTTATTCTGAGCTCACTTGGGTTCTACACGGGTTCACGAGATCCTTGATGCAGTAAAATCTGTCAACATATTTAGATCCATTATATGGGCAGTATGCAACTAGCTGATACTCATTTGTTCCAAAACCTGTTGGCACCAAGAAGCTCTTACTGTTGTTGACTTCCGTGGTTTTTACTTCTCTAAGTTATATGAAATACTTTGTTCTGACTGGGTCCAGTACACAGAAGGTTTGCAGACGTTTGCACTTTGGTAAAACTTGGAACCGACATACCATTTAACGCAAGTACAATGTTATTCGAAAGACATCCAAAGAAGTCCAATACCGCTTCTGCGGAACGTTTGCCTAGCAGTCCTAATATCGGATTTTCACTGTTCACACTCCAGCAATGAATACTATTTTTATAAATGAACATCTTCGGCCGGATACTTCAGGTTGCCTGTTCAAAATTAGGGCAACTGAAAAACAGTGGAAACCTCTCCGACATTCCATGACCCGTTCACCGTTCATGGGCCCCTAGAAGGGCTAAACCGGACGTGAGCTTTTGAAGAGCTTTTAGCAGTCATGTTAATGGTTTCCTTCATTAAATATCCTGTGATATCTCGAACAACATACCAAGTGAAACATGAGACGGCCTTTTTGAAGCACGTTCAGGTTACCATAAGGAAAGATTCAGCTGGGATTCAGTCAAATCTCCTGTTACAATCAAACTGGTGTGCAAATGAATGTACTTCGCTTAGAGCAACTGTATATCCAATTTTCACACTTCTCTCAAACAACGGTCGTCGGGGGAGGTCAATTCATTCGAGGCGCTGCTGTTTGTTAGCAAAGCTGAAACCACTTGTTCATTTGTCTATGAAACATGATTTCTCCTTCGGAATCCTTGGAAGTCGCGTTGGCCAGATTACACTGCGAATATCACCCTCATCGATAATCTGTAGATTAACCACGCAAGAGGATTCAGTGCAACTAACAGTACATCTCACGCCGATGGAAATCTCTGAAGGTTGCCATCCTTCATGAATGGCAGAATTCTGCAGGTATTATCGAATGTCGTCTTCATGGTAGAGAGACGGTTAACGTAGTTCATGAGAAGGTTGCTGGCCTCAACAAGAATTTTGCATTCTGAGATTGGCTATTCTCTATAATTAAGGTTCTTTGGCTCGAAACTTAGCAATAAACTCATTTCATTTAGACCTGGAGGTTCATTTTTCTAGTATGTATTAATTGTCTACGCTAAGGAAGAGTGGAGTGGCCTTATCCAGTATCGTATTCTTTACTTTGGCTGCGGGCTAAACTTAAATGCACGCTTTATTCGCCTCCAGTCTCGTGTTTCCTGCTATGCAGATACCTCCAAGCTTAATTAAGGCAGTAACAGAATATTATTAGTTTGCGCGGGTTGTGCTTTCGAAGGCAACTAAAGTCGAAATTAGATGGAAGGAACTACTCTTTGACAGCCAACGACCGGCTTTGGCCTTCGGTTATCGCCTGTCTTGAGACTTTCTCTCAGGTTAGAAGGGGTATTCAGTTATCTTCAGAAACGTTTCTTTCGTCAAGTGCAAAATCTCCTGTCCAAAAATCACATGGGCGCACACCACTGTGCATAAAAAACAGACATGTTGCAAACTAACTTCTTAACCTGCATCTCAGAATGGATTCTGAATTCGGTCGAACTCGCTACTTATAAGGTTATCCAAAATACGTCGACAGGTAAGCACAGTCCCCGATCTCCCGCCAACATAATATTCCATTTGAACACAAACTGAAGGTAATTCGTGAAATACACGCAATGCACACTAATTTGGTTTTAACGGGAGATTCAACTGAAGCCCAGGTGAACCTCCCTTGAGTGGCATTCGTTAACTGTTTAGACTGCACAAAGGCGGCCTCATCTTTCAGTTGTTGCGATATTTGAGAGGTACAATCATATTCAGCCAAAGGATATCATAAGCGTGAGATTCAGGTGCGATTCAGTCGAGTACCCCGTTAGAACTAAATCTGTGTACAACTGAGTGTATTTCACGAAAGTCAAAAGTACATTTGCCGAAAGGATAACAGCATAGTATACTGTTGAACACACTATAAAACGTACCTGTTTTGAAGGCGCACAACCTCAATCGGCTTTATGAAGCAGCATCTCCCGAGAATTACGGTAAGTTTCCTTATTCCTGTGAGTCTAACGTCCCGCTTGCATCAACGAAACCTCGCCCAGCAACAAATGAAACCGACTGTTTACCAAACCTCTCTGAAAGAATACTTCTGTTACATATAACTTTAGAATGATGTAATCTTGCATATTTTTAGTGATGCATGTTTGTACATGTCGAAGCTTAATGTGCACGAAATTCCGAAACATAGATATCAGATGTCCTGTAAGCTACCTTCTTTTCCTCTAGGGCCGAATCGCAATTGGGCAACACTCGGAGATTTCTGCCCTAATATCTAACAAACGGGATTAGCAAGTATGCTCTTGACCTCAGGTGTGTGCACTGCATGCAACTTGGGTGATAGTTTATCTAAAAATCTATATCATTAATGCTTATTCAAGGTTTATAGTAGGCAAAACAACCGGCGTCATTGAAAAGCACTATATCTAGTTGTCATCATAACTTAAAGAATATCACCCTAATGAAAATGCGTAAGATCTGACTTGATAATGCTCACTCAAAAAGTAGATTTAGCTGCTTTTTGTTCTACTCACTTAGTCTGTCGGATGAATTTTTAGAAGCACTGGCAGAATTGCAGTCATGCATCAAGAACAACCGAATATGTATCAAAGACTCCTCAAAGTGGAAAGGGAACAAATCAACCGTTGGAGCAACGAAAAACCGTGTCTGATCGAAATCATTAACAATGCACCCGGTTGCCATCCGTCAACCATATATAATCCCAGTCAAGAAATATTTTCTAGCCCATTCGTGAATTCTTATGGCTGCCTATTTGGATGTATATATCGTGCCTTATGATGTTACCCATCTCTAAACTGACCTCTGTATGACCGCTAATAATCTACTTGATTTGTCGACGTCGTTACTGGGTAGTTTTCAGAGCACTGTGCATTTTCCCGTGGTTATTTGAAGATAAATAAGTAATGCTTATAACCCCAAAACCGTATCAGTAACGCATATCACTCAACTAGAAATCCGTTCGAAATTGTTTCGTTTGACGAGCTAAATTATTGTCCATTCAATCTATTTCCGTGGAACAGGGAACTGATAGTGGCTTTCCTTTATTGGGAGGGAGTTAGCCATGAAGCAATATATTCGCAAGAATCTCATCGTAAGTTATGTTTTTCCGACTTTGAATCTCTTTGGTACGTGTGCCAAGACATCTACGCTAGTTACGTAACGGAATACTGTAAATCCACGCAATGTACTGCGTACGTTTTTCGTGGAAGTTCGACTGAGTGGTTTCCGAAAAGCACGGGCAAAACGTATTTACATACGCGGTACGGTCTTCATTCAATGGTCATGAAATCACTGGGCTCTAGCAGAAAACAAATCAACTGGCAAAGATGGGATTATTTGCTTTAGGTATATGGTTGAACCATAATGGGAATTGTTAAAGCACTGTTTTGCCCAGAAAATTTGTAATCAGTAGCTTATGCAAGCAAGTCGCCGAAAAGCACTAGCATTAATGTTGCTGCAGACAACTGTCCACAAAGTACTCAACCACAACAGGCCTCTGATCTACTTCGAATAAGAACATCTGACTTCGTTGTAGGCTTTAGCCTTTAGCCCAAAAGTGTCACTCAGTTTACTTGAGTTCAACTAGATCGATTCGATCGACACCGAGCTTTCAGTGTACAGTCATCCAAAACTGCCAATTGCCGGTAAGCTGTTCGAAATGTATCTACTTATAGCGAAATACAATGAAAATTCTGAAAATTCTTCGACAGCCCACGACCGGTTTCGTCCTTCTTGGGGCTCATCAGATGGGCGCAGTCTCCGACTTTCCGTCAACCTTACGTTCTACTTGAAACCAAATTGCACGGACCTAGCGAAACACACTCATTTGCAAACAAATTTGGTTTTGCGAGAGACTCACTTGGAACCCAGCTGAATCTCTTGTTTGTGGTGTGTCCAGGCAACTGAATGTGCTGCACCAGGCCGCCTCACGTTTCAGTTGCTACGATATTCGAGATGTCGCGATACATGTATATTCGTAATGTACTACTCATAAGGTTGCTAAAAGTCCTTCGATAGCCCACGACCGGTTTCGCCCTTCTTGGGGCTCATCAGGCAGGCGCAGTCCCCGAGTGACTGGGATGTTGATGTTTGTTTGTGTGCACTTCCTCAAGTTACCAGTTTATCCTAAGCAGCTGCAATTCATTAATTTTGGCATCTACAAGAGCGGATTCATTGTATATTTGTATTGTCGTTCTTTGTTACCTGGTACCAACACCTAGGCAAGCTACTAGACTGCAGAAGCCACAACTGCACTAACATCATGAGAGACGGTGTTACACATCCACTAGCTAAACCAGTAGCACCAGTAACAGTTGCTTGGGCGTACTGAAAAAACAAACCTCATCTCGGAAATGGATCCAGTGGTCTGAACCTTCAGGCTGTGAACAAAGAACTATTATTCCACACTCCCTTACGAAAGTTAAAAGTAAGGAAGCCTACCGTGAATGGCTTGCATGTTCGACATCAGTTGATGTTATTTTGACTACTCGGTCACTCCAAATCATTTCCACACTGCTACCGATTTTCCCAATAGCCCCGTTTTTGGGTGTGGTAAATTCAATAAACCTCTCGCAGCTACTTCTCTAATTCCCACCACCGATCGATGTCCTAGGGTGGGCCTTTGTTAGCGAATTCGAAAACCTACAAGCTCGACCACGATACTTGTCCCAGCTATCCTCTACATCGGGCCCAAACCGACAATAGGAACAATCGGAGCGAATGGGTGTGTGAGACAAGAAAACAACCGCTGGGTTTGTTGGGTTGTTCGTGTTGGATAGAGAATCGCGTGTGTGACAAACGAGGTCACAGAGGCCCAATGGCGCATGCGTTGCCTGTCTATCGAACTTTTGCATACCTGTCTGCTTATCCAATGCTCGATTATCTGTTTCCCTACCCCTCCTGCTGTAGGGCGGCGTCAGCTTCTCAGGCAAAACCGAAGCCGAGTTGCCTGGGCGCAGCTCGGCCAATTTGACGTCATCGGCGACCGATCAATCCCAACGTTGGCTACTATGCCCACCTCCGCACTGTTGGCCGATCGGAGCGGGGCGAAGCGGCTGGCTGCATGTAGTGTACGTGTGTGAGAGAGAGGTGGAGAGAGAAACGCTGAGGAGTTGCAAAGTCGGACAGGGCTTGCCTGTGCATGTGTGCGTGCACGCGTGTGTGCATTTGTATGACCGCCGTGTGTGACGTGAATGTAACCAACGCGCGTGTCAACACGCACATACACACACACATGCCAAAAGACTACTGCGTCAACGGCTGCTCCATGGTCAGGCCAAGAGCGACTCTTGTGTCCTGGGCCCACACCGGTAACAGTGGAAGTAACGAACACACCGACACACGAACGCAAACGTGTGCGCACATACCATTAATCGTACGACCGCACCACCGATAGGCCCAAACGACGGACACATTCGCCTTCGATCTGGGCGCCTACCTCGAAGCGCGCATTTCATGAGCTGATTCGCGTTCAGTGGACGAACGGAACTCGAACACCTTGTAGGCGAAGTCACGGTCGCACGAGTCACAAGATCCTGTCCTAGTTTACGGACAGGTATCATTCGAGCACAGATTGGACATCCTTTAATTTGTCATTTCTCACAATATCGTCACTGTAGCCATCAACGACACCACAAAAATGCCTCAGTGTTGTTTCGCTGGCTGCCACAACCGTACGGACGATGGACGGGGACTGAGCTTCTTCCGATTCCCACGTCGTGACGTCGCCCGTACAGAGAATTGGGTTCTGGCATGTGGTCGTGAACGTTTCGTCCCTTCTCAACACTCTCGTGTGTGTTCACAGCACTTTAAACCGGAAGATTTCGAGCGCGATATTCGATCGGAGTTATTAGGTACTGGTCATAGAAGAATGCGTCTGAAAGATACCGCTGTACCGACCAAAGCTCAAAACACAGCGACAGTAAACCAAACCACAATAACCACCATATCAACAAAAGAAGAACAAGAAGAAAACCGTTTCAAATCAGAGATACAAGGCGGTAAGTTACTGGCGTAAATATTGTTGTATTGCGCATACTGCTTATACCGACCCGAAATCATGCAACTGGATGCAGGCAATCTGCTGTTGAATGATGTGAATGGCCGCGAAATTTCGCGATAGATTTTCTTTTGTAAAATTACGTTTCGCTCAGCTGTAAAACCCTTTCGGCGCCTAGTTGCCATGTTACTCGAAAAAAGCATCAGAGCCGAGGTACCGGCCGGTGCCTAATGCTTAGAAAAGGGCTTAGGCGAGATGTCGAGTTTAGGCTCGATTCACGGATCTTCCGGTCGCGCCTTAACCACTGGGCTATCCGGAGCTCAAGAGCATACCTTCTAGGGGCACGTGACTCACCGACGCTGCAGATGCCAACAGACCGCCGACTATCGATTTTAGGCTGAAAATGCTTCACCGGTTTGTGTACGTTCCCATTTAACCTAGTACCTTCGTCTACGAAATGCAAATGAATGCCTAGTGGTTATCTTTAATGGCTGTAGAAATTAGCTCACTAGGAGTTTAGCGAGTAAATCTGTCAGAATTAGTTGACTACGTACGATTTTTCTCGCATGTGCGATTCTCACCGAACGTAAGCACGTCAACAAATACACTCATTTGCAAATCAATTTGGTTTTCACGGGAGACTTAAGTGAGTCTCTCGTTTATGATGTTCTTCAACTGAATGTGCTGCACACAGGCCGCCTCATGTTTCAGTTGGTACAATATTCAAGATATCGCAGTATATTTTTCATGAAGGAAACTACTCACAAGGTCGAAGAGTTTTCAGCAACCTTGTGAGTAGTTTCCTTCATGAAAAATAAGCACGTCAAATTCAAGATGAAGACAACGCAGCCGGTGAAATGAATGATGGCTTAGTTAGTGTCAGTTTACTGACAGGTTGTATGCATTCATCTTCATACAATGATCTCTAAAGAGATTGCACTCTAAAGAGAATCAACTCTAGCTCGCTTCATGGAAGAGCTCTGTAATTCCTCTGAACAGAGGCCATCCCGGAGTGGGGCCGTCACTGTTTTGTTAGGAAACTTTTTGCAAAGTGTCGAGCTGTTTCTTACAAAATTATTTACTTACTTAAGTCGTGATGGCGTTTGCAGGTGTACGCGTGAGCAGACTTTCCGGATGTTTCGGATCACGGTAGCCCAAGCACCGCGATCTGGAGCAAATTAGACGCATAGGTGAATCCACTACTTCGTTAATCGAAACACGCTGCATTCGGTGGATATCCAGCTTATCAACATCAGCTTTCGACTTAGTCCACGAAGATCAGATAGAAAACATTCAGGAATGATGTAAATGCTTTAATGCCAGTTTTAACGTAGTACTTTTCTGCCTTCTATCACCAAGTCCACCAGCATCAACCACTTACCGTAATCGGGTAAGTGGTGCGAATACACGCAAAGTCAACTGAAATGCTCAGGGTCATTTTTTTCGAGAAAGGGGAGTGATTCAGCATAAAATGAAAACGCTGTGAGTTCGAGTCAGTTCGGTTTTTCAGCTCATAGACCGTACGCTGAAGTGGAGTAGTTTCAGCTTCTACAGTTCCCTTCAACGATGATAAGAAGGATAAGGGAATAGGAGCCATGCGTTTGAAGCGACGACAAATGGGTCTGTTTGTCCAGTATGGTAGGAAGTGAGAGCTACGTAGTGAAGGCGATAGATGTGATGCAAGACAGGCACATCTATTAGGGTCACTGAGCATTGGTTCGTCTCGTCCCGGGGTCCCCATCCGGGGAGAGAGCGGTTACCAACGCGACTAAGTTGACTGGTAAGGGCTTTCATGCTTTGTTGTCAAGTTATGGACTAACCGAAGTAGTGTGATGGCAAACTAGTGGCAGTTCATTGCGCTACTAACTACAACACAAATTAACCACACGTTTTCTATTCAGTCGTCATCAGTTGTAATTTAGTCTTGTTCAACAAATCGTCATGGTAGTTTGAGGTTAATTAAACCACAGTTCCCGAAATGCCTAGAACACCGAAATTTGCTGACCTATTACATGTAGGTGACGAAGTGTTCGATTTGTTTACTTTTAGAGGTTTTTGGGGACGCACGTATGCTTACACGGTGTCCAAAACAGTTACTTTGTTCAAAGTGTTTTCAGTCCAACAAGAACCAGCTGGAATGTGAAAACACCACTTGTTTGAGAAAACTAGCACGTACTAAGGTTTTTGGAAACCACTTCTTTCATTATGTGCTGAAGTGCGCCAAATTCTTCCTCCCGTTTCACTTACTAACAAATGAATGGAGCTTAACTCACTTTGCGAAGTTCATACATAGAACCGGCTATGATCTATTGGTAACTGTTGTCGTGATCTATAAGGGATTTTTGTTCAACCGGTAAATTTCGCATACGCACAACATCTTTGTTTCCCGGAATAGAAAGTTTGGTAAAACTAAGTAGTTCAAACTGGAGTGATGGACTCTCATGGATCCTGGGGAATTTCTCGTTGCATACGGCATTTTGCCTGCAACACAAAAACGGTTTTGGTTTCAATCCCATCTTTTTTACCCTGTTAGTACGCCCTGCCGTTTTCATGTAAGCATTAGCCAGTGTCAAGCGCTTTTCCAGCTTATTCGAATAGAAGTTCGAGATATCCCAGTGATTAAGTTGCGAACTTACTAACCGGAAGGTCCGTGGTTCGAATCCAATCCCGACATCTCGACTGCTCATGTCTAGGCTTGGGCAACCTGACAGTATCTCAGACCTCGTGCTTCCTTCGGATGGCATGGCAGCTGAGCACCAGAAGAGTGTTAGAACTGAACGATTCTTTCCAAGATAGACTAAATTGTCGAAGAAAAGTTTGGTGTTGCAATCTGTCAGAGATCCTGCAATTTATGTATACGGTACGCATTCTCCAACTGTTTGTTGTGCTTGGTATGGAGGGTTGCGGCAGTTGATGTATTGCTGGTTTATTTCTGTCGGTGTTAGCTCATCTGGAGATGGAAGAAATAACCTCAACCATTTGCACTATCCGACTCCGAACATCGTTAAATATGTCCATTAACGTTGTAGTTGGAACTATGATGAATCACTGTGTCAGTGTCTCACTAGAAGTGTCTCACTAGAGCACAGTTATGGGATAGGCGCACTGAGAAGGCTCGCTGTTTGGAAATGACTCGTAAATAGCAGTCCGGCCTGACGTTGATCACCTATACCGTCAAGCGGAAATAATAAGCATCCCAAGGCGAATTAATCTTACACAGGTTAGGCCACTGTCTCTACCTACCTGGATAGTATTGTGTAGTTCGACTTAAATCCGTTTAATAAAACATGTGACCTTCCGGACACCCCAGAAAGTTCCCCATCGGAAACTTTCATACAGTAATAATGAACTCAACCGCTTGGACTCGACCATATACGCATTCCGGATGCATTATCCGGAATAGTTTGAATGTTGAAGGCGATAAATCTAAAGCAGTGTCTCTCCAGAAGACTGAAGAGGTCCAGTACCAGTGTGTGGTTTTTCTCTGAACACTTAAGATAAACAGATCATATGGATTCCCAAAATACCTTGATGAAGGATTCTCTTACGTGAATCAATGTTATCAGCTTTAGGGTGTGTATTGTTCTGTTTGCATTTTTTGTTCAGTTTGCATGTTTCTGGGGTGATGTGTGATTTCACTGAAATTCACTTGAAAAAATTAAATAATTTGCACATTCTTGGTCTATGGACTGGTATTCCACTTCTCCAAAGCACTTCCGGTTTACACGCAGTGTACATGTACAGACTCAACAACAGTGGTCGTTGGTGGTTCACACCGGCTTGTGTGAGAGTGTGTGTGTACACCCGTCGTTCAATGGAAAGTCCGGGTGGCCTGGATGGAGTTCACGTGATTCTCGCCTATGTTTTCGTGTTCGTTGGTGCCTCAACTGCCTTAGAACGAATAAGGGGCGAGATGGCTCAAGTGGTTAGAGCGCGAATCTACTGACCGGAAGCTTCTTGGTTCGAGCCCGGCCTCTGCCTCTCGACTACCCCTGTCTAGGCTCGGGGAACCTGACAGTATCCCAGCCCTCGTACTTCCTTCTGGTGGCATGGCAGCTAGGCCCCGAAAGGGTGCTACAACTGAACGGTTTTTTTAGAACGCATGAAATTCAACTTTATTGTTTATGGTGACTAGTATAACCTGGGTGCGCAAATTGTATCGTCCTAGGCTATTTGGTAATGGGATGTCCTTTGGTTGTCCACTATTGTAAGTATGCTCTTAGCGGAAAGAGATCCGGTAATTTCAAGAGATTTCGTCCAGTAAGTGAAGCCATTCTGTGCTGAGAAGCCGAGAAGCACTGTATCATCCTTATTGGGATTAATCATCTCACTAAAGTCCAGGAAGTTTCGAACCAGCAAGCACCCAGTTAGTCGTCTGAATACTTAACCGTTCAGCCACGAGCAGTCAAAACATTGCTGATCAACCGCTTGTGGCGAAGTCCGATTAAAATTTTCCACCTCTCCTCACATTACGAACAAACTATTATTAACTTAGAAGAAAGAGCAATTCACACGTAGATTAAACCTTCCATCTGCAAAGTCATCACTCGGGGAGCCAGTCAAGTGAAGTGATTTTCGTGAGTGGAGGATGAATGGCTCTATATTCTAAGTAGGAGTTAATCACAATTGTAATCAGCCACCCGTGGTCGCGAAATGTTAACCGGCGGATAGCGGATTCGGAACTCTGTACGTTTCATTAGGTGCGCTGAGGATTTTCAGTAAGGATGATAGCTGTACAGTGCTCCTCGGCTTTCCAGTATAGACTGGTCTCATGTACAGGACGGAGCTCTTGCTGAAAACAGACATAATTCTGTAGATGGTAAACTACACCACCTATCCCATGAGGTTCGAGGTGGTGACACGATTTGAATAGGGCTATCCACTTTGCGCAGGCCTAAGTCCAGATGCACAGGCATTACAGAGTCACCCTAAAATTTGGGGTTACTTGGCTGTAAGCGGACATTTCGTATTGTATGACTCGCATATGTGTGCTAATGATGCAAATGCTGCACCCCTGGCGTTGAATGCCCTGTTTGACCTGTAAGACTAAGTTACTTCACCATCTTGGGCGATGCAGCTGTGAGTGATGTTTTCCGGGTTATCCTTTCGACAGTATTAAACCATCTACCATAAAAATGAAAACCTTCATTAGAACAGGATAGGTTCATTCGTGGGATACTGCGCATACTGGTGTCTTTTTCGGGAACTTTCTAGGGTCAAGTAGTGAAGATTTTATCGAGAGTGGCCTTCATATGCAGTATGAATTCGGCGACCTATGGGTACCTCATAACAGCTCTCACAATTCTAAGAAATGTATGAAATCTATACTACTCGCAAGTAACCAGATGATTTAATAACGCAATCGGGATCCCGAACTTTGAGCTCTGACAATTTTAGAGAAACGATGCTTAAGAGAGCGGAGTGACCGTTCGTGTTTTGTCTAAGGAAACTTTTGGAGTGGTGAATTCGTTTATATAATATTGGTGACCAAATAGGGAGACAATAAGTCGATACGCCCCGAAGTTGATCGTCTGAAGGTTCCCTGTATTTTATGACGGCCGAACAAGTCGCAATGCCTTCTTCGGATCAGATTCCCGCTTGCGGGCCCGCACTACAATTAACCAGATGTTGACTTAGTATTGACATTTTAAACTGGGACAATAAAATGGGTACTTGGTCTGTCTCCGAAAAAGAGAGGGGTCAAACAATGAACCCCGATTGTTGGAAAATGCTAATATGGATACTCCAGCAGACCGGCTTCTCCTTAAAGATGTCATTTTTAATCCTCATATTACAGCGCGTTTGAGCGGAGTTTTTCTTACACTCCTAATGATAATTCTATCATAGGAACTTGTTTCTAAATGAATACATTCCACATAACCCAGAGAATAATTCGAAATCAAAGCTACCTCAGCCACCATTTTGGGGAACTCATGTCAATGTAGCTGGCAATGAGTAATGCAGTTGCATCCGCACCCAAATTGGCCCCAGTTTTCCTTGTTAGACGTATTCTTCATCCTTTAATGAGAGAAGAATTTCTCAGGGTTTACAGAGGGTCAGCTACTCAGATACTAACTAAACAGTGAACCTTACAATGACCAGAGGTTACAAAGAAGGGTGAATATTGGTAGGGATGAAGCAATTATGCTTCGTGTAATTTTAGTTGCCATAGTTCAGTAGTTCATCTGTTATGCTATCCTTTAGCTTATTCAGACTGATAGCCTATTCAGAGTGGGCGTCTCATCCGAATACAGATCCATAGGTTGGATAACCTGTGAAATATTCTTGGTAGCTATTATACTGTAGAGCCTCCAGCATACATGCTACCTATTTTGCATAAGCAAATCCCCTGAAGGAAGATAGATCCCCGGAAAACTGTGAAGCTTTAATCCATGAATTGAAAGCCTCGAAAACGCCATGTCCGAGTTTTTTTGCTTAGTCACATATTTACCACAGATGGACAGGCGGGCTACGCGCGTTTCACTGAACCTGAAAACACGGTATATGACGAGTAAACGGTTCTCCAGTACTCAGACACTAGGAACTGTGTGAAAGAGGGGTAGCCTCTTCTGGACTCGACTATCGAATCTGGGTGAACAACATGTACAAAGATAGTTATTACAAGGAAGAGTTAATAATAAACTAACTGCATGAATAAGCTAAAGAACGATGTCCTATGGACTGAGTTTTTGCGCCGACCACTCGAGTAGGTTTGGTGAGCCTCTTGGAAAGGTAAACTCGGAGCTGAACAGTGAGCTGTAGGTGTATGTACACAATAATATAAATGATGGACTATATATGGCCAGTGTGATAGAACAGCATGGTGACGTTATATGTCTAACGGGAGATGCTTAGACCTAATCTCCATCGGCACCACCAGTATTCTGCAGGGCGGATTGGGATTCAAAGCGAAAGGCAAAAAAAGGAGACTGGCTGGCATATCTTGAATGTAGGGGTTCGTAAGGCATATCTTCCCTTAGATTAGTTACAACTACTGAATACATTGCGTATTCATGAAGACCATCTTTAATGACGTACAAAAATCTCAGGACTAAGTCACCCGAAATAGAGTTTGTTCGAAAACGTGGCATTTTACGGTGCACCAATAAAATTCTTGTCTACATACCTTTGCACTAGAAAACCTGTCGGAATCATTATCCTCAATCCGGAGCAAGTTTGCCGAACTTGTTATAAAAACTAAGGCGTGATCCTAAATTCAAATAAAAGCAGGATTGCATTTCTAAAATCAGTAGGTTGCTGGAGCCATCTCGCATTAGAGCAGGAGCTGCGACGACAACCACTTGTCAGAACCTGCCAAACCTTCCGAGTGCTGCTTGGTTGCCGTAAGCGCACTTGTTTGGTTTCGGTACAGATAAGGTACACACGGGCACTCGAATCGTGTCTGCTACATGAGGCGTCAATCCTCTGGCTCTCGTGTAAGGCTGACGAACAAGCTCAACTTTGCGATGACTAGGGTCATAACCGAAGTGGAATTTTGAAACTGTTAATCAGCATAAGATATAAGTGAATATATATCCTCCTTAACTTCATTGCTTTTAGTGTACCCGAACCGTCCCAACACAGATACCGCGACGTATACGGGGTGACAGGGTCACTAGTTTGATTGTTGCTAATCTCCGCGATAAATTTCTCGAAAAACCTACATCAGTTACTTGGTTATTCACCAGTCGCTATGTACCGACGCCATGCATTCCGATAGGCAATCAGATGAACTCAACATCGTAAAAGATTCGTACCGCGCGCGAAAGTAAACAGCCTTCGGGAGTTTCAACCGTGGCACACAAAACGGGAAATCCATCTCTGGTAACTCGGCAGCCGCTAGGATTTCGGAATCCACTATAATAGTTATGGTCTCTTCACCTTTTTGGTGAAGCCGTACGCCAGCTCCGGGTGACAGAAAATTTCCCTTGATTCGAGCCTCCTCATACGGTATTTTGGACGTCCCTTTATCTAGAATGACAATTAAGTAAAGTTCAGGCTAGGATCACAAACACATTCGGATCCGTGGAACAAATGAAACTGCTGGCTTTTGTTTTAAACGGCTAGTGACGAACGCCGCGGAGTTTTAAATCGTGTGGTCATGTTGCTGGCTTCTGGTACGCCGATTGGTTGTTTGTCTCATCCACCTTCTTTTTGATAGAAAAACGGAAGGCTGAGGTCATATCTTCGAAGCAACTTGAACCTCCCGCAAAAAGGTACGATTTTCATATCGCCAAAGTAGGATTGTTATTCCCTAGGTCATTTGTTGACGAGACTGTCCTTGACCTCAGTCGGAAGCCATCCATTGCTGCTGGAACAACAACTAGTAACAGTTTGAAGGTATCTTGTGTTTTCAACCTATAGTTCCACACAGGGTGAGGACGATGTGATCTTACTAAGCGAAGATGAAGATGAGGCTATGTTGGATGCCCTGTGTGAAGAAATGGAAAAAGAAAATGCTCCGAACTCTGACTTAGCCTTGAAATCCAAAGCTCTCCTGAGAAGGCTTGAGAACGAACTGCGTAATGAAGAAAGCACCCTTCTGTTGCTGCAACAACTGAGGGCTAATCAGCGTTCAAACTCGCTGCCCCTGAAAGGCAACAAGGCATCTGGAGCACCACCACATATTTCCAAGAGTGCACCATCCACTAATCAGAGTAAGGTTCTGATTCTCTTGTAACGCATATCTATAACCTGTAGGCCGTCCTGCTGCTGCCAATCCCACTCGCGTCCCTGTTGTCAATCACGCGAGTCGCACCCCACAAAGTAAGTTGGTAATTTTATGAAACATCTCTTTAAGCTCCATCGACCACCGCGTCGTCAGGCACCAATGGTACGACACCAAGTTCATCACTCCCAAAAGTTACGAAGGCGATGGCTCTGCAGACACTAGAACAACAATACAGTGGAAAAAAGACGACACTGCAGAAGCATCTCGGTAGAGCGTTGGATAAGGTCACTCTGCCGAGGCCACCCAGTGGAACAGGTTTATCGGAGGTCGCATTTGTTCCTAGTACACTGACTAACGAATTCACCGCACTCCTCGGTTTAGAAGAGACAGTTAGTGCCTTGCAGGTGAGTCTGATTTGTCGTTATGTCCATTCCCAGAAATATTAGTTTACTGTTGTTAACTTCACTGCCCTGGATGCGTCATCATCGGCAGCACCTCAGTGCTCAGCATTGATGATTCGGTGCCGTTCAATTAGGATTTATTTGAGAGCCTTGTTGTGAAGAAAAGAGTAAACGTGGACGGAGAAGGAAGTTATTGCTAACCCACCACAATCATTCGGAGGTATCCTTGAATCCGTGTTTCACCAGCCCTCATAGGGTGAAGAACGAGAAACTACTCCAAGAGTATTGTTATGACCGGGGTCCAGCTGATCCTTCTGTGATTACCATGCTCACCACGGACCGGTTTTATAAAATGGACACTCATCGATTCTGCCCAGTTGTCTTGGACAGCCTGCTTTTCCCAGACCAATGAATCAGATAATTAGTGACTGAGGACTTCATCAGCATTCTTGAAAAATGCGATTGAGGGTTCATCCGGATTCGGAGATTGGTGTTGTTTGGGAGAACATCTCGAGTCATAGGCCTTCGAGGTCTTAGTAGGTTCCAGTTCATCGACCAGGGTTCTACTTCACTTCCAGTACCCAACTGAGTGGCATCAGGTCATTCAAAGTGGCCAGCCCAACCGTCGTGGCGTGCTGCTTTATTCAAGATGGTCGCATCACTCTGATCCCTGCTGGTTTTGATCACAGACGATTTCTAGGGACCAGCTGCACGGATCAGCTGAAATAATCTCTTGTGTTTCCCGGCATTCTAGACCTATTCCATTCACTTAGCCTTCCGTGTTCACCAGCATTCACGGTCGGCGTGCAAGATAGGTTCGACTTGGCGTCTGATGATTCTTCAGACTGAGTTATGTTCGGGACCGGCGGGGACACTTCTCCGAGACTTGAGCATTACCACGTATCCGTGTGATATACAGTAGACCTGGTAGCACCGGATCACAGGTAAAATCCCCGGTGATCTCGTTCCAGTACGAATCGACATTCGACGGTGAAGCAGTTGGAATATAGTACAGGAGACGACTCTGATTCCGGATTTGCCAGTCTCTCCGTTGCTAAGCGATTTGTCAGCACCTTATGCCGCCCAGGAGAACGAAGGGAAAAGCGACTTCGGACGAGCGCGTGGTCGGTATCCACAAATGTGTTCCAAAACGAGCGGCAGTCGTTTATTGATCCGCGCCATCGGCAACTGATGGCGGTGTGGTCGATTTGAGTTAGATAGACTTGCCTCGGAGTTTTGAAGATTGATTTCGAGCTGCTTGAGGATGCTAGCACTTGATGACGCGCAGATGTTGCTTTCAAAACCGATTCAGGACGAACGGAGTCATCAGTCCTAACTGCTGAGCCTACAAGGAGTGAGTTATTAATAGGGTGAAGAGAGAGGGTAGAAACATGTAAAATAAAAAGGAAGCGTCATCAGTAGCCTGTTTTTCGCGTACCCGGAATGCTGTGTGCAACAAGTGAGGCTGATGGCACCACGCGACGGGTGATGTGGCATGAGATTGTAGCTGTGTAATTCATAGCTGGATACTGCCAGTGCGCCCCAACCTAGACAGGGAGACCATTGGGGTCCTCGGCCAAAGCGTTTTGCTCGAAAGCCGGACTGCAAGGCAGTGGTGTTTGGCAGTAAGTGCAGTGAGTGCATTTCCAGTTTTACAGAACAATTCGCAACGCGTTCCAAACATCAACCTAGAGGGCTAGGACACCTCAAACCACTGACCAACCCGGTATCAGAGAGACTGTGAGTGTTGAACGGACACCCCTTGTAAAGCTCAATGGGTTACGGAGGCGCACAAACCGTCGGATCACGGTAAGGTGCAGTCTATTCTTGACAGCGCTAGATGCACTCACTACTCTTGGTGTGCCAGAAGCCATTAGATGGCACGAGGTGTTTTCAGCTCGTCTTTTTTTGAAATGTACAGGTGACTGCAAGGACTTCTTTGTACTTCCTGCACATCAGGTATCCGTGAATGGAGAAGTTTTGTCTGGGAACGTCGTCAGTATTGTCTCCCAGTGACAGTGTGGTGCATGAGACAAAGCTACAGTTCATTTTGTTTTGTCTTATGGTTGTTCGGTGCGATCCCTGCATGTAGTGGGTCGCTGTGTCTTCAAACATTTGACTGTCGATATATCAGAATCATGACTCATCATCATACCTAGCTACGTAAACGGCGTACTTGTATGGTGGTAATAGCTGCCACAGTTTCGTTCGTCGGTGATTTGTGGAGGTAGGGCTAGATAGCTACGCACTGGAGGCCATAGGCGATATAATTGCTGCGTCAATACAGGGGTGTCAAGGGACTTCTC